>CM076397.1:13904106-14442618 GCA_038363315.1 Mugilogobius chulae | reverse complement strand
CTCTCTTTCAGACCTAGTTCAGACCTGGTTTAGACCCAGTTTAGTCCTAGTTTATAACCGGTTTCTCTCTCTCTTTCAGAGCTGGTTCAGAGCTGGTTCAGACTTGGTTCAGAACCTGGTTTTAGACCCGGTTTAGTCCTAGTTCTAACCGGTTTCTCGCTCCTTCCAGAGCTGCGTTTTAGACCTAGTTAACCTGGTCAGAACTTTGCGTTTAGTCCTTGGTTTATAACCGGTCTCTCTTCTCTCCTTCCACAGACCTAGTTCAGAACTAGTTTAGACCCAGTTCAGACCTGCGTTAGTCCTGTCAGACCTAGTTTAACCTTGGTTTAGACCCAGTTTAGTCGCGTCGGTTTATAACCGGTTTCTCTCTCTCCTTCCACAAAGGCTGGTTTAGTCGCTGGTTGACCTAAGTTTCGACCTGGTTTAGACCCCAGTTTAGTCCTAGTTTTCGAACGGTTTCTCGCTCCTTCACAGAGCTGGTTTAGAACCTACGTTTAGACCTGGCTTCAGACTTGGTTAGTCCTGGTTTATAACCGGTTTCTCTCGCTCTCCTTCACAGACCTAGCAGACCTGTTTAGACCCCAGTTTGGTTTTAGTCCTGGTTCTGACCTAGTTTAGACCTGGTTTAGACCCCAGTTTAGGCTTCTCTCTCTCCTTCAGCTGGTTAGTCCTGTTCTGACCTGCTTTAGACCTTGGGTTTAGACCCAGTTTAGTCCTAGTTTAATAACCGGTTTCTCTCTCTTTTTCACAGAGCTGGTTCAGACCTAGTTTAGACCTGGTTCAGACTTGGTTTAGTCCTAGTTTCTAACCGGTTTCTTTCTCTTCAGAGCTGGTTGATGCTTCACTGAGGGCGACTCTTTGAGGACTACATTTCCCAGGATCCTTCACTGCTCTGCTCTCGCCTGGACACTCTCTAAACTCTTCTCTGATTGGACGTTCTCTTGTACCGTAACCATGGCGAACAACACGGCAGACCACGCCCCCCAGAACTCGACCAATGAGACGCAGGACGGAGACTTCCGGCATCAACACGGCCGAGCTGCGAGATCTAATGGAGCTGAGGAGCCACGAGGCCTGCAACAAGATCCGGGACTCGTACGGCGACGTCCAGAGCATCTTGCAGACGACTCAAGACCTCGCCTATCGAAGGTAAGTCAGCCTATCGAGCTCAAGACCTCGCCTATCGAAGGTAAGGCAGCCTATCGAGCTCAGGACCTCGCTATCGAAGGTAAGGCAGCCTATCCACATAAACTAACATCTAAACTAACACGAGGCCTGCAACAAGATCCGGGACTCGTACGGCGACGTCCAGAGCATCTGCAGACGACTCAAGACCTCGCCTATCGAAGGTAAGGCAGCCTATCGAGACTCAAGATCTCGCCTATCGAAGGTAAGGCAGCCTATCGAGACTCAAGACCTCGCTATCGAAGGTAAGGTGTCCTATCATCAGACCTGTGAGTAAAAGTAGCTGCTTGCGTTTGGTGAAAGTTTCAGCTCCGACAGTTGAATCTCGACAGTTACATCTCGACAGTTGAATCTTGACAGTTACATCTCGACGGAATCTCGCAGTGAATCTCGACAGTTGAATCTCGACAGTTGAATCTCGACAGTTGAATCTCGACAGTTGAATCTCGACAGTTGAGTCTTTGGACAGTTTAGTTTCTCTTGACATCTCGACAGTTGGAATCGGGCCGAAGTTTCTCTCCTTTGCTCTAACACCTAAACTTCTGCAGTTAAAATGTTCTGGACGTAGCATTGTATGCTAATGCTGCTAACGTCTGCATCCAGAGCTTTTCATGATCTAGAAACATTATTAATCTTATGTTTGATTTGATCCTGAAGCCATCAGCCCAGATACTTTGATCTATGGACGAGAAAGTACAGTAGGCCTATTCAACTTAAGGCCCTGGGGCCAAATCGGCCCTTTAAAGATCTGATCTGACCCTCGACCCAGTTTACAAATATTGTAAAAGATACTTTTCTCTTGTTTGCAGTTTAAACTTCACTACCACATCTTAGACCGCCTTTGGTTCTAGTTTAGTCCAGAGCCTGTACTATGAACGTGGCTGAACTTATCCTGGATAAGTTTCTTACACAACTGGATCTGTTAACTCTGGATTTTCTTAATGAAGCCGTGTCACAGAGCAGAGGCGGGGTTAACGCAAACTGACCAATCAGAACAACCGAGCTTGCAGACTTCAATGGCGTGAGGAAAACGTGGAGTACAGCATAAGCGAAAATTACATGGTGAAAAACTAATAGTGAAGGAAAACTGCAGCTTCAAGTGAAGTCTGCGCTTAATCAGCCATCAAAGACACAGACAGTCTGGACCAATCAACAGACACAGAAGATCTGGACCAATCACAGACACAGAAGTTACCAGAGAAGTTCATTCAATGTCCTGCTGGATACAACAGACTAAACACAAATGTTGTAACATCACAAACTTTAATAGATCGACTTTATGAATGAGCTGTGTCTTTAGACAGAGAGTCTTTTGTCTGAGTCAAAGTGATGCGTAAAGATCCACAGTCAACTGTGCACAGACATTCAATATTTCTGACAATGAAGTGTTTATTATTCATCACAGTTAAACAGGATTCTTCAGTGTTAGGCTACTTATAAGATCTCATGGCTCCTCTTGTTACATAGTTACATGTGCACATTGCATGACATAAAGAATACGCCGTGACTTCGGCATTTCCTCTTTTCTTATTCAGAATTGTCGTGGTCCTGAGCAGAAGGTCTCGATAGGAAGTGATCCGGGGTTAGATTAGACCAGGTTTAACCCAGAACTTACCTCGCTAAACCCAAATCTAGCTTCTTTAGTACAGGACTCAGGTTTAGGCCTCGTTTGGTCTGGTCCTGGTTTAGTCTGGTTGACCCTGGTTTAGACCTGGTAGACCTGGTTTAGACCTGGTTTAGTCCTGGTTTAGACCTGGTTTAGTCCTGGTTTAGACTGGTTTAGACCTGGTTTAGTTTAGACCTGGTTTAGTTGGTTTAGACCTGGTTTAGAGGACCTGGTTTAGCCTGGTTTAGACCTGGTTTAGCCTGGTTTAGTCCTGGTTTAGACCTGGTTTAGCCTGGTTTAGACCTGTTGTTCCTGGTTTGAGATCTGTTTAGTCCTGGTTTTCTGGTTTAGTCCTGGTTTATGACCTGGGTTTTAGTGCCTTTTGTCCTGTTTAGACCTGGTTTAGTTGCGTTTAGACCTGGTTTAAGATCCTGGATTTAGTCCTGGGATTTAGAGCCTGGTTTACGTCCTGGTTTAGTGTTTTTAGAACGTCCCTGGTTTTGACCTGGTTTAGACTGGTTTGGTTTCTGTTTAGACCTTGGTTTAGACTGGTTTAGACCTTGGTTTAGACGTGGTTTAGACGCTGGTTTATGACCTGGTTTTTGACCTGGTTTTAGACCTGGTTTAGTCTAGTTTTAGACTGTTTAGTCCTGGTTTAGTCCTGTGTGTTAGACCTAGGTTATAGGTCCTACTGGGTTTGTTATCCTGTTTTAGACCTGGTTTAGTCCTGGGTTTTTGGTTTAGTCCTGGTTTAGTCCTGGTTTAGAACAGTGGTGTTCGACTAGTTTAGACATGGTTTCAGACTGGTTTAGACCTGTTTCTAGTCCTGACTTAGACACAGTGGTTTAGACTGTTTGGTTTCTAGACCTGGTTTAGAAGTGGTCCTGGTTAAGACCTGCGTTTTAGCAGAGGACCTTAGACCCCTGGTTAGACCTGTAGACCTGGTTTTTAGATTTTTAAGTCCTGGTTTAGACCTGGGTTTAGTCCTGTGTTAGGCTGGTTTAGTCTGGTTAGTCCTGGTTTGTTCACTGGTTTAGTCCTGTTTAGTCCTGGTTTAGTCGTGGTTTAGATGAGTATTAGTTTGTGTTAGACCTGGTTTTAGTCCTGTTAGCTTCCTGGTTTGACGCTGGTTTTAGTCTGGTTTAGACCTGGTTTAGACGTGTTTGGTTCTAGTTAGACCTGGTTTAGACCTGGTTTTTAGACGTGGTTTGGTTTCTAGTTTAGACCTGGGTTTTAGACCTGGTTTGACCTGGTGGTTAGACCTGGTTCTAACTCTGGAGTAATTTAGGACTGCGTTTCTAGTCCTGGTTTAGACCTGGTTTAGTCCTGGTTTAGACCTGGGTTTAGACCTGTTTAGTCCTGGTTTAGTCCTGGTTTAGTCCTGTTTAGCTTAGTGGTTTTTTAGTCCTGGTTTATGGTCCTGGTTTAGGTCCTGGTTTAACCCTGGTTTAGGGTTTAGAGACCTGGTTAGTCCTGGTTTTAGACCTGGTTTAGATCCTGCGTTTAGACCTGGGTTTTAGACTGGTTTAGGACTGGTTTTAGTCCTGTTTAGACCTGGTTTAGTCTTGGTTTAGACCTGGTTTCAGACCTGGTTTAGCCTGGTTTAGACCTGGTTTAGTGGTTTAGTACCTGGTCGCTAGAAGACCTGGTTTAGACCTAGTTTAGCCTAAAGTCAGTCGTGTATATCTGACCTTTGTCCTGCTTCAGCCGCTCCCTGGAAACGACACAAACGAGACACACCCACAAACGCACACACCACACACACACATTACACACACATTACACACACACACACAGAGACAGAGCCACACAAAAGCAAGACTGTGAGAGGGACTTTGTCTGCTGTTTCTGCTGGAATTCAGGCTGTTTGTCTGTTTTTATCACGTTTGCTGCTGGAATTCAGGCTGTTTGTCTGTTTTTATCACGTTTGCTGCAGCTTCACTTCCACACTCACACTTTTGTTTCAACACAGAGTCACAGATCAGACTCAGAATGTGTCCAGTTAAACGTCCCAAACTCAGCAGAGTCCAGAGCGTCTCCACACTGGGACACTCTTTAAACTGATACAGATAAAACAGACTGTGAAGAGAATCAGTCAGACTTATGAAGCTCCAGACTTTTAATAAGACATTACCAGGAAGTCGATGGTGGGACTGTGTATTAATGGGATTTATAATTATTGCTGTAATTGTTTGTTGTAAAAGGATGTAATGGACTAATAAGCGTGATCCATGAGTGTGTTTGTGTGTTTGGACTTGTAAAGTAACTCTCAGACAGGCTCTTCAGTATATATGACCATCTGGGCCAAGTCACAAGATTTATGTCTTATCATGTTGCGGCCGCATTTAGCCACTGGTCCTGCTTTACAGAATCTGTTTGTTTGATATCTGTCCATTTTGTCCTCCCTCTGTGTTATAATGCGCTGATCCACTACACACAGCTCCGTTCTGACTGCTGGATTCAGCTGCAGATGTTTTAATGAATGAAGACCGCTCCACAATCCTCCGTATCAGCAGCTCCGCCTCAGCTCCCGTGTCCGTCCGATCAAAATACGAATCAAGGCTGTTTGCTTCTCCGCCCGAGTCCAGCAAAGTGAAGCTAGTTATTTGACCTTCAACGAGGACTTTTATTTGACTAACTGGTGTTTTTGACGCATGCTCTTCTTGAGCTCCTCTGGGCTACGCAGCCAGCAGAGCGGACTGGAGCAGAGACAGTGAGAGAGGGGTCTGTGGAGGCGGTCGGAGGAGGACTGGAGCAGAGACAGTGGGAAGGGTCAGTGGAGGCGGTCGGAGGAGGACCGGAGCAGACAGTGGGCCAGGGGTCAGTGGAGGCGCGTCGGAGGAGGACTGGAGCAGAGACAGTGGTCAGAGGGTCATGTGGAGGCGGTCGGAGGGAACTGGAGCAGGAGGACAGTGAGGCTAGGGCTCTGTGGAGGCGGTCCGGACTGGAGCGGAGACAGTGAGAGGGGTCTGTGGAGGCGGTCGGAGGAGGACTGGAGCAGAGCCAGTGGGCTCAGGGTCTGTGGAGGCGGTCGGAGGAGACTGGAGCGGAACAGTGAGGAGAGGAGTCTGTGGGGCGGTCGGGAGGAGGACTGGAGACAGTGGGCCAGGGGTTCTGTGGAGGCGGTCGGAGGAGACTGGAGACAGTGGGAGAGGGGGTCTGTGGAGGCGGTCGGAGAGGACTGGAGACAGTGGGCCAGGGGTCTGTGGAGGAGAGGAGGACTGGAGCGGAGACAGTGGGAGAGGGGTCTGTGGAGGCGGTCGGAGGAGGACTGGAGACAGTGGGCCAGGGGTCTGTGGAGGCGGTCGGAGGAGGACTGGAGCAGAGCTGCATGTAGTGGGATCAGAGACACAAACGCTCGATAATCTTTTGAAGAATCATGATTTCAATTTTGTTTGAATCAGTTATGATTCTTATTTTCATCAGACTGGAGCAGCTCTAGTCTGAGGGTTCAAAGAAACTGGTCCAAGGCCACGTTTGGCCCCTGGACCGCAGTTGGACATGTCAGGTCCAAATGATCCGAGTCACAGCTGGACTTTTACATCATTATATTCTTTAATTAAACTTGATAAAGACTCATGTAACTCTGTCAGTTAAATAAGTTTAGATTCAGTCTGTCCTAAAGTGTTGGGCCTATTATTAGATAGTTTTAGGCTCAGAGACTCAGTGGGCGGAGCGTCAGGTTTGGTGGCAAGTCTCTCGTTATTTTGGTGGATCTCAATAAAAAGTCTGAGAACCTTTGATATGAATTATATAGAGGCTAATCTGCAGTGCATTGTGGGAGTCGTAGTGCAGAGTCAGTCAGATAAATCAGACAGTTCATGATAAGTACAGAGTTAATATCATGAATAAGAGAAACCTGTGTGTGGTTGAAAGGTTCAGAGCGTCACATTACTCCACTCACTTCTCTCTGATCTGCTCCATTTAATCATCTGCTGCTCGTTAATGAAGCTCCTCGTTAGCAGGGGGGCGGGGCTTAGACAGGAAGTGCTCTAAAAATACCTCCGTCTGCACACTTACAGCTGCACCAAACAGGCTGTTTTAGACCTGGTTTAGTCCAGTTTTAGTCCTGGTTTAGACATGTTTTAGACTGGTTTTAGTCCTGGTTTTAGTCTGCGTTTTAGTCCTGCTTTAGACCTGGTTTAGTCCTGGTTTTAGCCCTGTTTTAGACCAGTTTTAGTCCTGTTTTAGTCCTGTTTAGTCTGGTTTTAGTCCAGGTTTTAGTCCTGTTTTAGACCTGTTTTAGTCCTGTTTTAGACTGATTTTAGTTCCATGTTTTAGACCTGTTTTAGTTCCTGTTTTAGTCCTGTTTTAGACCTGTTTAGTCCTGTTTTAGTCCTGTTTTAGACCTGTTTTAGTCCTGTTTTAGTCCTGTTTCCCCTGTTTAGACAGTTTTTAGTCCTGTTTTAGTCCTGTTTAGTCTGTTTTAGTCCAGGTTTTAGTCCTGTTTTAGACCTGTTTTAGTCCTTTTTAGACTGATTTTAGTCCTGTTTTAACCTGTTTTAGTCCTGTTTTAGTCTGTTTTAGACCTTTTTAGTCCTGTTCTTAGACCTGTTTTAGACCTGTTTAGTCCTGTTTTAGACCTGTTTTAGACCTGTTTTAGTCCGGTTTTAAGTCCTGTTTAGACCTGTTTTTAAACCTGTTTTAGTCCAGTTTAGTCTGGTTTTAGTCCTGGTTTTAGTCTGGTTTTAGACTGGTTTTAGACCTGTTTTAGACAGTTTATCCTGGTTTTAGTTCTGTTTTAGTCCTGGTTTAGTCCTGGTTTAGTCTGTTTTAGTCCTGTTTATAGACCAGTTTAGTCCTGTTTTAGACCTGGTTTAGTCCTGTTTTAGACCTGTTTTAGACTGGTTTTAGGCATGGTTTTAGTCCTGTTTTAGTCCTGTTTAGACCTGGTTTTAGTCTGTTTTAGACCTGTTTTAGACTGGTTTTAGTCCTGTTTTAGACTGTTTTAGACTGGTTTTAGGCATGGTTTAGTTCTAGTTTATAGACCAGTTTTAGCATGGTTTAGTCCTGGTTTTAGTGCTGATTTAGATCTTCGTTTTAAATGCGTTTTTTTCTGTTAATAACGTTGTATATTTGTCATGAGATAAGATTTTATTTTCCACTCTTTTTCAAGTCGCCGTGTCTCGATTCTTTTAAAACTTTGAGCTGCAAAACATCCTGGTTAAATACCTTCCGGCTCACACACACCAGAAGTAATACACCAAACAATAAAAAGACATTATACTGGTTAAAATACCTTCGCTCACACACACCAGAAGTTACAAACCACAACATATAAAACATCACTGGTTAACATACCTTCGGCTCACACACACCAGAAGTTACACCAAACATATAAAAACATCTGGTTAATACCTTCGGCTCAACACACAGAAGTTACACCAAACTATAAAAACATCTGGTTAAATACCTTCGGCTCACACACACCAGAAGTTACACCAAACATATAAAAACATCTGGTTAAATACCTTCGGCTCACCACCACACCAGAAGTTACACCAAACATATAAAAACATCTGGTTAAATACTTCGGCTCACACACACCAGAAGTTACACGCAAACATATAAAAACATCTGGTTAAATACCTTCGGACCACACCAGAAGTTCACCAAACACCAAAACATATAAAACATCTTGGTTAAATACCTTCGGCTCACACACACCAGAAGTTACACCAAACATATAAAAACATCTGTTAAATACCTTCGCTCACACACACCAGAAAGTTACACAAACATATAAAAACATCTGGTTAAATACCTTCGTCACACACACCAGAAGTTACACCAACACATTATAAAAAACATCCTGGTTAAATACCTTCGGCTCACACACACCAGAAGTTACACCAAACATATAAAAACATCTGGTTAAATACCTTCGCTCACACACACCAGTTACACCAAACAATAAAAATCTGGTTAAATACCTTCGCTCACACACACCAGAAGTTACACCAAAACATATAAAAACATCTGGTTAAATACCTTCGGCTCACACACACCAGAAGTTACACCAAACATATAAAAACATCTGGTTAAATACCTTCGCTCACACACACCAGAAGTTACAACCAAACATATAAAACATCTGGTTAAATACCTTCGGCTCACACACACCAGAAGTTACACCAAACATATAAAAACATCTGGTTAAATACCTTCGCTCACACACCCAAGAAGTTACACCAAACATATAAAACATCTGGTTAAATACCTTCGGTCACACACCAGAAGTTACACCAAACATATAAAAAAATCTGTAAATACCTTCGCTCACACACACCAGAAGTTACACCAAACATATAAAACACATCTGGTTAAATACCTTCGCTCACACACACCAGAAGTAACACCAAACATATAAAAACATCTGGTAAATACCTTCGGCTCACACACCCAGAAGTTACACCAAACATATAAAACGAAATAGTTACACCAAACCATCTGCTTCACACACACCAGAAGTTAAAAACATTGGGTTAGGCTCACAACACCAGAATTACAACCAAACATATAAAAACATCTGGTTAAATACCTTCGGTCACACACAGAAGTTACACCAAACATATAAAAACAGCGTTACACAAACATATAAAACATTGGTTAAATACCTCGGCTCACACACACAGAAGTTACACCAAAATATAAAAACATCTGGTTAAATACCTTCGGCTCACACACAGAAGTGTTAAACATTTAGGTTAAATACCTTCGGCTCACACACACCAGAAGTTACACCAAACATATAAAAACATCTGGTTAAATACGGCTCACACACACCAGAAGTTAACACCAAACATATAAAATATTCATTAATTCAGCGTTGGTCTGCAATCACGGTTTAAATTTGATTACAAATCTAAAGTTTTCTATTGAGGTCAATACAAGATCAGTTGATCAGACCGTTCCTTCTCTGTGATTGGCTGAATGCAGCTGTCACTCAGGACAAAGGCGGAGCAGAGTTGCCAGGTTTTCAGAGAGAAACAAGTGAACAAGAAATGATCACTTCATTAGAACAAAACAAGTGTTTTGAGTAATTAGCAGGTTTTATATATTTTTAACAGTGTAGTCGTACTTGAGACTGGTCCTGGTCCTGGTCTGGTCTATCTCGGACTCGAGCACATTTGGACTTGGTCTTGTCATAATCATGTGACTCTGATAATTGTATAAATGATTTAGATTTAGTCTGAATGTACAAGGTCTTGGTCTCGATCTGTAAAAGTCTGGGTCTTGTGACTCTGTGGCTTAGAAAAGTCTTTACACTCCATTTGAACATTAAAAACAACTTTTTAAACAAGAAAAGAAAAATAATCCATGTTTTTACCATGTGTTTTTGTCAATCTAACTTGATAAAAAGCCAAAATTAACTTCTTTAATGAGGTGAAACAGCAGCTCACCAAACACCTGATAAAGAAGCAGACCTGGCAACCGGAGTCTGACCAATAAGAACGAGTTAAAACAGAGAAATGTAATGCCAATAAAAGATGGTTCTGTTTTTCTCACGTTAAAGTCTGCTGTTTGTGTGAAAGTGAAAGGGAACTTGCGCTTTGAATGTTTTCTGTGGAGGAAAAATACTAAATGTAAGAATAAAACGTGATCAGAACCAGATTCACAGAAGAAAACCTGCTCCAGTCCGGTCTACAGTCTGACTCTGGGATGCTGGGTCTGCTCCGGGTTTTGTCCTGGTTTTGTTTGGGTCTGTAAGAGGATTATAACCGGTCTAACCCCAGGGACAGGATCTGCAAACGCCCGCGCTCTGATTGGACGGATTAAATAATGTGATTGGTTCATTTAGTCTCATCCACAGCTTCTCTCTGAGGAAATCCAAATCTAGTCCCTGGTCTGGACTGTGGGACCGGTCTGAGGCCCTGGTCTGGACTGTGGTCTGGACTGTGGACCGGTCTGAGTCCTGGTCTGGACTGTGGTCTGGACTGTGGACCGGTCTGAGGCCAGAGTCTAGAGTCTGGACCAGTTTGAGACTGATTCAAAGTGAAAAGAGCTCATTATGTTTGTTCGGGTCAAAGACTTTCACACTGAGACTGAACCAGGACTAAACCAGGTCTAAACCAGGACTAAAGCAGGACTAAACCAGGACTAAAGCAGGACTAAACCAGGACTAAACCAGGACTAAAGCAGGACTAAAGCAGGACTAAAGCAGGACTAAACCAGGACTAAACCAGGACTAAAGCAGGACTAAAGCAGGACTAAAACAAGACTAAAACAAGACTAAACCAGGTCTAAACTGGACTAAACCAGGACTAAAGCAGGACTAAACCAGGACTAAAGCAAGACTAAAACAAAGACTAAACCAGGTCTAAACCGGGACTAAACCAGGACTAAAGCAGGACTAAACCAGGACTAAAGCAGGACTAAAACCGGGACTAAACCAGGACTAAAGCAGGACTAAAACAGGTCTAAACCAGGACTAAACCAGGACTAAACCAGGACTAAAGCAGGACTAAAGCAGGACTAAACCGGGACTAAACCAGGACTAGCAGGACTAAACCGGACTAAACCAGGACTAAAGCAGGACTAAAACAGACTAACCAGGACTAACCAGGACTAAACCGGACTAAACCAGGTCTAAACCAGGACTAAACCAGGTCTAAACCAGGTCTAAACCAGGTCTAAACCAGGTTTAAACCAGGTCTACAGAAGCGTGTGAAGCAGACGATGTTTGAGTCTAAATCTGGAGCATAAATCACAGTTTTCTTTGCGTTGCAGCTCAGTCACACTTCAGTCTGTTCACACGTCTCTTTAAACGTTTACTTTTATTATAATCTGTGTTTCCACGGCGATACTGACTGAAAGACAGCAAATGATGAGTAAAAGAACACACCCCTGAATTAACCAAATATTCATGTTAAAAAGACAGAAATAAGCATGTAAATGAGACTTCCAGGAGTTAAAAACTGATCTTAATCCTTGTTTTCTCATTAAAAATAATATATGATTAATCTATGTTTCTGTCTGTGGAAGCGTTAAGACAAAGACTCATGTTGGATTTGTCTAAAGCAGATACAGACACTCGTTCTTATGTTGTGAAGTGAAAGTGAAAGTGAGAATCCGGGGGGGGGTTTGGAGTTTACAGATGGTTCAGACAAAGGTGAGTCAAGACTTTAATCAGCAAAGACACAGTGACAAAAGTGGATGTGGAGAAACAACAGGTAAGAGCAGTTTGACTCATGAGATTCTTTAGAAGGAACTGGACCCACACACACTGTCTCTGCTCCTGTCTGTTCCTGTCACACCTCTCTCTCTTTGTCCTCTCTCTTCCCCTTTTACACCTCTCTCACTCTCTTTACTCTCTGCACCTGTCTGTCCCTGCCACACCTGTCTGTCTCTTCACCTCTACCCTCTGTCTCTCTCTTGTCCTCTCTCTTCCCCTTTTACACCTGTTTCTTGCTTTCTGCAGGTCTCTCTCTTTACCTCTAACCTCTCTGTTGCTGTGTCCGAATGTACACACTCGTTCCCTATCCACTCAATGACTATATAGTCCTGCCCTGTTCAGTGGACTAGTCAGTGACTCATTCATCTGGTCTTTCGGACAGGGAGCGCACTATTTTCAGCTGACGCAGGTCACGTGCTTCTCCCCCTTGTTAATGTAACGGTCGGCAAAAAAAGTCCAATGTAAATGAACGTTTGTTATAAATACTGACCAGGTCCGTCTGACACGCACATATTTATGGACTACTAATCATAACACAAGTCTGGTTTAACTTGGACAGTACATTTAACCACAAACAGACTGGATAATTCCTCTTTTACAGCCCAAACTAAGGTTAGCAGCTAACGTTAGCTTCTTTACAGCTAACAGCTTCAGTTACGTGGGTTTTGTTTCTTCTCCGGCTCAACAGTGAGTTCAAGCGGCTCATTAACGTCTTTACTTCAGTCGTGTTGTTTACAGTTAAAGACCTGACGCTGTCCTGTTGTTTTTTCTGATTCTCGCAATGAATTGTGGTCCATATTGGACCGTTCTAGTGCCATCGATGCTCACTACTGTTACAGATGCATTGTGGGAACTTTTGAGTCACTACTGTTTGACCCACTGGACATTCGGACACCACTACAAAATGGCGTGACCCCTGAATAGTGACCTGTAGAGTAGTTAGGGCTCACATTCGGACACAGCCTGTCTCTCTCTTTGTCCTCTCTCTTCCCCTTTTACACCTGTCTGTCTCTCTCTCTTTTGCCCCTGCAGGTTTGTCGGGAAACCCCGTGGACCTGTCTCTTCTTTGCTCCTGTCTCTCTCTCTCTGCAGGTCCCCTCTAACGTGTCTCTCTTTCTCTTTTGCCCCTGCAGGTTTGTCTCTCTCTCTCTCTAACGTGTCTCTCTCTCTTTTTGCCCCTGCAGGTTTGTCTCTCTCTAACGTGTCTCTCTCTCTTTTGCCCCTGCAGGTTTGTCGGGAAACCCCGTGGACCTGGAGAAGCGCCACGCCGCCTTCGGGAAAAACTTTATTCCTCCAAAGAAGCCCAAGACGTTTCTGCAGCTGGTGTGGGAGGCTCTGCAGGACGTGACCCTGATCATCCTGGAGATCGCAGCGATAATCTCTCTGGGACTGTCCTTCTACCACCCACCAGGGGGCGACAGCGAGGGTAAGAGCCTGTCTCTGTCCTCCTCCAGTGTCACGTCCTACAGCAGGTTTAAACACTCTGTCCTCCTCCAGTGTCACGTCCTACAGCAGGTTTAAACACTCTGTCCTCCTCCAGTGTCACGTCCTACAGCAGGTTTAAACATTCTGAATAGATCCATGTGAGGCTTTGTCAGTCCAGATCAGGTCCATGTTGTTTGTTTTGTGAGTAAACAGTGGTCCTTTCCTCTGGATGTGAGAGAGAACAGCAGCAGTACATGACACAGAGTCGTGTCTGATTGGTGAAAGTTCAGCAAAGCCCAAACTCGAGCATTGACACGTGATGAGGCCAAAGTGTCCCGCTGCAGGTTGGAGCATCAATGAACAAAACCTGGCATCAGCAGACGCCCGGAGAAGCGAATTTAGACATGCTGGACCCGTACACAGACTGTGAGGCGAGTCTGAGTGTCAGAGTTTCTTGTGAAGTGTCTTGTTCACCAGCTCCATCATCGTCGTCCGTTAGGCCTATTACCTAAAGCCACAGATTCATGTGGATTACCGTGAGAATGCTCGTTTTATGACTTTAAGTCTCATCAGACTGCTGCAACTCCAACAATAAATAGACTCTCTACGGATTCTTTTCGCACACTCACGTGACTCTGAAGTCTGACAAGGACACACTGGTTTGAGCACTTTCTAAGTCTTGTGAGAGTCGCACCAGTCCTGCTCACCCAGTGCACGGCAGCGGTTAAACTCACCGGACGCCTCCAGACGCAGGTTTACATCGACTTAACGTGTAAACTGACACTTTGGACGCTTCAACACTTCGGTTCTGAACGCAGCTGCAGCAGCTGAAAATCCCTCCACAGACTGAAAACTTTTGTCTAACCAGAACCAGCTTCAGCTTCTGTTTGTGGCTGAACATAAAGTCTGTTTGACCCACACAGCAGCTCCTCTCCTGCTCCTGTGACAGACTCAGACACTTCCTCTGAGCTGCTTTAAGACCCGGCTCAGTCTCTGGATTTATAAACTCCACAGGTTCTGATGTTCTGTCTAGTTTAGTCTGCTGGGACAGTTCTTCTGTGGAATATTTATTATAGTTTAACAGTTGTTAAGATGCAAATTATGAAGAATGTCCAAATGTGAGAGAAGAAGTTGGTTAAAAACAAATTGACAAAACCAAATGTTACAAGATTTTTATTTAAACTGTAGAGGCCTTAATATGATCTGATCTGTTGTAGAAGTGACCTCACACTTTAAATGATCTGATCTGCTCTAGTCAGTCGTGCTGCAGAACTGACCTCACTCTCGTGTGCGCGTCCCGACCTCGTCTCCTTCTGTCGTGTCAGTGATTCCTCTGGGACGCTGCAGTTTGTCTGTTTGGTCTCCACAGACTCGACATCTGTCCCACTTTCTCACCGCTGTGGATTCAAATCACAATCCGACAGAAACCAGGCCAGAGTCCAGAGAGAGGCCTCCAGAGACCGAGCGGGTCCCCACAGACCTTCTACAGTTCAACTCAAATACAAGACCTTCTACTACAGTTTACACTCAAATAAAGAGGGATTTTCAGTCGACGTCACTTCTGCTCTACTGCTCATGCTCCTGCAAGAGCCTCTGTTCATCTGCCTATCTGGGGAAACTAGTTTGAATAAAACAAGGCCACAGTCTGCTCTCAGCTGTCTGGATCAGGTCTGAACAGGTCTGACAGACTGAATGTCACTTTAAGGTCGTAGGTGGAGTTTCATTCACAAATGTTGATTTAGCAGAAGAACTAAATAAACTATTAAACTCTTGTAGTTAGTTACTGAGAACGGACTTTTACACTTGTTTCTGTTTGTGTCGATGAGCGGAAGATCTTTCTGAAGGTCGGGTGAGAAACAAACATCCCCTCTATAACCCCCAGCTCACACTGCCTCCCGTACGTACTCCGGTCCGGTGTACGGAGGCTTTCTGTTTCTTGAAAAGTAATGAGAGGCTCTCACACAGAGATCCGTCCGGTCCGGCTCTGCTCCGGTCGTCTGGACTGCCGGAGCGCTCCGGAGCCCTTTTTGGTAAAGTTGTGAAAACAAGATACGAAAAAAAGAGAAAACCAAGTGAGCGCAGGTGAAGTAAAAACATTACGTTTCTGATACTAAACAAATACGTCAAAATGCTCGACATCACACGACTGTTGAACACACAGGATGTAAAGAAACGTCCTGTACTTCCAAGTTGAGCGTGAACTTCGTGAACTCATGGTCTCGCGAGGCCAGCAGAGTCCGTACATACACATGTGTAGGAGCCAATCAAGAAAAGGAAAAAAAATATATTTGTTTTGTCTCCATCTGTTGGACTAAAGGAGAATCTAAAGGAGAACATTGATAAAGAGGGGAAGGGGCAACATGGAGGTGTGGCTGCAGCAGGAAGAGACAGTTTTTTGACCTCCAGGGCCTGCATTTTAACCCTGCTGCCTCATTTATGATTTAATCCTAATTAATCTGCCCCATCCTTATTTATATTGTTTGTTTGGTTTTTGCTTTTGCCTCAAATAAATTTAATTTACATTTTTGAACAAATCTTTTTTGTGGACATTAATTATTTTTGGTGGAGCGTCAGACTTATCTTTCTCAGTCACATTGGAAAAGAACTGACTCTACAAGAGTCTGTACATACACATGTGTATTCTGGTCTCAGTGTGAGTGACAACCAGACCCACGACTGGATCTGGGATCTGGATCTGGACTGGAGCCAGTGTAAGCCCGAGATCAGAGCTTCTACTACAGTTTAAACTCAAATATAAAACCTTGTGTCTTTATTACAACAGGAGAAGCTTCTGTTTCTTTGTCTGTGGCTTTAATAAAGATTGTGTTTTTACTCTGGGAAAGTCTCTCCGCGCTGCTGCGAGGCTTCTAGTTTGAAACAGCAGATTTTTTAACCTGTCAAATGACGTCTGCAAAGTAAAATAAACTTTGTCGATGATGTAAAATGTCATATTCTTCTTAAAGGTGTTTCTGTTGTTTGTTTCTCAGCGTGCGGTCAGAGCTTTAAACATGTTCTTCTTGTTTCTCGTCAGCGTGCGGTCAGAGCTTTTAAACATGTTCTTCTTGTGTTTCCTCTCAGCGTGCGGTCAGGCGGCGGCCGGCGTGGAGGACGAGGGCGAGGCTCAGGCCGGCTGGATCGAGGGAGCGGCCATCCTCTTCTCCGTCATCATCGTGGTCCTGGTCACGGCCTTCAACGACTGGTCCAAAGAGAAACAGTTCAGAGGTCTGCAGTCTCGCATCGAGCAGGAGCAGAAGTTCACCGTCATCCGCAAAGGACAAGTGATTCAGATCCCCGTGGCCGAGATCGTGGTGGGAGACATCGCTCAGATTAAATATGGTAAGAAACATCAGCAGATAACAGCGCGCAGATTAAATACAGTAAGAATCATCGTTAAAAAACATTAAACAGATCAGATATGGTATGAAACGCTGATAAAATACATAGTTTGGACCAAATATGGTGAGAAACATCTGTAAAAGACAGAGGTGGCCAAACCAAACCCAGAATAGTGGTGCAGGGTCGGACTGTTAACATTGGTATAAATAATTCTCATTATTGCAAACACATTTCTTTGACAGAATATAGAAAACCAGCACAATAAAAGGTTTGTTCTGCCATAATAAACTCAGAACATTCCGAGATTAAAGGTGTGTAGCTGATTTCACACTACAACACTATTTAGTTTTATTTCTGATAACTTCCTCTCTTAAATCCTTTGACATGTGGTTAAAATCAACATTTATTCATTTTTGGTTGCAGTTATGGCTTAGAAACCCTCTTGACCAACAGTAAGGTGAAACTGGAGAACCACCCAAGCTCAGCCAATCAGAGCACAGGCTTCTGATGAGAACTAACATTCTTCATTATTCAGTTCAGACAGTACTCAAAGTTTTTCACAAAGCACTGTATTGTCCCATACTTTTTGTGGAAATCAGAAAGTTTAATAATTTTGAACTAAAATAGTTAGCTACCCCAACTTTAAGCTAAAACTTCTCTGAAAATAAAGGTTTTTTTTTAGAAAAAAAAACTCTTAAAAAAACTCTACTACGAGAATAAAGTTGAAGCTATAAAGAGAAGCTCTTTTATAGATAAACTTGAAGTTTTAGCAGATTAAAATGGTAATTTTACACTAAATATTTATCAGGACTTGGGCTTGGACGAGTCAGATGTTTGTATAAAAACACACAATATGTGTTCTATGATCCAAATAACAACTTTATTCTCTTAAAACTTCAAGTTTAATGTTAAAAAATGGGTTTTTATGGCTTTGACTTTATTCTCATAACATTGTGAATTTAATCTTGAAATGTTCCAAGTTTTTGTTTCTAAAACTTCATCATGAAATTCTGTTTCTCAAAACCTGCCAGGGCCTGATGTCGCGGGCCGCATTTGGCCCTCGGGCCGCAGTTTGCCCGGGTCTGGTAAAAGACGTAGTTTAGATCAAATATGGTAAGAAATATCCCCAAAAAACATTGCAGAGATAAAAAAAAATCACTGAAAATGTGTTTTGATTGGAGAATGTGATAACAGTTTGTGCTCAGAAACACTGTGTTCAATAAGGATGAATGAGAGTGTCTGCTGAAAGATGAAAGATGTGTGAGAGTCTGTGCCTTTTTAAGTTCTGCAGATGGAAATGAGCTTTCTCACTAAAATCTGGAACAAACATCTTTATTTTTAGGCTTCATGTAACTGTACAGTATCTTGTTAAGAAAGAAGGAAGGAAATGAATGAATACATTTGTCTGCGTGTGACCTCTGACCTCTGTGTGTGACCTCTGACCTCTGCATGTGACCTCTGACCTCAGGCGACCTCCTTCCCGCCGATGGAATCCTGATCCAGGGAAACGACCTGAAGATCGACGAGAGTTCTCTGACGGAGAAAGGACCAAGTGAGGAAGAGTCTGGAGAAGGATCCTATGCTCCTGTCGGGTAAGCTAACAGGCTAATGAGCTAACGGCTAATGCTAATGAGCTAATGCTAGTGCTAATGCTAATGCTACAAGACCCAAGGCTTGTGTCAGGTTAGGCTGCAGTGGCAGAGTGGTTAGAGCTCTGGTTTCTCGATGTGGAGATGGTAGATCTGAGTCCTGAGCAGTGGTTACACCAGACTTAATCCGCCATCGTGACAGACAGGTCCAAACAGGAGGTGTTTTATCCGTCATCATTTAGTTCAGTCGGTTTAGTCCTTCTGATGTTTGTGTATGTGACATGGAGACTGCAAGGGAGCACACGGGTCATGAGGCAAAAGAGGAGTTACAAAAAAGAACTGAACTTTGCATAAATAGTTTCTTAAGATACCATTAAAGCGTCTGCAAAATCATTGTTCCACTTCTCTCCATTTCTTGCAAATCCACACTGTATTCAGCCTAAACTCTACATGGTATTTCTATTTCTTCTGCATAAATGTTAGTCTTTTATTCCTCCGGGAAAGTTTCTCTGATGCCAGTTGATGTGAGCGCGTTGGACAATCACCAAACCAGAAAACTTTTCTCCGAGTTTATGAATCTGAATAAACATCAGTGTTTGTCTGTTGAGCGATCCTGGTCAAAGTACAAATCCTCTTAAAATCAGGCTGACACAACTCTGTCTGTAGCTGAAGTGTGGTTCGTGACACTGCAGGCTGCTGTTTAAACAGATTATAAGTTATGTATTTGCTCAGGCGGCAGTACCTCGCGCTCTGCAGGCCTCAGTCTCACGGCCTCCCTGATTAAACAGCCGCATGGATGAGATTGAAAGCAGCGTTTGTCCATCGTTGCATTTGAGACAGCAGGAGTGGGAGAGTCCGGTCGAGATGCAGCTGTCTAAATCAGAATTTAATGTAATTTTTTAATTGACCTTTATTTAACCAGGGAAGTCCCACTGAGATTCAGAATCTCTTTTGCAGGAGAGTCCTGGACATGTTTTTAGTTGTAGGAGGAAACCTACGCAGACACGGAGAGAACATGCAAACTCCACATAGAAAGGCCTGGGTCGACTGGGAGTTGAACCAGAACCTTCTTGCTGTGAGGCCAGAGCGCTAACCACTGCGCCACCGTGATATATAAAAGCACAGCTCTATTTTTCAATCCATCGAAACGTCGGAGAGTCTTGGGAATTTCCGTTAAAGCAAAATAAAATCCTTAAATGACGAAAAATTGTCGGTTAATGTAGCCTCTGGTTCCTGATCTCTGTGTGGTGTTTGCATGTTCTCCCTGTGTTAATGTACGCTCTCTTTCTCCATCTCCAGAAGCATGCATGTTATCCCCAGAGTGAATATCTGAGAGACTGAATGGTTCTCTGTCTGTCTGTGTTAACCCTGTTCCCCCGCCTAAAGCCCAAAGTCAGTGGAATAGTCTCCAGTCCAACGTGTTACTAATGGGAACGAGCGTTAGAATAAAAATACTGCTGTAAAAACCTGGTGAAACTTAATGAAGGTTTCCTGCAGAAGGTCAGATCCAGAAGGAGGTTTAAGGTTCAGATTAACTTTATTAATCCTCCAGAGAACAGCTCTTTGTCTGAGTTTGACCTTCTTCAGTCTCTGGAGCTTCTCTTCAGTGACTCCTCAGAGCGATTCAGGGAAATGTCTCCAGATCTACTTTAGGTTGGATCAGGACTGGAGCTGGAACAGAGAAAGACCCGGACCTGCAGGAGTCAAACCCAGAGCTGCTCCATTAGAGAGACAACCATATTCACTATTAATAGGAACATAACAGAACATAACAGGAACATAATAGGAACATAACAGGAACATAATAGAACATAATAGGAACATAATAGGAACATAGACCCTTTTCATGCCACGTCACAGCTCTATCTGGAGGCAAAAAGACAAAAACCCACAACAGACGCAATAAAAGTTTGTGGTTTTATCAAGGTTAAAATGTCATTTTGTTGTGAACTGTGACTAGGACTTTTGTGTCTAATGTTAGTCTGACTTTACCCAGACGTGTAGGTGCCGTTTCATGTTCTGATTTTTTATTTTTTTAGAATGTAGCTGTTGTCAATCATTCAGTTTTTACACACAAGACCCTTATTTTCTACGTTAGCAAGCCTTTGACCAGAGCTAACAGTTTTTCAAAGCTACAAGGAACACATTTAGTTGGACTAAGTTAATCGTAAAATAATTACTATTAAATGTTGTGCCTCTGGCTCCACAAACATAAACTCTATAACTTTGCCTTAGTTACATCTACAGCCTGTCCGTCCATGGGAGTGGATCCAACTTCACTGTGGTTCTCCTCCAGGTTTCTCTTTTTCCCTTAGGGTTTTTTTGAGTTTTTCCTTGCCGAGAAGGAGGGTCTAAGGACAGAAGGAGAGTCTAAGGACAGAAGGAGGGTCTAAGGACAGAAGGAGAGTCTAAGGACAGAAGGAGGGTCTAAGGACAGAAGGAGAGTCTAAGGACAGAAGGAGAGTCTAAGGACAGAAGGAGGTCTAAGGACAGAAGGAGGTCTAAGGAAGGAGGGTAGAGTCTAAGGACAGAAGGAGGGTCTAAGGACAGAAGGAGGGTCTAAGGACAGAAGGAGAGTCTAAGGACAGAAGGAGAGTCTAAGGACAGAAGGAGGGTCTAAGGACAGAAGGAGGGTCTAAGGACAGAAGGAGGGACTAAGGACAGAAGGAGGGACTAAGGACAGAAGGAGGGTCTAAGGACAGAAGGAGGGTCTAAGGACAGAAGGAGAGTCTAAGGACAGAAGGAGAGTCTAAGGAAGAAGGAGGGTCTAAGGACAGAAGGAGGGTCTAAGGACAGAAGGAGGGACTAAGGACAGAAGGAGGGACTAAGGACAGAAGGAGGGTCTAAGGACAGAAGGAGGGTCTAAGGACAGAAGGAGGGTCTAAGGACAGAAGGAGGGTCTAAGGACAGAAGGAGGGTCTAAGGACAGAAGGAGGGTCTAAGGACAGGGGATGCTCTGGACAATCATTCATCTGCTCTACTAATAATCTGCTTGATCAAATGTTCCATTGAATGTGTATTGTTTTATTGAATGTGTATTGTTTTATTTTGATTTCCTATTATTCATATTTGCTAAAATTAATAATCTTGGGAAGTCCTCAGAGACGACTGTTGTTGTGATTTGGGCTATACAAAAAAATAAATAAATAAATTGATTAATAGGAGGTGTACAATTATCATATTTAGCATTAGCTTCAAGACACGAATGAACCGTTAAAAGAAGCATTTTAGTCACGACTGGGTCTAGCAACGTAAAACGGATCTGAAACAAAAGTAAAAATCACCTCTTCATGATCCTGATCCAAGACGAACCAGACAAGATCAGACAAACTGCATCCGTCAGAAGTAATTCACCAAAGTCTGTGTCAGGTCCACAGAGTAAGTCATGATGTATATCCTGACAGTTCTGACCAGAATCTGACATTTATTCTGCTTTTGTGTGTAAAAATCCCTCCAAAAACAAGCGAGTTTACACTGGTTTAGATGGAAGCAACGTCGTCTTTTGCCTCCAACTAACTAGAATACCACTAGAATACAACGCAATGTTTACTGACATGCAAGGAGTCTATAAGAATCATGATTATTATTAGCTCTGAGAGAAGGCAGAGCATCAGTGCAGCTTGGATAAAGAAGGATAAACTGTTTAAATGAAAGTAGACGACAGATCTCAGAGAAATGCTGCTGTAAGTGTAATATACATATGTAACACACACTTTTCCTCTCAAACAAACACAAACGTGCATTACATTTACTCGATTATCCAGTGACTTTAGATAAACTGTCAGCTTGAACTGATCCACACGCCTCTGAACATTTGCGCTGTATTTCTACACAAAGTCCATCAGAACACGTGAGAAATGAGAAACACTCCTTTAGAGAGAGTTTCAGTCCAGGAGAGAGATCTAATGTGAACCACGACTGGACAGAAACTAGAAAGAGCACGTGGTGAACGTCAACCATCAGTTCTGGTCAATGGAGAGCCATTAGAAGTGGTTGAACAGTTCAAGTACCTTGGCGTAATCTTTGATTCTAATTTAACTTTTAAGCATCATGTAAAGAAAATGTCTAATATTATTAAATTTAACCTGTCAAATTTAAACACATAAGGCCTTGTCTAAATATTGAATCAGCAAAGGCCTATGCATTCAATGGTGTTTAGTTTAAACTGAGGTTTTAGTAATCGGTCCTGAGGCCCAGAGAGAGAAACTTTTATCCAAATTACAAACACAGTCTTTTAATCCATCATCACAAGTAAGAAACCTGGGCGTTATTTTTGACTCTGAGCTGACTTTATTCCTCACATTAAAAATATCACAAAAATAGGTTTTTACCATCTTAAAAACATCGCCAGAGTCCGTCCCATTCTCTCTCGGGCCAACACAGAGACGCTGATGCATGCTTTTATCACCAGTCGTATAGACTACTGTAATGCCCTGCTCTCTGGTCTTCCCAAAAAGACCATTTCAGGTTTACAATTATTACAAAATTCAGCAGCACGTGTCCTGACTAAGACCAGGGGGCGGGACCACATTACACCGGTTTTAAAATCGCTGCATTGGCTCCCTGTGTGTTTTAGGATCGATTTTAAAGTTCTTTTACTGGTTTTTAAGTGTCTTAATGGTCTTGGGCCTTCTTATCTTTCAGAACTGCTTTTACCTTATGAACCCTCGCGGACCCTGCGCTCCTCCGGCAGCAGGCTCCTAGTCATTCCCAAAGTCAGGACACACACTCACGGCGAGGCATCTTTCCAGTTTTACGGCCCCCGTCTATGGAACAGTCTGCCGGAGGACCTCAGGGCCGCAGAGAACATTCAGGTTTTTAAGAGCAGGCTCAAGACCCATCTTTTTAGCTTAGCTTTTGATTAGTATTTATTGTTTAATATGTATTTATTTAGTTATTTATTATATTTATTTATTTATAACTAGTGTCAGATATTGTGTTTCTTAAATTTAGCTCTTGCTTGTATTTACCTTTTTATTTATTTTAATTTTCTTATCACGTTTAGGTTTCCCAGTGTTTCCTCTGAGGAGCCTCTGCACCAGGAGCTGTGGTCGGCTGTGGCTGCTGGGCTCTGGCTCATGGGCCCTGGAGGTTTGGTCTTGACCTCATCTCCTCTCTGGGCCCTGGGCTGGTGCCCTGTGGCTGCAGGTGGCTCTGCTCCTGGTGCAGACAGCTCCTCTGATGATGCTTTCTTTGGTCCATCTGTACCCGGCCTAATGTATGTGAATGTATTTTAGTGTTTGGGAGTGTGTGTGTGGGGGCGTGTGTGTGTGTGTGTTGGGAAGGGGGTTGGGGGTGGGTGTATGGTGGGGAGGAGGGGTAGAGGGTGTGTACATGTATGGGGATTGTCTTGGGGGTGGGGGGTGGCGGCAAGCGGGATTGTTTTTAATGCACTGTAAAGCACTTTGTGTTACATTTTATGTATGAAAAGCGCTTTATAAATAAAGTTTGATTTGATTGATTTGATTAGTTATATAACTTATTGTCAAACCACGTGGTCTCAAACAAATGAAAGCATTTTAAAGCCCCTCAAGTCTCTGTATAAGTGAACACTGAAGCCCTGTTATCATTATTGTACGGAAGTCCAGAGCTGCCAGTGTGGAGTAAACATTTTTTCCAGGCTTTTCTCGTTATAACGACTTTTTATTTACGTTCAAACGACTTTTTTACGTTCAAACGAGAATATAATGTCGTTATAACGACTTTTTATTTACGTTAAAACGAAAATATATTCTCGTTAAAACGACTTTTTTATGATAAACAGACTGCTCTTCCCATGATGCGCCACAAGCTGGAGCTCAGAGCCATGTACTACGAAGCTAGATTTGGGGTTTAGTGAGGTCAGTTCTGGGTTAAACCTGGTCTGGTCTGGATCACTTCCTATCAGGACAGATCTCTATGGCAACATGAGACAAACTCATAACCTGCTCCGGACCAGGATAAGTTAAAAGGCGCTGGCCAATCAGAGACGAGAATTTAGGCCTTTGCAAAGAGACGGGGGAGAGAGAGAGAGAGAGAGAGAGAGAGAGATGAGAAAGGGCAGCGGACAAAATGAGGAAAGACGAAAGTCGGCGTATTTTATATCAAAGCGATGCGCACGTATTTATAAAGAGAAGCCATGAGATCTTATATGTAGCAGTAACACTGAAGAATCCTGTTTAATCTGTGTAATGATTAATAAATGGAGCATCGTGAGAAGGGCTGTCTATTTTTCATTAAAAGTCGTTTTAACGAGAATATATTGTCGTTTTAATGTAAATAAAAACTCGTTATAACGACATTATATTCTCGTTTGAACGTAAAAAAAAGTCGTTTGAACGTAAATAAAAAGTCGTAATAACGAGAAAAGCTGGAAAAAATGTTTACTCCACACTGGCAGCTCTGGACTTCCGTATTATTGTAATATTTTAAGTAAGTATAACATTTTAGATTTTGAAAATTATCAAATGTTCATGGACGCCTGTCTGGTGTTTAAAGTTCTGAATGGGCTTGCCCCTCCCCCTTAACAGATTTTATAAGTAAAAAAACATTGTTGGAATGGGCACCAGGGCAATAACTAGAGGAGACTGCACTGTACAAAGACACAGAACTAAATTTAGCCAAACAGTGGTGTCTATTAGAGGCACAAAACTATGGAACACGCTGCCAGAGCAGGTTAGAAACTGTAGGAATTATTCAAACTTCAAAACATCTCTCAAACAAACCAGTCCTGCAGCCACAGATGAACTTTAGACTCTGGCCTATCGTTTATACTGTAAATTTATTCTAGTGTCAGAAATGTGTCGTGCATGTAAATGTGTGTTTTATGTATTGTATGTGTTTTATCCTGCCTTAGGACAACGGATGAAATTTAGCATTCTTGCTAATTCCGGCATATTTATGTTGAAGCTGCTGCTGAAACATTGATTAATATGCACTGTCCTAATTCAAATAAAAAAAATAAATAAAAAAAACGCTTTGACGACGCGGGCCAGGCATCAGGAGGTTCTGCAGCAACTCTCACAACTCGGACTATCTCTTTCTAAATGTGTATTTGTACTTTATAGTTGATAATACAAATCTCCACCACTTTTACCATCACAAGTTCACACATTACGCTGCTTTGTGGATCTTAAAATTGTCAATAAAGAAAAGACGCAGCGTGGTGCAGGGGCGAGCGGAGGAGGAGAGAGGTGAGGCTTTGATAAAGTAAAAAGGTTTTTAACATTACAATTCACAAAACTAACAATGTTCTATAACGAATGAGCGTTGTTGTATTTTGAGCCGTTTTAGCCTTCATTAATGGGCAGACGATATTAAGTCTATCACGAAATAATTGGAAGACGATATGACGATGATGAAAGATGGATATTGCCCAACGCTCTTCGACAACACAAGTAGTAATGTTCTTAAGTCAAAATATATGATGTTTTATATTTCACTGATAAAAACACAAATAAATCGTATCATATGAAGCTGTAAAAAACCATAAAGTTATAATTTAACTCATCGATTAATTGAAAAAAGAATCGAAAATAATGATTAGCTGCAGCCCTAACTTCTAACAAAATCCTGACTTTTTCTCTTTCTCTTTAACAAACTTTATCTTTTCCAAACACAAAGAAGTTTATCATAAAAGCAGCTCTTTGTGACGGACGTGTGTGTTCTGTCTGAATCAAACATTTACAAGGGACAAAAGCTGCGTTCTGATTGGCTGAGCTCGGGTGGTTCACTTTGCTGTTTGTGAAAAATGTTCTTAAGTTGTGATTTCAGCTAAAAACGATCGTGGATATGAAGCATCTGCAAAAGGATCTGTGAGAGCGAGGAAACAGTTGGACATTTAAATATTTCCTGCACCTCAGCTTTAATCTGAACCAGTAGTTACTCCAGACATAATTTTAATCCGTCACCGCGACAGGCAAGGTCCAAAAAAATCTGTCATGAGGTTTTTTAATCAGTCATATTTAGAGACATAGGAGCACAGACATGAGGCAGACATACCAAATAAATCACTGAACTCTGCATAAATAGTTTCTTAAGATTCCATTATTAAAGCAAAACTTTGTGTCCATTTCAACCATTGAACTGTAACTCTGCAGGTTCTGTGTTTCTACCTGAATCACAAAGTTATTCACATCCCGCAATTTTCATTAAACACAACTGTATTTAGACCAAACTCATTCATTCATTCATTTTCTACCGCTTAATCCCATTAGGGGTCGCGGGTGACTGGAGCCTATCCCAGTGACTTTGGGCCTTAGGCGGGGGAACACCCTGGACATTGGACAACTCGTCGCAGAGTTAGACAGACAAACATTCACTCTCTCTATCAGGGAAATTTACAGTGATGCCCAATGAACTTAAACATGCATGTTTTTGGAGGAAACCGGAGAAAACCCACGGTGACACGGGGAGAACATGCAAACTCCACCCAGAGAGATCATGAGATGTTGATATGGTCCGACCCGGGAGTCGAACCCACGACCTCCTGAGCTCTAACCACTCTGCCACCGTGCACCCCAAACTCCATCAAACTTATTTCCATCTCTCGGTGCATAAAAGTCAGTCCTTCATTCCTCTGGGAAAGTTTCTCTGAAGCAGATCTGACAATCACCAAACTGGAAACTGAAGGTGTGACTTTTCTCTGAGTTTATGAATCTGAATAAACATCAGTGTTTGTCCGTTGAGCGATTCTGGTCAAAGGAGCGAATCCTCTTAAAATCAGGCTGACAAAACACTGTCTGTCCCGTTATTTTTGTGTAGTGAAGCCTTATCCGCGCTCTGTATCTAAAGTGTGGTCCATGAAACTACAGCCTCCTGTTTACAGATTTATAGATTACGTATTTGCGCAGGTGTCAGTCTCACGGCCTTCCTGACGGAACAGCAGCACATGAATGGGATTGAAAGCAGCGTTTGTCCCTCGCTGCTTTCTCAGTTTGAGAGAGCGAGAGTCTGATTGGGTTGTAGGCAGATGCAGTTCTCTAAATCAGTAGACTTTAAATAAAAGGGCAGCTCCATTTTCAATGGCCTTGGAAAGTTTCTGTCAAAGCAAAATACAATCTGTAAATAACAGAAAATTGTTGGTTAATGTAGGGATGGGCCGATATGAAATTTTGGGGCCGATACCGATAACCGATAATTGGCCCTCTGCTCTGGCCGATAACCGATAACTGCCGATACCGATAGGTATATTTTCAAGCAGATCTAAGTGACATTTTGGCTTTGTTAAATGTCTTTGTTAGTTTGTGTGATGGTTACAAATGTATTTCTTCACATTTTAAGCAGATGTTTGCTTAAAATGTGAAGAAAATACATTTCTCTGCTGCCTCCTGCTGGAAAACCTGCACTTATAATTTAACAGCTCTTCTGAGAAACACTGGCTCTTTTATTTGTACATTTGACAGTGTGAAATATTTTTAATATACTTTCTTTGCCTTATTTGAAATAATTATAAATTGATAAAAAAATTACATAAGGAAAAAAGTTCAGTTGTAGGTCTGATGCTGGTATTTACAGAAGAGAACTGTAGGGGGCGCTCTACTGCTGAAGTTGCTTGGTTCTGCTTTAAAATCCACAGCACAACTCACAAGATCAAAATACATACAAACAAATATAATAATATGAGATAAAAAAATATTTTGTGGATTTATTATGTAAATATAATGACTAATTTTAGTTTAATTGTTTGTTTATTTATACTTTGTATTCTTTAGTCTGTTCAAAATTGCAAATATGAAGCTTTTAGGTCAAACTGAGGCTGGTATATGCCACAGAGAGACTGGAGAACCTCCCCTGAAAATATCGGCGCCAAATATCGGCCGTCGATTTGATATCGGACCGATACCGATATCTTAAAATATCGTGGATATCGGCCGATACCGATATCTGTGCCGATATATCGCCCATCCCTAGGTTAATGTAACCTCTGGTTAGAGGTGTGCAATATATCAAATTTTAGATACCGTATTTTCCGGACTATATGTCGCTCCGGAGTATATGTCGCAGAAGCCCCAAAATGCATTTTTTAGAAGAAAAAAACGTACATAAGTCGCATCGAAGTATAAGTCGCACTTTTTTGGGAAAAATAATTTACATAATCCGGCACCATAAACAGACGCGCGACACGTTTTTCCATCCTGCTCCTGCTTTTCTCTGACATGGAGCTAAACAGAGGCCAAAGATCGCTGACATGAGGCAAAAACTACAAGATGCAGATCAAAACATGACTAAACTCTACATTAATCGGGTTCTATATTATCACTAAATCATCTGCATAAGCATTTTGTCTATTTGACATTAGACGATGTGACGAGTGTATATTTACCTGCAGCAGGTTCCACACATCTCTTTCCACTAAATCCACTGCCTGTTTTTGTCCAAACTCCATTTCCACCTCTCCTGCATAAACACCAGTCCTTCATCATTCATTCCTTTGGAATGTTCCCCGCGCTGTTTCTGCTGTAGATCTGCGAGTGCTCCGCGTGAAACAAGGAAATGCAGCTGCAGCAAGTTTTCGTTGTTTACCTCCACCACCAGACAAACATCAGTGTTTGTCTTTAAAGTGATCACGGTCAAAAAAACGACTCCTCTTGAAATCAGATGAATCAAAGCTCTCTGTCCTGTTATTTTCATTGAATGGAGCCCTACGCGCTCTCCTGAGCGTCAGTGTGGTTCTTGAGACTGCAGCCTCCAGGTCTACAGTTTTATAAATAGTTTTATAAATATACGCACCACACGTGCTTGGTACTTACACAAGTGTCTGCACCTCGGAGGCAGCAGTGTCACTCACTGTCGGAACAGCAGCAAATGAAACTGCATTTTTCCCTCGTTTGAGAAGCAGAGAGCGCTCTAGTCTGGCTGGTACCCGTAGTATATTAATAGTTATTAACAAATTCACATTTATTTACATAAATAAGTCGCCCCCCTGTCAGACGATGAAAAAAAGCGCGACTTATAGTCCGGAAAATACGGTAATATCGTCATTGTCGTTTTGAAGATATTCAAAAATAAATATGGAGTATATTGTTTATAGTAAAACATGATTCACTACGAGCTGTCAGACAATGGAAATAAAGATAGTTACTTTGTGAAATTTCCAATAAGGGTAGAAATGTGATATTTCAGTCTCTCACTTGGGCCTTGTATTAGTCTGACTTTTTATACAAAACAATATAATTTAGCTGCATTTATATAAAATGTAAATAATAAAACTGTGGTATTTAGTTCAGTTTGGGTCAGATGTTTGGTCTGTCATTAAAAACACGTCTTAGTAGTTTAAATAATACGTTTAAAGACATGTTTGAACATTTTCCTGGTTTGACATGAGATCGTCAGAATATCGTAATCGAGATGTGACAAAAAATGATCGCGATATCTGTTTTTTTCAATAACGCCCAGCCCTTCCTCTGGTCTGAACTCTGGTGAAGACTCAGTTTGAATCAGTAAAACTCGCTCCAGACCTGTGACTAAACCGTGTGTCTGTGATATAAAAGCTGTTGTCATGTTCCCTGTGTTTGTAACTTGTGTTTGTCCTCAGGCACTCACGTGATGGAAGGCTCGGGTCGTATGGTCGTCTCCGCCGTGGGTCTGAACTCTCAAACCGGAATCATCTTCACGCTTCTGGGAGCCAGCGAGAACGACGAGGAGAAGAAAGTCAAGAAAAGTAAGAGTCCAGCTCAGGACAAACCAGAGGGAAGAGTCTGGTGAGGTTTAAGGTTTTCAGAAGTCTGTGCTGCTGTGAAACGACCCCAGACCTGACCTTAGACCTGAAACATGACCTTAAATATGACCAGAGACACGACCAGAGACACGACTGTAAACGTGACCCTAAACGTGACTCGACTGAGACCAGGAGGCCGACTCGTAGAAGCAGAATTCAGGACAAACAGAACGTATTTGTGAAGCAGTTCTGACGACACGACGGAGCTGTGATTGCTTCAGATCAGTTCCAGGTTCGTTCTCGTTCTCGTTTTGTGTCATTGTCCGGTTTGTTTCATTTTCCAAACCTAAAACTCACTGCTCCGAACCAAAGTCAGTGTCAGAACTTGAGCAGAAAGTGTGACTGTTTGTTCCTGAGAGCAGAAGATGAGACAGAACCGACCTGAGCGGTTGGTTTGTCTCACACGGAGCAGACACTTTCTAAAGTCTGAGGACTTGTTTGAGCTTTTTGTAACTCGTAAAACCAACGAGGAGCTCATGAAGATGACAAACGTGCAATGACACACATCCTGAAGTTAGAAAAGCTTCTGGACCTTTCCAAACACATTGCATTACCTGCTGGCAAGAGTTTATATTTAAAACGTTTACTTCAGAAATCTGGTTACAGTTCAGGCTTGGATCAGAGTTAGGCGAGCCAGGGCGGTGCCTCCACTGAATCTCATTTAACTCCAGCTCTGGTCAGGTATCGCAGGACTGCAGACGGTTTCTAAAAAGCAGGAAGTACGGTCGTCCAATCAGAGAACAGGAGCAGAACGTTGGCCAGAACCAATCAGAGTTAAGATAACAGACTGTCGGTTCTTTATTGTCCCCGTGGGGCATTTTGGTTTGCAGCAGCAGAGCACAACACAACAAACACATTTACCATTCGCAGCAGTAGGAAACAAGAAGACAGGCTAAAGAAAATACACGACAGTTAAAGCGACTGGCTCAGAATGTCAGTGGCAGCAGGAATACACAAGTTCTTGTATCTGCCTTACATTTAGGGCTCCGTATCTACGACCTGACGGAACAGAAGCAGCTTGACCCAATAAGGGCGGCTAGAGTCAGAGTAAATCTGTTGAGCTCTCTTAAGTATTTGTGCCGTATAGGTTGACCGGCAACAATCACTGACACATGTTCAGGTTTAGTTCCTGAACGACAAAACAGCCAAAAAGCATTGATTGGTTGAATTTAAAAAAGTCTCCGCCTCCTGAAGCGAACGAATCCCAATGATGTGACGTCAGACGTTTCCTCAAAACCGACAGACGCATCAGGACAGAGTCAGGCTTAAGTCAAGTTAAAAACTGTACCTTTGACGACGAAACAGCAGAGTATTTTTGTTTGACAGTATTTTTGAATCTTACTAAGATACTGTCAAAACAGGAATGTTTAAAACTTTGGGAAAGGTTTTTAACTCAGCGAGTCACGGCAGAACTGAGTTAGGAAAAAGAAAAATATCACGTTAGCTTCAAGGTTAAAGTTAAGGTTGACTTTATTATCCCTGAAGTAAAACATGTCTCTGTGTTTAAACCTCTTCAGCCTCTGGAGCAGTGACTCACACAGAAGCTCAAAAACACATCTACTGTTCTTAGATTTGATCTGGACTGAAGCTGGAGGATTTTCCTGAACATAACACAGCGTTCCAGACTCTGGGACTTTTACCACCTCCCACTGACGCTGCCTTCATGTGCTGTGGGAATTATGGAAAACAACACTTTCCGAGTGGGAAATGAACGCCCCCTCATGACGGAATTACACTGAGAGATAATTCTGATCTGACTTTGATCTCTCGTTATGGCAGACAGCGGCTAAAGAATCAGGTTATTTTATTATCTGGAAAAACATATGACACAGTTGAAGAGCATTGATATTTCTATTTATCGTAACTAAGTCAAAAGTCAAAGTTCTTTTTTTTCCCAGAGCAGTCTTACAGGTACAGTTACTTGTTGAAAGTTACCCAACACACTGGTCACTTTCAGCAAGTGGATCTGACGAGTTTAACTGCTGCTAAAATTATTTAATTCTTATTCCGGCCTATTTTCCCTCACACGTCTGACTAAAATAGTCTAAATGTAAAACTAAAACAGTTCTTGATCCTTTGGAGCTCAGGTAAATGTCTGGAGTCTTTTTAAAGCTATAACCCTGTAGTTTTGTTACTGATGTTCAACAGACTCATCAGAAGTAAGAACCTTCTCCAAACAAGAGAAAAACACAGTCTAAATTCAGCCTAAACTAACCCTAAAGCTGGAGTTACATCTGAGACATAAATGACTCTAGATTTGGAATATTTTAGGTTTTGACTCTTCCTCTGTAAAAGCTGAAGGTCACTGAGGTCAAAATGAGTTTTAGGACCAAAATGACTCAAACAAATGTAGGCGGAGCCAATGCAAAAGTCACATTTACAGTAGGTTTACAGTAAATCTGAGTCTGGATCGTCCCAGAGGCTGGTTTTGTTCTAAATAAGAGACACAATGGTATTTTTATATTTAACTTTTCCAGGGGCTTTTTTCAGACACTAAACAAAATGGAATTAAAAAAAAAATAAGTGGGACGTCCTCTCGAAGGGACGCTGGAATGATACCATTAGTGACAAGTTATTTCACAAACTTTACTTTTGTTTACGTCTTCTTGTTCTCCAAAGGTTCCGCCGTGACCAGCAGACTTTTCCCAAACCCCTAAAACCTGAACTTTACCCACATTTCTGAAGTAAATATTTTAAAATCTAAACTTTTTCCAGCTAGCTTTTCTTTATCCTGCAGGTTTTTTAGCTTTAGTCCTAGTTTGGATTCAGTTTGAACAATTTAAAATGGGAACTGTTCATGTTCAGCTACAAATATCCGACTTCTCAGAGTCTGGAACGAAGCACGAGACCCGGACTTTTACTGCAGAGTTCTGACCTTAGCCTAAACATTCTGACTTTAGCCTAACCTCCTGACTTTAGCCTAACCTCCTGACTTTAGCCTAACCTCCTGACTTTAGCCTAAACATCCTGACTTTAGCTCCTGACTTTAGCCTAACATCCTGACTTTAGCCTAACATCCTGACTTTAGCCTAACATCCTGACTTTAGCCTAAACATTCTGACTTTAGCTCGTGACTTTAGCTTGTGGACTGGTCGCTGTGTCTTGGGAGAGTTTGACGTCATTGGATTCTTCACCGCTTTTGATTTGCTTCGTGCTGTGGCTGTTTGACCCCCGTTTGACCTCTGTTTGACCCCGTTTGACCCCTAAACCCCACCCCCTCTCTGGTTTTGTGGTGTTTCGTTCATGATGAGTTCTGATTGGCTGGAGGTTTGAGTTCCATCCATCAAAGACAAAAGGAATGAACGCTCACAGCAGAGACACGCCCGGGCCGCGCCGTGATTGGCCGTGACGAGGGAAAGGGGGCGTGTCCGGGTCTCTCTGCTCTGATTGGTCCATTCCTGCCACAGCACACACAGCTCTCTCGTTCGGCCCATGCTCAGCCCTCCCCCTCTCTCTCTTTGAACAGGTAAAAAACCAGGAGCCCCGAAAATCGCAACAAAGGTAACCCCTCCCCCCTCCTCACCCCTGACTCCTCCCCCTGCTGTCGCCCTGACTCCTCCCCCTCCTCACCTTAACTCCTCCCCTTCCTACCTCTCTCTTTCCCTCTCCTCTGACGCCTTCCTTCTCTTTCTCCACCTTCTCTCTCTCCTTTCATAACTCCTCCTTCTTTCTGCTTAACTCCACCCTCTTTCATCATAACTCCTCCCTCTTTCTTCTTAACTCCTCCCTCTCTCCTCTTAACTCCTCTCTCTCTCCTCTTAACTCCTCCCTCTCTCCTCTTAACTCCTCCCTCTTCCTCCTAACTCCTCCCTCTTTCCTCCTAACTCCTCCCTCTTTCCTCTCAGCTCCTCCCTCTTCCTCTTCTTAACTCCTCCCTCTCTCCTCTTAACTCCTCCCTCTCTCCTCTTAACTCCTCCCTCTCTCCTCTTAACTCCTCCCTCTTTCCTCTTAGCTCCTCCCTCTTTCCTCTTCTTAACTCCTCCCTCTCTCCTCTTCTTAACTCCTCCCTCTCTCCTCTTAACTCCTCCCTCTTTCCTCTTAGCTCCTCCCTCTTTCCTCTTCTTAACTCCTCCCTCTTTCCTCTTAGCTCCTCCCTCTCTCCTCTTCTTAACTCCTCCCTCTCTCATCTTAACTCCTCCCTCTCTCCTTTTAACTCCTCCCTCTCTCCTCTTCTTAACTCCTCCCTCTCTCCTCTTCTTAACTCCTCCCTCTCTCCTCTTAACTCCTCCCTCTCTCCTCTTAACTCCTCCCTCTCTCCTCTTCTTAACTCCTCCCTCTCTCATCTTAACTCCTCCCTCTCTCATCTTAACTCCTCCCTCTCTCCTACTAACTCCTCCCTCTTTCCTCTTCTAACTCCTCCCTCTCTCCTCTTAACTCCTCCCTCTCTCCTCTTAACTCCTCCCTCTCTCCTCTTAACTCCTCCCTCTCTCCTCTTAACTCCTCCCTCTCTCCTCTTCTTAACTCCTCCCTCTCTCATCTTAACTCCTCCCTCTCTCCTACTAACTCCTCCCTCTTTCCTCTTCTTAACTCCTCCCTCTCTCCTCTTCTTAACTCCTCCCTCTCTCCTCTTAACTCCTCCCTCTTTCCTCTTAACTCCTCCCTCTCTCCTCTTAACTCCTCCCTCTCTCATCTTAACTCCTCCCTCTCTCCTACTAACTCCTCCCTCTTTCCTCTTCTTACTCCTCCCTCTCTCCTCTTCTTAACTCCTCCCTCTCTCCTCTTAACTCCTCCCTCTCTCCTCTTAACTCCTCCCTCTCTCCTCTTAACTCCTCCCTCTCTCCTCTTAACTCCTCCCTCTCTCCTCTTCTTAACTCCTCCCTCTCTCATCTTAACTCCTCCCTCTCTCCTACTAACTCCTCCCTCTTTCCTCTTCTTAACTCCTCCCTCTCTCCTCTTAACTCCTCCCTCTTTCCTCTTAACTCCTCCCTCTCTCCTCTTAACTCCTCCCTCTCTCCTCTTAACTCCTCCCTCTCTCCTCTTAACTCCTCCCTCTCTCCTACTAACTCCTCCCTCTTTCCTCTTCTTAACTCCTCCCTCTCTCCTCTTCTTAACTCCTCCCTCTCTCCTCTTAACTCCTCCCTCTTTCCTCTTAACTCCTCCCTCTTTCCTCTTAACTCCTCCCTCTCATCTGTCTTTCCTGTGGGAGAATTTCTGCACCAATCAGAGTCTGTTTCCGGGCAGATTTAAGCAGCGACAGTGTGAAAACTGAAAATTATCTTTTTAAAATCCTCATAATATGTATAAAAAATGTACTTTTCATAAAATAATATGCTTTTTTATGGGTTTGTAGACATTATTTATTATTTTTGACCTCCAGAAAGCCCTGCAGTGTGAGGTTTCACTGCAGGAGAGAGTAAAAGCACAGCGGCTCCTTCACAGACCGCAGACTCTAAGTGTCACATTAATAATTGACGGCAGGAGTTTGTTCAGATCACAGCTCAGTTTGACCCAAACGCTCCGCTCTGAGGCCGACTGTGGACAAACCTTTTATGTGTGAGTTTGACCAAACGCTCCGCTCTGAGGCCGACTGTGGACAAACCTTTTATGTGTGAGTTTGACCCAAACGCTCCGCTCTGAGGCCGACTGTGGACAAACCTTTTATGTGTGAGTTTAACCCAAACGCTCCGCTCTGAGACCGACTGTGGACAAACCTTTTATGTGTGAGTTTGACCCAAACGCTCCGCTCTGAGACCGACTGTGGACAAACCTTTTATGTGTGAGTTTGACCCAAACGCTCCGCTCTGAGGCCGACTGTGGACAAACCTTTTATGTGTGAGTTTGACCCAAACGCTCCGCTCTGAGGCCGACTGTGGACAAACCTTTTATGTGTGAGTTTGACCCAAACGCTCCGCTCTGAGGCCGACTGTGGACAAACCTTTTATGTGTGAGTTTGACCCCAAACGCTCCGCTCTGAGGCCGACTGTGGACAAACCTTTTATGTGTGAGTTTAACCCAAACGCTCCGCTCTGAGGCCGACTGTGGACAAACCTTTTATGTGTGAGTTTGACCCAAACGCTCCGCTCTGAGGCCGACTGTGGACAAACCTTTTATGTGTGAGTTTGACCCAAACGCTCCGCTCTGAGGCCGACTGTGGACAAACCTTTTATGTGTGAGTTTAACCCAAACGCTCCGCTCTGAGGCCGACTGTGGACAAACCTTTTATGTGTGAGTTTGACCCAAACGCTCCGCTCTGAGGCCGACTGTGGACAAACCTTTAATGTGTGAGTTTGACCCAAACGCTCCGCTCTGAGGCCGACTGTGGACAAACCTTTTATGTGTGAGTTTGACCCAAACGCTCCGCTCTGAGGCGACTGTGGACAAACCTTTTATGTGTGAGTTTGACCCAAACGCTCCGCTCTGAGGCCGACTGTGGACAAACCTTTTATGTGTGAGTTTGACCCAAACGCTCCGCTCTGAGGCCGACTGTGGACAAACCTTTTATGTGTGAGTTTGACCCAAACGCTCCGCTCTGAGGCCGACTGTGGACAAACCTTTTATGTGTGAGTTTAACCTCGGCCTGGGGTCGTTCGGGTCACAACCTGTGACCCCGGCTCATAGACTCATTGTTGGTCTGACTGTCGGAGTGAAAACACAAACTCATACAGAGTTGTCTTCATGTTTGACAGTTCTGTCATGTCCAATCGTCAATTATTTGCTTTTGAGTCAAAAGATCAATAACCAATCCTTTGTCAGTAAAAAATGTGGTTTGGAGCAAAAGCCAAACTTCAAGGCAGAATAGAATATTGATATACTGTATATTAATATATTTTTTCAGTGAAATAGACAATTATTAAACATCTGTTTCATTTATGTTCATAAAGTTATTACTTAAAGCAATGTATATTTTGTTTTTGAATGAAACTGAATTTTAAAAAAATGTTAAATTAAAATGTTAAGATTTTGCGCTTTTGTTTGAAACTGGAATAAAAGTTCACCTAATTTTAAAGTATCTTATAATCCAAATTAATTGCAATTTAACTTATCATTTTTTATGTCTAAAAATCCTTAAAATCTTAATCAGTGACTGAAAGATGGTCGTTGAATAAAAAGTATGAAGTCATGGGAAAATCTTGGAAAACCTGAAGTTAAAATCCTATAAATACTAAAGATACTCTTATTTACTCAAGTTAAAATCAATAATCAGTCGGCTTTAATAATGGCTTTTGTAAAATAGACTCATATAAATCTCAAAAAGAAGAAAATATTAGCTACAAACACAAAATACTGTTCCTTCATTAAAAGTCCTGTGTTTAGACTTTAATGTAACTCTTTTGTATTTGGATTTTTAAACTTATTTTAGAGTCAAATATATTTACATAACTGTGCTGAGATTATTATTATTTAATCTGTTTAAACCTCTGTGTGTCATAAAAACAACAGTAAGGCTGTAAAAAGACGCTCGTCCTGATTAAATGTAACAAACATATAAAGTCCGAGTTAGCATGTTAGCCTGTTAGCGCCGCTAGCTAGCGCGGCCTTTTTAGCATTTTTAAAGTTAGTTTAGCCACAGTTCTTCCACTATAGAGTTTAAGTGAAGCATCACAGAGGTAAAACGGGTGTTTGTCTGTAAAATATGGAGTATTTTTATGGTTTTAAAGAGTCTCCACAGAGTCATTTCCAGCTGCTTTGAGCGTTAGCATTAGCATTAGCCACGAGCAGACTGCAGCTGCATCTACGGCTCCTCATTCAGGACAAAACAGGGCAGGATCTGATCAGAGTTTGGTATGAGTACTGGTCATGTAGTGTCAACCTTAGTCCCAACATTCTCCAGCCCCAGAAGAACCAACCTGTCCCATGTTTGTGTCACAGCAACAGTTTGTGAAAGTAGCTCTAACTGGCTTTAGCATTAGCATCTGTTTAGTCGGGAACATTGATTTAAATTAGCTATTAAGCAGCGTTAGGAAAACAAAAGGTGTCTTTTTTGATTCCTCATAAAACTATGATCTACAAAACCTAAAAACATCTCTGAAATCAACAATAAAACAAAATGACTGGTGTTCACTGTAATTTCTTAGTAAACTTAGGCTACTATTTACAAATGAAATAACTATATTTTGAGAGTTACTGCTTTTAAATAGTTTTTCCTCAGGATAAGGAAAGTTTATCCAAATGTGAGAAAGTATAAAACACGTTGGAAAAACAAAGTCAGTGTTGGAGCCTAAAAGTGTTGGTGTTTCAAAAAGGTTCGTAGTCTGACTGAAAGTACCTGCCCCAGAGCAGGAGCTAAAACTAAGTCCCTAAAGTGTGGCCCCAGTTCATAGTTCCTGTTCTGTGTGAACGAGCATAAAATGGGGACAGCAATTAAAAAAGAACTGAAACAAGTTCTTACAATGGGAAAAGACCTTAAGATATAAACTGTATATATCAGGTTCACATCTGAGCTGGAGCAGAATCTCTCCCCTTCCCCCACCCTCCCTTTCCTCACCTTTCCTTCCTCTCCTCTCTCCCTTTTCCCAGCTTCTTCTTTCTTTTCTCTGCCCCCCCTCTTCCTCCCTCTCTCTCTTTTCTCTCTCCCTCCTCACTGCTGGTGCTCTTCGACTCTCCTCCTTCCCTTTTCTCTCTTTGTCTCTTCAGTCCCACTTCTTCCCCTCTCTCTCTCTCCCTTCTCACCTCTTTTTCTTCCCCCTCCTCTCTCTCTCCCTCCCTCCTTTCCCTTTCTCCTCCTCTCTCCCTCCTCCTTCTCTCATGTCTGTCTGTGCTGTTTCAGTTGCGTTGTCACGTTTTCGTTGTCTGTTTTTGCGATGCTCCAGTTTCCTCCCCCTCCTCCTCCCCCTCCTCCCCTTCCTCCTCCTCCTCCTGTCTCTACCTGTACCCCCTCCTCTCCTCCTCACCCTCATGTCTGTTTGTGCTCTGTCGTGTTGTCATGTTCTTTTTTCCTGTGTATGTATTTCTTGTCTGTTTTTGGGGCGCTCCTGTCTACCCTCCTTCTTCCTCTTGTCCCTCCTTACCCCCTGACCCATAACCTCTCCTCACTCCTCCCCGCTCCTCTCCCTTCTCTCTCCTCTCTCCCTCACTCTCATGTCTGTCAGTTGCATCGTCATGTTATATTTTGCTGTATATTTCTCGTTTCTTTCTGGGGCGCTCCTGTCCTCCCCCTCTCTCCTCTCCTCCCCCTTCTCTCCTCTCCTTCCTCCTCCTCTTCTCCCCCCCTCTCCCCCTCCCTCTTTCCTCCTCCTCTCTCCCTCCTCTCCCTCCTCTCCTCCTCCTCCTCCGTCTTTCCTCCTCTCCTCCTCCTCTTTCCTCCTCTTCCTCTCTCCCTCCTCCTCTCCTCTCTCCTCCTCCTCCTCTCCTCCTCCTCCTCTTCTTCTCCTATTCTCCCTTCCTGCTATCCCTCTTCCTCCTCCTCTTCTCTTCTCTCCTCCTCTCCTCCCTCTTTCCTCCTCTCTCCCTCCTCCTCCTCTCCTCTCTCCTCCTCCTCTTTCCTCCTCTTTCCCCTCTCTCCTCCCTCCTCCTCTCCTCCTCTCTTCTCCTCCTCCTCCCTCTCTCCTCCTCCTCTCCTCTTCTCCTCCTCCTCCCTCTCTTCCTCCTCTTCCCCCTTCCTCCTCTCTCTCTCCTCCTCACTCCTCCCTCTCCCCCTCTTCCTCCCTCTTTTCCTCCTCCTTCTCTCCTCTCCTCCTCCTCCTCCTCTCCTTCCCTCCCTCTCCTCCCTCTTCCTCCTCCTTCTCTCCTTCCTCTCCCTCCTCCTCCTTCCTCCTATTTCCTCCTCCTCCTCTCCCTCTCTTTCTCCTCTCCTCCCTCTCTTCTCCCTCTTTCCCCCTTTTCCTCCTTCCTCTCTCTCCCTCTTCCTCCTCCTTCTCTCCTCTCTCCCTCCTCCTCCCCTCCTCGCGCCGCCGAGCGTGTGTGTGCGTGTTTCTTCCCATGGTTCAGTGCAGCCTGTGTCCTGTGCTGTGATTGGTCCGTGCCGTAGCTGCTGTGGCTAATCCGATGCTAATGTCTGCTCTTGTCTTTTCCACTTTTCTTTGTTTAAATGTTGGAAACGGTTTTTTGTGCTTTCTGCTGTGTTGATTATGCTCTAAAGTCCTGTTCAAAGTCCTGTTCTGGTTCCGGTAACCTGTCGTGCTGTAAAGTCTGCCTTAGTCCTTGTACTAAACTTCTTAGTGGCCTAGTATATCCTGTTATAAAGTCCTTGATTCTTAGCTCCTTTGGTCAGTCCTGCTCAAGGTCCTGCTCTGTCTGCTCTGGTCCTGTTTAGTCCTGCTAACTAAAGTTCCAATCGGTATCTAGTCTGCTCTAGTCTGTCCCATGGCTAGTCCTGTTCTAGTCCTGCTGCCTAGTTCCCCTGTTCTAGTCCTGTTCTAGTCCTTGTTCCAGTCTGTTCTAGTCTGTTACTGCTCCTAGTTCCTGTTCTAGTCCTGCTTTCTAGTCGGCTGTTATAATTCCTGTCACTGGTTATTTTGTAACAAGCGTGAGAGGTTTCTTCTCCAAAACAAAAGCAAGATGTTACAGTTTTGTTCCCAGGATTCTTCAGGTAGTAAGCTCTGCAGCTTCTAGACTTAAGCTCATTTCTAATACGAACCTATTCATAGGTACTTCTAAAAGAATCTAAGAAGATTGATTCAAAAACAAGATTACTAAGAACTCAAAGTTCAATTTGTGCCCCTCTTGACATTCATACCAATTGCAGCAGACCTCGCCCCGTGATGTCAATTCACACCTCTTATCTCAACAACAGGACTGGGCCCTGAGATGTGCAGTGGTTCACCGCTGCTTACTACGCAGACACCACAGAATCTGTCAAAAAGATCAGTGGGAGATTATAGAAGATCGCCCACTTTGGGAAACCACTAGCCAAATCAGATGGCGAGGCTGCCGCACAGTTTACTGCTCAGCTGTGACAAGACAACCAACAACGACTGCTCAAAAAACAAAGAACCAACCAGCTGCAGGTCATTGTGGTTCTTACAGCCTGAGCTGTGTCTCGATGAAGTATGCAACTGGCCTTTAAATCCAGCTCCTCTGCCTCTGTTTCCGACTCTGGGTCCGGGCTCTGGTCCTGGGGCTCCTGGTCCAGACCTCCGGTCCGGGCATCTGGTCCGGGCTCTGGATCGGGCTCTGGTCCGGCTCCAGACAGTTTACGTTTCTCACGCAGCCGCTCCGCCCGATTGCTCGAGCTTTGCCTGTCCTGCTCCAGTCACTCCGGTGGCTTTTTTCCTTAGAGATGGTAACACAGCAAGACTCAGGACTGGAATCAGGACCAGATTATGACTAGAGCTGACTGGAATCGCAGTGTGAGCTCAGTGTAAAGCTGTTTGTGTGTCAGTGTAATGAAAACATTTAAAAAAAATCAAAACTCAACTTTAGAAGTTCTAAGAGTAGAACTAAGTGTAGAACTCACAGATGTAGAACATCGTTAGACATTGGGAAGAACATACGTGTGTAGACACATGTGTAGATGGTTCAAAGTCGGTCCCTCAGACTCTGATCTTCTGCTTTTTGTGTCTTTTTGGAGATTTTCTGTTTTGCTTCTGTTTCTTCTGAATCTGCTTTGACTTCACTGCAGACGCTAACTCTCACCTCCTCCTCTTCACCCCTCCTTTCACCTCCTTCTCACCCAAACCGTCCTTCCTCTTTCATCTTCCCTTCCTCTTCTCTTTCTCCTACTCTCCTAACACCTTTCTCCTTTCCTCATCTTCCTACCTCCCCTCTTTCCTTCCTTCTTCTCATGTCCTCACTTCCTCTCCTCTCCTCCTCATTTTGTTTCCTCTCCTCTTCCTCCTCACCTCCTTCCCTCCTCTCTTCTCCTCCTCTCCTCTTCCTCCTCTCCTTGCCTCATCATTACGTTTCCTCTCCTCCCTCCTCACCTCCTTGCCTCCTCAGCTCCCACGAAGGACGGCATCGCGTTGGAGATCCAGCCTCTGAAGAGCGACGAGGCGGGAGAGACGGGGGAGACGGGGGAGGCCGAGGAGAAGGAGGAGAAGGAGGAGGTCAAACCGGTCAAGAAAGTCAACGTGACGAAGAAGAGAAGTCTGTGCTTCAGGGAAACTCACCAGACTCGCCGTGCAGATCGGGAAAGCAGGTAAAACAACAACAAACACAAAACAACACTAAACAAACAAACAACAACAACACAAACAAACAAACTCACCAGACTCGCCGTGCAGATCGGGAAAGCAGTAAACAAACAATTAACCAAAAAAACCAAGACCAACTTCCAGCTTTCAAGTGTCATTCATGCGTGTTTATGTAACTAACTTGGGTTTTATTTCCATTCAGAACATGCATACATACGTATATGTATTTAGTTTCTACATTCCACACGTAATTTGTCAAATGTTGGCTTACCAGAGTTTTGCAGACTTCAGCCGATCAAACTGAAGATTTTTATCGCCAATTAACCGAATACACGAATACAAGAGTCGTTCGCTCACACAAAGACCAGAATAAAATGGTCTAACATTGTAATCTAACTTGTTTGAAGCTATAAACTGTCAATATAAATGTTGATGGATTGAGAAGTTGTGATTCTATATTTGACAGAAAACCCTGTGAATTGTGCATATTTATTGAACTGATTATTTAGTGTCAAACTCCAGCTGTTTATTCACTGAAATCTGCATGTTTCCCAATCTCTAGCTGTTATATTTGCTAATATTTGTCCAGTCGATAATCCTCACAAATAACCTGCATTTAGATGACCTGCTTTTGGGGCCTTTCCTGCGCTGGGCCCTGGGAACTAGTCCGTTTACCCCCCCAGTGCGACGCCCCTGGACAGAGCACTAGACTCTGGTGTGAAGAGACCGCGGGGTGTGTGAGGTCAATACCTGCTACTGCAGCTGTAGTAAAGTCACTGAAAATATGTGACTTATATAATCCTACTTTAAACACATTCTACAAGTTACACCTTCATGGCCGTCGACGCTGGACAGATGAAATGACTCTAAATGATTCTGGTTCAGTCGTGTCAACCGTTATTATCACCACACTTCCCACCGGAAAGTGTCATTAACTGTGACGCGGAAATCACGTTCAACATAAAGTTAATTTGTTGTATTTTAAAGCCACAATGGCCTCGTGTTTTTGCCAGAATCGAGGAGTTTTGTAGTATAGACACTGACAGCACAGGATGTACAAACGAGAGGAATATCTGGACTAAATTTGTGATTAAGAGTGTTTTTTTCTTTGGGAGCCACAGTAAGTCCCAGTCACATGTTCTGTGTTTTATGTTTGTGCAGTTTTGATCAGAATAAGTGATGAACTCAGAGTCTGATCATGTTAAAGCCGCAGTACTGGTCGTTTGGAGCCTCTGTCACTCTGCTCTTCACATGTTGGTTCGACCATTCATTCGATCAGAAACATTCACGACACCCGCGGCAGTTTAGTCGCGAGTGAACACACCTGCACATAAACAGAGCGTTGAAATTGTTCGCGTGGTCGAGTTCAGTGAGTAAGCACCTTAACGCCCCAAACAGACCGCAGGCGTGAGCGAGAGGCGCGCGCCCTCGGCGGAGAGCGTAGTGATAACACACTGGGAGCGAGGGAGAGAAAAGAATCCAGCTGCTGCCTCTGTAGATCCCTATGGAGGACATGCAACGGCAGACACTACAGCTCATAGTCCCACTTTATTAGTACGTAAAGTTGGGTAAAATCAGTTTCTGTCAGTCCTGTCAGCGTCTCAGCTTTTACTCCGTCTGATATTTGATCCACAGCATGTGTGCTAGGACAATAACAGTAGCAGCTCGCTAGAGAGGGTTGATTAAACAAGTGCATACAAATAATCAGAAAGCAGCTTTTTCACTCACGCAGCTTTCAGAAACTGAAAAACAGTTCTTTCACTAGACTTGTGGAATCATGAATCCTCTCTCGAGCGGCACAATAATACGCGTGGAGCGATAATTGGAATGGAGAATTCACCGCCGGCTTGTCTGCGCCTCAGGGCGCGCCGCCTGCTTCGGCGCTTTGGTGTGCTGGTGTGCCAAGGTCAGACCCACAGAGGTAGGTGTGTAAGTGGAAAGAGCCTTGACGCCTGCCTGCGCGAGGCATTTGGGCTTGCCGTTCTGTTCCAAAATCTTCGTGCGGTGTGTTTGGCCCCTACAGACTTCAGATTTTTAATTGTTAATTTTATTGATAAAAACTTCAATTGGAAGCAGCACACGATGAATAAAAAAAAAAGTTAATAGAACTGGGGCTGTGTTGAACAAAGTGATGACACAATGTTTTTAGTCGTTTTGCGCAGAGCAGAACACGACCGGATAAATTACTCTGGTGTTAGTATGTTCTAGTTTATTATGTGACTGTAATGAGCAGCTGCAGCAGATGGACAGAAACAGAACAGAAACAGGTCAGAATGAAGCTTCACGTCTCATTTAAACATGTAATACAAAAAACAAAAACAGGTCAGTCGTTTACCAACACAACTGTTCAGATCAGCGTCTTGAAGGAGACTGTTCTTAAACGTGACACAAACAAGCTCTTCAGACCAACTATCGCATGAATAATGATTCATCTTAACTCTTCAGCTCCAGCCCTGTTCTCTATCGTCATGCATTTGGTGAAATAATGAATTTAGGATAAATAAATAGGTTCCCATGTTTAACTTAAACAATGAGGACGAGTGTCTTTTTCATCTTTAAACCAACAAAATTCAATATATCCCAGCTCCAGTTTCAACAAACAAAACCAGACATAACGAGACTCAGGAGTTTGTGTTTGGGGTAAATAAAGAGGAGAGAGTTTGCAGACGTAAAGAAGAAGAAGACAGGAGTGTATGTGGTCAGAAAGACAAAGACAAAGAAGACGTCTGGATGATAGAATAAACGAGAAAAGTGTGAAGAGTCAGAAGAAGATACGTCTGCACAACAGAAACAGGAGTGAGGTTGTCCATATAATCAAAACTGCTCCAGATTAAATAAAATATTGTAGAGAGGTTTTCCTGCTTCATGTTGAGACTCATCAGGGAGGGAGAAGTTGACGTTGGAGGAAAAGATTTTTTCAAATGAACATTGAGAAACATTTAAGCTCTGTAAAGTCCCTATTCACACAGCTTAACCCCGGGCTCACCACTGCCTCCAGTCCAACTCGGTGCAGCGCACTGGAGTCTTTACTTAACTTGAAACAGTCAGAGATGTGCAATCACACTTCGGTAACAGTCCAAAGGGTCCTCGTTGTTTGTCTCACGGTACGGCCAATCCGTGCGCTCCGAATCGCGACTATTCATTGTTTCAATAGTTGCCGGACGCGGTACGCCACGGAGGCCTTTCTGAGATGAATCAGTTGTGAAAAAAACAAGACACGACTACCAACATTGGACAACCAGCTGCAACGAGCTAGGTGAAGTGTAATTCCATATACGGGCTACCGATACAATAATTCAAAATACATCATGGGTTACAGCGGTATGTAACACAATAGGTGTAAAATAAACACCCGTGACTCACCCATTGGTGCGGCGAAAAATTCCAAAGAAATCAACTGACGTGAAACAAGCCCAAAACTCGGCGCATGTGTTCTTTGTTTACATAAACACTGTGTCAGGCCATCACGTATTATCTCTCGGTGAAGCGTGAAACACCTCCGTGAGTGTACACGGGTTCATATGTTATAATTGATGGTCGGCAGCAGAGCTGTGGCTGCAGGCAGGGACTGTAGGACCACGGAGGTAATTGTGAGTCATCCCACCAGAGCAAGACCGGTCTGTGACTGCACAGAGTTGGATCTGGACAGCGCAGTGTCATAGCCGGGTTAGTATTTACCTAGGGAGCCTCATGTAAATGTAAAGGTACACTTCTGGACGTCGGTCTGAGTTTCTTCCCGTGTGATCGTCCATTGTTCTGTACCAATTATGTCTATAAAAATTATTGACTCTCCGCGGATGGTTCCCCGAATTTTACCTCTTGTAATTCTCCAAACTCAGACGCCCTCGTGATTCTAAAGTCGCTGTGGAATGTGTTCTGTCTAGTGTTTTCAATACGAGAACTGTTTTAATTATAATGCACTCTGGCGCTTTTTTACTTCAGAAGGAACAAAGAATATTATTATACTTGCTTTCTCGACGATAATTCGTTTTCAAATGGATTTATTGTCCTATATTCTTTAACTGTTGAAATAGACTAAAGATTATATCAAACTCACGATTGAAAGCCATGAACGATTTAGTAACAAACAACCTCGTGTACGTTACAGAGCATAGCAACAGAGGGTCGAGAAAGATGGGATGTTTGAGTGAAAACGTTCGGAAGAACGTGCAGAGTTTGGATGTTTGGTTTTATTATCATAATGATCAGCGAATAAAGGAGTGTAACTTAAGAGAGTGAGTGCGTGATGTTTTGCGATGTGATTATTATAATAATCAGAGGACTTCAACTTCATGAACGTGGACAGAGATGGACGACATTTACTTGCTGCTGCAGCTCATTGTTAAGTTATAAACAACGTTTTTACAAACAACACGAAAAACAACCTCAAGAGAACACGCTCATTGAATTTGATATTTTGAAGCTAAATAGTTGTTGCTAATCCATCTGTCCCAGAGTTATCTTGAACAGTCTTGTAAAACACAAGACATGTACAGAACATTGAATGATAGCCTTGCTGGACGCTGATCAAAGTTAACAAACACATGGATTACCGCACACTGTCACCAACATGCAATATGTAAGTTTAATTTAATTGTGCAACGGCTTTTGGACCCATTGAGTCTTACATATCAGGCAAAAACGCTGGGTTGAGAGGGCTGAAGCCCTCTTATATAGGAAGTGGTACTGAACATACAGTTGAAACAGTGTCGTGCTCAAATTGAAGCTGATAACTTATTGGCAAACATTCAGAACATATTTAACCTCTGTCATCATTCAAAATATTATAATTTACAAAGTAAGTGACATTTAAGTTAAACTCATTTAGACATTTTTAGAATATTCGTGCCAAAGTTTTGAAGTGCTAATAGGATCCAGGTATGCCTTCCGCTCTTTAGAGCTTTGTCATGATCGCCCTCTGCTAGAGTGGGAAGAGCTACTTGTTCAAATACCACATAAACCTGAGGAGCTGTTGTCTGACTTGGGCGTCTTTGAAGTGTACAGGGCCACAGGATAATCACGCGTCAATATTCCTACGGATAGAGCTCTTGTGTTCTGAGATCTTATATTTGAGGCCTTTCTTGTGGTTTTTGCAACATTAGGCAATACTGGCCACAAGGTACAACGGAGATGTAGATACGTGCTGAGTGGAATGACAAATTTACAGGTTTATGACGCTTCTTTTATCTGGGAACTTGCGGACCCGTCCGAGGATGAAGAAAGTGATCCGTTTCCACAGCGATAATTAGTGCGAAGTCCCTTGTTTATGCTGTAAAAACTCAGAGGTCGTGGGTCATTTAAAGTTTACCGACGTCTCTAGGTAAATATTATCCGTGCGATAGTGATGCGCGGATCGACCCGTAACCCCGCGGACCCTTGCGCGTCAGCGACGCGGGTTCGGGCGAAGAGCTTCCGATAGCTACAATTTCCATAAGAAGGTGGGGTTTGGTTTGGCGTTCGACGGTGTGAGGTCGGGTACCTAAGATTCAATGTTTCAAACGCTCGTTATGCTTTGGCTTACAGTGACGTGAAACGTCAGCTCACATAAGGCCATATGTCAATTACTATACATTTGTTTAAATAAAGACACACTTATGCTTCTGAGCTTAGTATTTATTTAGGTCTACAAAATACTGGCTATAAAACAGAAGATAAGATATGGACAAGAGGTTCAACTAGGACCTCAGCTAGGGACGCCGTTATAGATGAGTGAAGAAGAGAGGGTGAAGAGGGTCTTATTGACGAGCTCGCCATTAAACAGAGTGTCGTACGCACATAATGCGTGCCAAGGTGACTGGTATGCTTTCTTTGTATAACCTAACACGGATAAGAGTCAAATCTCACTTGAGGAATTACGCTCCCAGACTCAGAAGCATGTTGACGTTTAAATAATCCCTAGCCATACAAGCTTTTTTAACGACGTGAATGGTCTGACCAAAGCAAGTTGACGAGTCCACTGTCAAGGTGAAGCTTAAATACATATCTTGTCTGACGGAGATTATCCGTTGTTCGTACCTCACCATCACAGGGCTTCTCGCTCCCACATCCACGGGTATTAAATAAGGGGCTGTATCTGTTCTTTCCGATTATATCCGACGCATTGTTTAATCCACGAGTAAATTCAGTTCATTTGCCGTTCTGCGAGGCAGCGGCGCATGGAACAAACACATGTCAGTCCAAGCTTGCTGATAGTCCGTAGATGCAGAGCTTCCTGCTGGCTTGACCATAAATCGTACTGTTTTGAGCGCTCACACGAAAAACAACTTTCTCCCAGAAAATCAAAAGTTCATAAAGTCGTCCATGTTTTCTTCCGCCTGCTGAAGGGCTGTAAACACGCAGCCTCTCACAAAAAGATCGTGTATGCGAGAAGAGGAGCTACTCTGTACAGATAAAAGTGTATGTGCTCATTTCAGACAAACGTACCCCGCGGAGGCCGCAGCTCGCAAAAAAACAACGTTTTATGCAGTTTTAATTTTGCGGGTTGGGTTGGGTCGGGTCCTGAAATTTTAGCACATTTTTCGGCCGGGTTGGGTCGGGCTGAATTTTAAATCGGGTCGGGCGGGGCGGGTCACAAAAAAAGCTGACCCGCGCATCACTACCGTGCGAATAGTCCTTATGTCTGTGTAAACTTAGAGCTCAGTATTTTTTAAAATCCTGTCTCCAACTACATAAAACACCATTTTCGTTACGTTTAGAGGAAAGAATCGATAAAACCTTCTGTGTTTTTGTTAAATTCATTCACAGCAGCAGTTCAGGATGTGTGCTGTTTAAATAAGAAACATAAACTTTATTTATCACTTTGAGTCTCACCAAAAGTCCAGAACTGTGACTATAATTCTTAAAACCTCGTCTGGAGCAGCAGCAGCAGCTCTAAAGTAAAACACATTATTGTAAATCTCATGTGTCCAAAGTAACACTTCAGTTTGTGATTCTCCTCGACATGTTTGACTTTAAAACAACAGATTCTTTATTTTATCTGAGCTAAAATAACCTGAGAATCTAAAAATACTGGTCTGAAGCTTTGTGAAGAAACAGAGACACGTGAAGACTTTGATTCTTCTGTTTGTGGATCAAATCAGACTCAGGGTTTGGACAGAAGGAGGACGCGTTTTGTCTCAGAAATATCAATATTTATGAGTTTACAGCTTTAAAATGAGCTTGTACTTTTAACGATCATGAGGAGTGTTTGAAAATGATCTACAGCAGCCTTGGTTCACGTTCAGATCAGAGCTGGTCTGTCTGTGGTTTTGTCTTAGCCCAGGGACACACTGCAAGCGATTTTGCGCTACGCCAGCCCACGCACGTTAAAAATAGCCCACGATGCACGCGTATCGTTTAGAAAACATGCAAAGTCAATGAGACCGGCCACACACCCGGCGCTTGCGCGCGTAGAAGCGTGACGTCGTGAGTCTTGCCGAGCATTGGGCGCGCAAGAATCGGGAGCGAAAGAATCCAACCTATTTTTTTTGTCGCTTGACGCTGGCGTAGCTGCGTAGAAGCGTAGAATACAGAGAATACAGAGAAATCAGGTTTCTACTGTTGTATTTGTGTACTTTCCAACAGCTCCACACGTCCTGGGACAGACCTGGGACAGACCTGGGACAGACAGACCTGGGACAGAGGACTGACCTACAGAGGGACAGACTCTGGACAACTAGATAGATGACAGAGGACCCTGGCTGCCTGGCGTGGCAGATGAGAAGACTGGACTGTGTGACGGAGCCTGTTCATGATGTTTTGACATATTTACTATTGAAAACCTGGCGTTTCCCGGGCTCATTCGGTCCAGAGGGAAATATAAACCTGTTCATGTGATTATTTTCACTAAGACCTGATACAAGAGCAGAAACACAGACAGACAAATGTGAAGAGCTTTCCCATTGAGAAACACAGGGTCAGTGGCTCGCGTTGACGCACCACAGGCGCGCACGTGGCACTCACACATATTCTGCTGCGTCTGGCGGTGTGGCCACCCATGTGTGGACGCTCGGCTGTGGTTTCGCTGGTTCACGCACCTCATTTTTGTCGCTTGCTGTGTGTCTGGGCCCTTAGACTCTTTCTCACCAACACAAGCCTCAGTCTGCGTCGGTCGAGCGACACAGAGTCTGTTCAAGTGTCTTTGAGCGTCGATGTGAAAAGAATATTCACACAAACACGATCCAAACGGCATCAGTCGTCGGACAAAAGCAGAGTGAGCATGTGTGACGGAAATGATGAAACTTCAGTTGGACGTGAGTAGTTGTTAAACTCTGACGAAGAACAGAAGTTAGTCCTCCTCTAGTCCACAAAACGGACTTTACAAGCGACAAGACTCACCTGACAGACTGAGCTCTTCTTTTTCTCGCCAAACATTGTCCTTTCTCCTCTAAACTTCTGTCCTGTTTTTAAACCTGTGCAAATAGCAACAATGCTCAGCTAAATACGTTTTTCTGTATTCGTTGGGGCCAAGTTGACATTTAATTGGCTCTGTGCAGTTGTCTTGTTTTGGTTTAAAATACTACATCCTGTACATACAACGACTTCCTGTTCAATACTCTTCAATGAGGTTTTCACTATATCAGTTTAAAACTAATAAATCCTCTTTAGATCAGACAGTTGTGGTGAATGTTACAGAAAACATGTTAAAGACTTTACATATCAGAGGAAGATTCATCAGAGACACTTGTGTGTTTAAAAAGAGACTTAACACTAACAGGAAGTGCTCGTATGTACAGAAGTTAGCTATTTTGAATAAACATAAACCAACTGAAGTTCTGTGCACACAGACAATTATGTTATTATCCAGAGGTGTCAAACTCATTTTGACAAAGGGCCACATTGGCATCGAGTTTGTCCTTGAAGGGCCACTTTTAACTAAAATTAACCTTACTAATCTTTTACATACTGCAAATAATAATTGTATTTGATTATTGTATATTTATTAAGTGACAATTACTGAATACATCTGAATTAGTCTGAGAAATGACGTACTTTTTAAGATTTAGACAAGTCAATTCATTAGATTAAGACACCCATTAGTCCTGACACTATAAAAATATTTTACATATGTGTTATTATCTGTTTTATCTTAACTGTTGCTACACGAACAGTTAGACGCCATATTCCTGCTGTAGATGTGACGACACAAACCAACTGAACTCACTGGCAGAAGTGTCACTTTTATGGATAAAACAAGTGATTTGTGTCTTATGAAGCTTTATTAAACAACACTGGAGATGTGAGGTTATATTTCTCAAACTACTGTATTGGTGGATGGAAATGTCGATGCAACAGACGCTCCTCCTCAGAGAAGTGAAGCTGTAACTTTTATTTAATGTTATTTATGTCAAAGAAACGTTTGTGTCATTAGAGTCTTAAAGATGCACAAGATCACAAACCTCTAGTTGAAGTTCGTTAGCCGTTAGCAGTTTTAGACACACAATTTATCTACAATAAAATACTAAAACGTTTGTAAACTCAACAGTAACTTGTAACGAGGCTCTGACCTTTGACCTCTGCTAAATGTGGTCGGTAGGTTTGTACCAGCGACACTTTCTGGATCTTTCATAACTTGCGTATTTTGCGAGCTAATGCTAACGGCTATAGGAAAACAACAGGAGTGTCATTGCCCACTTCGTACCTTTAGCTTTATTTCTTTTACATTGTTTTATTCATATTGAACTTTTAATTAAACACAAACTAATCTATTAAACACAAAATTCTCTTACAGATTTTAACAAAGAAAATGATTGTAAAATGAGATTATTACTAGGGATGGGCCGATATGAAATTTTGGGGCCGATACGATAACCGATAATTGGCCCTCTGCTCTGGCCGATAACCGATAACTGCCGATACCGATATGTATATTTTAAAACAGATCTAAGGGACATTTTGGCTTTGTTAAATGTCTTTGTTAGTTTGTGTGATGGTTACAAATGTATTTTCTTCACATTTTAAGCAAACATCTGCTCTCTGCTGCCTCCTGCTGGAAAACCTGCACTTATAATTTGACAGCTCTTCTGATAAACACTGGCTCTTTTATTTTTACATTTGACAGTGTGAAATATTTTTAATATACTTTTCTTTGCCTTGTTTGAAATAATTATAAATTGATACAAAAAAATTACAAAAGGAAAAAAGTTCAGTTGTAGGTCTGATGCTGGTATTTACAGAAGAGAACTGTAGGGGGAGCTCTACTGCTGAAGTTGCTTGGTTCTGCTTTAAAATCCACAGCACAACTCACAAGATCAAAAACTTACAAACAAATATAATTATCTGACATAAAAAAATATTTTGTGGATTTATTATGTAAATATAATGACTAATTTTAGCTTAATTGTTTGTTTATGTTTACTTTGTTTTCTTTAGTCTGTTCAAAATTGCAAATATGAAGTTTTTAGGTCAAATTGAGGCTGGTATATGCCCACAGAGAGACTGGAGAACCTCCCCTAAAAATATCGGCGCCAAATATCGGCCGTCGATTCGATATCGGACCGATACCGATATCTCAAAATATCGTAGATATCGGCCGATACCGATATCAATACCGATATATCGCCCATCCCTAATTATTACCGTTTAAAGCAGGGCCGGCTCTAGCCCTTTTGGCGCCCTAGGCAAGATTTAATTTAAACCCCAGTGCCCTGCCCCACCACCACTATATTCAACTTTTTTTCTGAGTTTAATTCTGTATTGGTCTATGATATCTATTGGTGTTAAAGGCAAGGTCATGTTTGATTTTTTTATTTATTGTATTTTATTTATTTATTTATTTTCTGAAGAAAATAGATGCAATTTCCTATAATCTGGAGTATTTTTGACCAATTAAAGTATCTTTTACATTAGTAAAGTTGTATTATATTATGTAGTATATATCCTCACCAAGATACAAATTATTTGGGGCCCCAAATTGTAATGTGGCCCCAGCTGTTTGTGGTCATAACTCAATGAATATGTGTCTTAATGACACAAAATAAAAGCTGGCAAATAGCTTATGAGTGGTAGAACTTGATTTTCATATTAAGGGTGTTATTTGGCGCCCTCACCACCAGATGGCGCCCTAGGCAACTGCCTAGTTCGCCTATGTCTAGGGCCGGCCCTGGTTTAAAGTCGTAAATGCCTGATTAAGCTAGTTCCGGCTGCTATCTGCTAGCTTAAAATGGCAATAAATAAATGTGCTGCTTTGGGCTTTCTATTGGTAAACTTTTGTGAGATACATTTACAAATATCAATATAAATACTACTAACTTTACACTGACGGATGATGTGTTTAAAAGATGTAATTTCAGGCTGTTAAAAGGGCACTGACAAGTAGAACGCTCCAGACTAGCTCCTATGCTAAGTGTTCAGTAGCATCAGAGTCGAACTGCGCGTCACTAACTATATCTCTACGGCCTCCACGACCTGCTGCACGACCTCTGACCTCTGACTCATTCACACTAAACAAACGTGAGCCGCCTGTAGCTAAAAGTTACCGAACCGGTTCAGACCCTGGACTCGTGTGAAAGAGGATTTACTGAAAACACAGAAACTTAACGTGACGACGTGGAACTTTGGGAGCCGAAAACTAAACCAGAACAAATAATCTGTGTTTACGTGGATGTTTTTGAAATAATTTTGAAATAATATTCAACAGTGAGGCACAAAACTGATGAACAAAGCTCCAAACTGTTGCTTTACTTAATATTAAAATGTGATTATGCATTTGAAGTTGGGATTTAAAAGGAACCCCGTATATTTACATAAATAGATCGAAAATACTTCGCGTAGGTATACTTACTAAAAAGTAGAACTTAAAGTAAACAAATATTCGCCGTTTGACGTAAAATTGTTATGTTTACAACAACTTCCTGATATTACGGGCGCCGCCATCTTGAGGTGATGACGCAGAATCGTGTGGCGCACTGGCGCAGTGAGCGTCAGTCGTGAGACGCACTGGCGCAGTGAGCGTCAGTCGTGAGACGCACTGGCGCAGTGAGCGTCAGTCGTGAGACGCACTGGCGCAGTGAGCGTCAGTCGTGAGACACACACAACAGTTGCAACAGTTGCCGTTGATCTGGTTAACAGGAGCGTCAGTAGTTTTTGTAAAATGGTACATTGTGTGGCTTTTGGTTGTGATTTGGTCTCGGGAGGAAACAAGGAGAATGCGGTAAGCTTTCATAACTTTCCTCGTAGTTACACGATTCGACGTCATACTACCCAGAATGCACTGTGTTGTAAACAATGATGGCGTCTTCCGTGAAAATATATTTCTTAAAAGTTTAATAAAACGGTAGATTTTTCAGATTATTTTCGTGTGTATTTATATCTTTGATGATATAAGGAAAACTCGAAAACAAACATTAAACATTCTCGGGGTTCCTTTTAAGACACCATATAAGACACAGAGAAATCCACATTTAAACTTTGAATGTTTTTTGCTGAATGTAATCTTAAGTCTTAAGGCTCTTTCACACCAGGCCGAGGGTCGCCCGTCTGAACCAGTTTGGTAACTTCTCCCGACAGGCGGCTCACGTGTGTTTGGTGTAAATGGGGTTGTCGGGGGTCAGAGGTCGTGGAGGTGGGTTTTTGAAGACTTGCAGGTAAAGTCGGTGTCACCAGTTGCCACAAATGCAGCTGTTTGATTGGCCCGTGGCCACAGGAGAACCAGCCAATCAGTGAGCAGGAATATAGTGCGGAAAACCGAAATAACGCTTACGTAAAAACAGTATTTAGCCGAGCATGGATTGTTGTTATTTACACGGGTCAAACGGGACGTAACTACGAAGGAGAATGGTTCTATTTGGATGGAGGAAAACACGGGGGAGTTACGGGGACCGCAGTACGAAGGCTGGACTGTGGAGGGAAATACGAGTTGAGCTTAATCCGTGAGGTAAGACTAGAAACATCTGTTTGACGTCAAAGTTTGACAACTACTACTCACGTGAACTTATGTTTGGTCATTTTGGTCAAGCGTTACATCACACACATGCTCACTCTGTGTTTGTTTGACTGTTGGCTGTTTGAGTCGTGTTTGTCTGAATGTTCTTTCACATCGGTGCCTCATAGAGACGTGAACAGAGAGTGCGTCGCTCCTCCTACTGACAGAGACTGGGGGTTGTGTTGGTGTGAAAGACCCTTTAGATGACTAGATTGCATTTCTTTAATTCTGACTCAGTTTGGTGTGACAGTCTTTGTGGTCAATACTGAGCTTAGTTTTTCAGCCGTTAAGTTGCAAATAAACAAAAATAAACCTCATCAAAACAGACAAACTGATGAAGAACAAGCCAAACATGAAAGTCAAATCTTAATAGTTTGACTCAATAATGTGCTTGTGCTTAACAAAAGTGTTGAGTTTCCAGTTTAAATGTACAGTGGAGATGTATTTAGGCGTTCAGCAGGTTTTGTTCAGCGTTGAGGTAAAGTGTCTGACAACAGAGGAAACACAAAGCTGCAGTTTTTTGGCTTTACACACCAGATACTGGTTAGTGCTAGATAGTCAGGTCCGGAGGGACAGAAGTGAGCTGGTTGCCATGGTGATGAGTTTATAACTGTTGCTAAACGGGCCTAAACTGTTATATTTTTTATCTTAACCTTTACCCAAACCTTTTTCCTAACCTTAGCCATCACCCTAACCCTTTTCCTAAACTTACCCCGTTCTCCTAAACTTAATCTTCTGTCCCTCCGGACCTGACTATCTAGCACTAACCCAGATACTCAACCTGCTCTGCGCCACCATCTTCAACCAGATCGAGCGAGGGAAAAAAGAATAAAATAATAACTTACAAAAGTGTAATGAGTCGACTGGAAGTGGTGGAGCTTCAGACTGGAGAATCCCCGACATCGTCACGTTCTACAAAACCAAACGTAGATGTAAATCACAATGAATCTCATTACACACATTATACATTACATATTTAAACATTTGACTGCAGGTCTGATCATGTCGGCCGTTACCGTGGTGATCCTCATCCTGTTCTTCGTCACTCGTTCGTCGTTTGTTCGGTGTTTGTTCTCTCACTTCTCTTTCTCTTTTATGAGTCAGGTCTCATCATGTCGATCCTGTTCTTCGTCACTCTTTGTCGTTTGTTTGATGTATGTTTCTCTCACTTCTCTCTCTCTTTTACACGCCAGGTCTGATCATGTCGGCCGTTACCGTGGTGATCCTCATCCTCTACTTCTCTCTCTTTTACGCGCCAGGTCTGATCATGTCGGCCGTTACCGTGGTGATCCTCATCCTCTACTTCTCTCTCTCAGGTCTCATCATGTCGGCCGTTACCGTGGTGATCCTCATCCTGTACTTCGTCATCGACACGTTCGGCGTGCAGGGGCGCTCCTGGGTGGCCGAGTGCACGCCCATCTACATCCAGTACTTTGTGAAGTTCTTCATCATCGGAGTGACCGTCCTGGTGGTGGCGGTTCCTGAAGGGCTCCCCCTGGCGGTGACCATCAGCCTCGCGTACTCTGTCAAGGTAAACTTTTACTGTCACTGACTATGTGTTTGAGATTTAGAAAGTGAGTAAAACTAATACTTTAAGGAAGCGCAAGTCTGTGAAAGAATCTACTAGAATAAACAGTTTTTTATCAGTTTATACTAGAACAAGTTTTTTTCCCTGAGGGCCAGATTTTTTGACAAGCCTTGGTTTTTGGGTGGAAGTCCTAAGCCGAGCCTCCACTTTTATCACAATTTGGGGTCACAAGGAGGTTTTAATAATGTAAGGTAACATCTGTGTATTTGAAAATTCAGAAGACTTTACCAATATTAGCTCTACATTACACACTTTCTGCCTCTTTGTGTGTGTGACAGTGGAAGAGCACTTTTCTGAAAATCAAAGATCATATTCTTGGTTTTGGACACATTTATATGTAGATATGACTGTTTACACTAGGGCTGTAGTCCTTTAGTGGTTACCAACATTTTTATTAGTCGAGCTAGGATTTATTTTGATTTTAAGAAATTGTGTTGAACAGTAACAAAAAGAAGTTCAAAAGTTAAAGTTCAAAAACATACTTTTTAGTCGATTAATCGGTCGATGTGATACGTTTTTAGTCGACCAAGAATTTCTTTGGTCGACTACAGCCCAGTTTACACAGTAACAAAGTTTCTCAAAGCAGACTCAGACAGAGTCATCTGCAGGATTTATGCTTTCGTTGGTGCTTTTACAGTTATTGGTGTTTAATATGAACAACAGGGGTGAAAGAACACGGCCCTGTGGTGAGCCTGTCCAACATGTGACAACTGTATGTTTGTCTTCTCAATGTTAAAGAATCCAACTCACACCAGAGTTGGATTATTTAAACAATGTTGTTGTTTAAAGAATAAAACTGTATTTAAATTTTCGACCAAATAAAAATACAGTTTAAAATGTTGTAAAAGTCTAAAAGTACATTAGTGATATTTGAAGGTTCTCATTGATGTTCTAAAGGTCTACGGGTGAGATTGTGTGGTTGGATTGTGTTGAACATCAATAAAAAAATCATCCAAAAGAAGTGAAGCGTAAGTTCTAGCTTCTTCCAGATGCTTCAGACATCGATGTTCAAAGTTCAGACAGTTTCAGTTTTAAACAGAATCATCTGGAAGGTGTAATATTCGTCTCTGTTGTGTGTTTGTTTAAAACGATGAAGGACAATAACCTGGTGTTGTGTTTGTTTTAAACGATGAAGGACAATAACCTGGTGTTGTGTTTGTTTAAACGATGAAGGACAATAACCTGGTGTTGTGTTTGTTTAAACGTTATGAAGGACAATAACCTGGTGTTGTGTTTGTAGAAGACGATGAAGGACAATAACCTGGTGTTGTGTTTGTAGAAGACGATGAAGGACAATAACCTGGTGTTGTGTTTGTAGAAGACGATGAAGGACAATAACCTGGTGTTGTGTTTGTAAGAAGATGATGAAGGACAATAACCTGGTGTTGTGTTTGTAGAAGACGATGAAGGACAATACCTGGTGTTGTGTTTGTAGAGAGATGAAGGACAATAACCTGGTGTTGTGTTTGTAAAGACGATGAAGGACAATAACCTGGTGTTGTGTTTGTAGAAGACGATGAAGGACAATAACCTGGTGTTGTGTTTGTTTAAAATGATGAAGGACAATAACCTGGTGTTGTGTTTGTTAAACGATGAAGGACAATAACCTGTGTTTGTGTTTTTTGAAGACGATGAAGGACAATACCTGGTGTTTGTTTGTAGAAGATGATGAAGGACAATAACCTGGTGTGTGTTTGTAGAAGACGATGAAGGACAATAACCTGGTGTGTGTTTGTAGAAGACGATGAAGGACAATAACCTGGTGTGTGTTGTAGAAGACGATGAAGGACAATAACCTGGTGTGTGTTTGTAGAAGACGATGAAGGACAATAACCTGGTGTTGTGTTTTGTAGAAGACGATGAAGGACAATAACCTGGTGTTGTGTTTGTTTAAAACGATGAAGGACAATAACCTGGTGTGTGTTTGTAGAAGACGATGAAGGACAATAACCTGGTTGTTGTGGTTGTTGTTGTAAGAAGATGAAGGACAATAACTGGTGTGTGTTTGTTAGAAATGATGAAGGACAATAACCTGGTGTTGTGTTTGTAGAAGATGATGAAGGACAATAACCTGGTGTTGGTGTTTGTAGAAGATGAGAAGGACAATAACTTAACTGTGTTGTTTGTAGAAGACGATGAAGGACAATAACTGTGTTGTGTTTGTAGAAGATGATGAAGGACAATAACCTGGTGTTGTGTTTGTAGAAGACGATAAGGACAATAACTGGTGTTGTGTTTGTAGAAGACGATGAAGGACAATAACCTGGTGTTGTGTTTGTAGAGACGATAAGGACAATAACCTGGTGTGTGTTGTGTTTGTAGAAAATGATGAAGGACAATAACCTGGTGAGACACTTGGACGCCTGTGAGACGATGGGGAACGCGACGGCGATCTGCTCGGACAAGACCGGGACTCTGACCATGAACCGGATGACCGTGGTCCAGGCTTACGTCGCTGACACTCACCACAAAACTGTCCCAGAACCGAGTCAGATCCCACCGGAGACGCTCGAGACCCTGGTCAACTCCATCTCCATCAACTCCGCCTACACCACCAAGATCCTGGTAAGTCCTGACCCAAGTCCTGATCCACCAAGATCCTGGTAAGTCCTGAACCACCAAGATCCTGGTAAGTCCTGATCCACCAAGATCTGGTAAGATCCTGGTGATCTGATGTGTTATTTGAAAAATGAAAGGCTGAAGTTTCAAATGAACTGAACAAAATATAAACGCAACACTTTTGTTTTTGCTCCCATTTTTATGAGATGAACTCAAAGATCTAAAACAGTTTCTACAAAAAAAGAAGCATTTCTCTCCAGTATTGTTCACAAATGTGTACATCTGAGAGTGAGCACTTCTCCTTTCTGAGGAGGTGTGCTTTAGACAGGCCACAATAAAAGGACACTCTGAAATTCTCTATCACAGCCCAATGCTACAAATGTTGCAGGTTTTGAGGGAGCGTGCTGACAAAGTGTCCTTTTATTGTGCCAGACTAAGGCTCACAGTCTGTGCAATAATCCTGTGTCTCATCCTCGTCTTGATGTGACTCACCTGTGGACTGTGGCGAGAAGTTCTCACTCTCACAGATTTAGACACATTTGTGAATAATATTTGAAAATAATGTTCTTTGTGGACATACTGTTATGGAATTTTCTTATCCGTGGTAAAAATCAAGACCTGTAGAAAGTTATCTGAGCTCAGAAGTATGAGGTTCAATTACAAAAGTACAATTATAGTAGAAGCTCGCAGCAAAGAGGGATTCACAGTGAAATGTATGAATTCGGCAACACGGTGGTGCAGTGGTTAGCGCTCTGACCTCACAGCAAGAAGGTCCTGGGTTCAGTTCCCAGTCGACCCAGGACCTTTCTATGTGGATGTTCTCCTGCGAAACCCTGAGGAAACCTACCTCCGGTACTCCGTTTCCCCTACCACCACAAACATGTCCATTAATGCCTCCCCCAGGACTCCCCAGAGGAAGTCTGTAAGATGCCTGTGGGCAGACCCCCAGACCCAAATCTTTTCCACAACCGAAATCCACTGCATTACAAAAACGTATCATCACACGTACGTTTGCAGCGCCTTCAGTTACGTTCTAAAAGTCGTACCGTGTGCCTTTTGAGCAGGTCATGTTTCTAACGTCTTGTCCTCTCGTTGCTTCAGCCTCCGGAGAAAGAAGGCGGACTTCCTCGTCACGTGGGGAACAAAACGGAGTGTTCTGCTGGGATTGTCCTGATCTGAAGAGAGACTATCAGCCAATCAGAACGAGATCCCCGAGGAGAAACTCTACAAAGTCTACACCTTCAACTCGTCCCGAAAGTCCATGAGCACGGTCCTGAAGAACGCGACGGAGGCTTCCGGATGTACAGCAAGGAGCGTCAGAGATCGTCCTGAGGAAGTAAGAATCTAAAATATATAATAACACATCATCTACACCAGCACACGTATGATCTACAACACCAGAAAACATGACCTACACCAGCACACATACCACACACGAACAGCAAAGGAGCGTCAGAGATCGTCCCTGAGAAATAAGAATCTAAGATATATAATAACACATGATCTACACCAGCACAAACACCTCCAAACACCACACACACCAGACACAAACAGCACGGTCCTGAAGAACGCCGACGGAGGTTTCAGGATGTACAGCAAAGGAGCGTCAGAGATCGTCCTGAGGAAGTAAGAATCTAAAATATATAATAACACATCATCTACACCAGCACACGTATGATCTACACCAGCACACGTATGATCTACACCAGCACACGTATGATCTACACCAGCACACGTATGATCTACACCAGCACAAACACCACACACGAACAGCAAAGGAGCGTCTGAGATCGTTCTGAGGAAGTGAAGAATCTAAAATATATAAACATAACACCACAAACACACGATCTACACCAGCACACGTATGATTTACACCAGCACACGTATGATCTACAACACCAGAAACATGACCTACACCAGCACAAACACTTCCAAACACCACAAGACACGAACAGCACGGTCCTGAAGAACGCTGACGAGGCTTCCCGATGTACAGCAAGGAGCGTCTGAGATCGTTCTGAGGAAGTAAGAAACTAAAATATACAATACATGATCAAACACCAGCACACGTATGAACTACACCAGCACACGTATGAACTACACCAGCACACGTATGAACTACACCAGGCACACGGTATGGAAACTACACCAGCACACGTATTGATCAAACACCAGCACACGTATGAACACACCAGCAACGTATGATCAAACACCAGCACACGTATGAAACTACCCAGCACACGTATGATCAATACACCAGCACACGTATGAACTACACCAGACACGTATGAACTACCCCAGCACACTATGATACAAACACCACACACGCACACAGCACACGTTGAACTACCCAGCACACGTATGATCAAATACCAGCACACGTACTACACGTATGAACTACCCCAGCACACGTATGACAAACACCAGCACACGTATGAACTACACCAGCACACGTATGAACTACCCCCACCACCAGCGCAAACACCAGCACACGTATAACTACCCCAGCACACTCTGAACATTACACCAGCACACGTATGAACTTACACCAGCACACGTATGAACTACACCAGCACACGTATAACTACACCAGCTACATGATTGATCAATAACACCAGCACACTTATGAACTACACAGCACAAACACCACACACACACACACAAACAGCAAGGAGCGTCTGAGATCTCCTGAGAAAGTCAAGATCATATAAATCACGATCATCTACACCAGCACATGTATGATCTACACAGACTGTTCAAAGGGCGGCCTGGGGCCAAATGTGGCCCCATATTCAGTTTGTTTTGGCCCAGCACAATGAATTGACAAAACTGGATCATACTGCCTGATAGACTGGATATGTTTTCTCTGGTTTCTGTCGCCTTTGCGTCTGTCGGCACTGTGCAGATGGTTATGCGCTTCTGGGCCTCACAGCATAGAAGGTCGCGGTTCATTCCCCTCACCCGACCTTTCTTTGTGAGTTTGCATTTCTCCCGTTCTGTTGTTTCTTCCGGCAATCCGGTTTCCCCACCCATACTGATATAACATGCGAGTTAGAACACTTGGTTAGTAGCGGGATTAGTCCATGTGTTAGGATGATCGCCTTCTGCTGAGTGGCCCCAGGCAGTTTACTGCATCTGAGTGATGGAGGGAGGTTCAATCTTCTTGTGAAGCGCTTTGGGACAAAATGCGTGTTCAACTTTTTGATCCAGATTCTTTAATTATGCTATTTAAATTGGATTATATCCTGCTCGACTCAAATTTTTGGTCTTTGTAGTTTACATCTATTGTAGATCATAATAAGACCAGGTTAGTTTGGTTTGAGCTCTCTATTCCCACTGCTGCTCTGATCTGTTTTAGTTCAGTTCAAACCCAAAGACCGGAGACGAGATGGTGAGGAAGGTGATCGAGCCCATGGCCTGTGACGGACTCAGGACCATCTGTGTGGCCTTCAGGGACTTCCCCGCCGAGTCTGGAGAACCGGACTGGGACCAGGAGAACCAGATCCTGTCTGAGCTCACCTGCATCGCCGTGGTGGGGATCGAGGGACCCGTCAGACCCGAGGTAAGACCACTCAGACCTATCAGACCTGAGGTAAGACCCACTCAGACCCCGTCAGACCTGAGGTAAGACCCACTCAGACCTGATCAGACCTGAGGTAAGACCTGAGACTCACTGAGACCTGCTATAGTCTATATTAAGCAAAATAATAGTTTTGTCCCTCTAAAGCATAAATGAAGTGATGATTTCCCTCTGCAGCCACAGGATGCACAGCTCTAGTGGTTCACATGACGTTACGTATCTTTGAGCAGCTGTAGTAAAAAGTCTCCTCCACACAGGCTGGTAGTGACTTATTCTGACAGAAAACTGTCTCTGTCCCAGTTTTTATTTGATAATGAAAGGACCAATATTGACAGAGATAATTAGTCCTAGACATTGTCACAAGTGAAATATATAATTTACGTGCTGACAGTGTAATAAACACATTTACACAATAGTTCTCCTTTAAATAAAGTGTGTATGCTCGTTCTCCCTGTGTTTTTCGGTGTCATTATAAACCTTGCGTTTGCTTGTTCTCCCTGTGTCATTATTAACCCTGTGTTTGCTCGTTCTCCCCTGTGTCATTAGGTCCCTGAGGCCATCTCTAAGTGCCAGCGCGCCGGGATCACGGTCCGGATGGTCACCGGAGACAACATCAACACGGCCAGAGCCATCGCCACCAAGTGTGGGATCCTCCTGCCCAACGAAGACTTCCTGTGTCTGGAGGGAAAAGAGTTTAACACACAGATCCGCAACGACCAGGGAGAGGTGAGAAACACGCTTCTGTAACACACAACGACCAGGGAGAGGTGAGAAACACGCTCCAATAACACACAAATAACACGCAACAACCAGGGAGAGGTGGAAACCTGCTCCAGAAAACATGTAACGACAGGGAGAGGTGAGAAACACGCTCCAAAAACATGTAACGACCAAGGAGAGGTGAGAAACACGCTTGAATAACACACCACGACCAGGATGCAGACTTAACTACCATTTTTTCTGATGTTCATTGAGGTGTCTGCTTCATACAGTTTACTCTGTGTCTGATTCCAAACTTTGTCTGGTGTGAACACACTTTCAGAGTCTAAAGCTGCGTTCAGATCAGAGCGTTGGAGCGCCCAGTTTCCATGTTAAGTCTTGAGGTGTCTAGTGCGTCGAAATGTGCTTGTTTGTGCGTCTCCTGATGCTGCGTCTTGTTCGTTGACACTCCAACCTGCGGCGGACGCTTTGGCCTCATCTGGCGTTGACACCCGAGTTGAGCTCTGCTGAACTTTCATGTCCTCAACGAGGCGTCCACCAATCAGACACGACTCCTGTGACGTATGATGTTGTTCTGCCTCACATCCTGACTGTTTATTCAAGTCTTTTATGAACTTTTTTAACCAAAGGCCTCACATGGATCTATTCAAAGTTTAAACCTGCTGAACTGACATGAGGAACAGGTGTTTAACCTCTAAGGACCTGACACTGGGATGCTAGTGACCAGAAAGTGTTTAAACCTGCTGTAGGACGTGACACTGGAGGAGGACAGAGTGTTTAAACCTGCTGTAGGACGTGACACTGGAGGAGGACAGAGTGTTTAAACCTGCTGTAGGACGTGACACTGGAGGAGGACAGAGTGTTTAACCTGCTGTAGGACGTGACACTGGAGGAGGACAGAGTGTTTAAACCTGCTGTAGGACGTGACACTGGAGGAGGACAGAGTGTTTAAACCTGCTGTAGGACGTGACACTGGAGGAGGACAGAGTGTTTAAACCTGCTGTAGGACGTGACACTGGAGGAGGACAGAGTGTTTACAGTGACTCTCTCTCAGTCGTCTGTCCTAGAGCAGACAACCTCACACAAACAAGAGAGAACACAGAGAAGAAGAGTGTCCTTGTCCCTTAAGTTCACATGCCCCCTTATTTTCTTCAGCGCTGTCCAGTCTGAACGCAGCTTAGTGTCAGAATCAGCAGCTCCATCAGGATGAAACTCACATTCTCTGGTTTTCTCTGGTTTTTCTCTGTTTCAGGTGGAGCAGGAGCGACTGGACAAAGTCTGGCCCAAACTCAGAGTCTTGGCTCGTTCTTCACCTACAGACAAACACACTCTGGTCAAAGGTAAACAAACAAACAAACAGACAAACAAACAAACAAACAAACAAACACACTCTGGTCAAAGGTAAACAAACAAACAAACAAACACAAACACAGACAAACACACTCTGGTCAAAGGTAAACAAACAACAAACAACAAACACCAGACAAACACACTCTGGTCAAAGGTAAACAACAAACAAACAAACACACTCTGGTCAAAGGTAAACAACAAACAGACAAACACACTCTGGTCAAAGGTAAACAAACAAACAAACAGACAAACAAACAAACAAACAAACAAACACACTCTGGTCAAAGGTAAACAAACAAACAAACAAACACAAACACAGACAAACACACTCTGGTCAAAGGTAAACAAACAAACAAACAAACAAACACACAGACAAACACACTCTGGTCAAAGGTAAACAAACAAACAAACAAACACACTCTGGTCAAAGGTAAACAACAAACAGACAAACACACTCTGGTCAAAGGTAAACAAACAAACAAACAAACAAGCACAGACAAACACACTCTGGTCAAAGGTAAACAAACAAACAAACAAACAAGCACAGACAAACACACTCTGGTCAAAGGTAAACAAACAAACAAACAAACAAACACACACAGACAAACACACTCTGGTCAAAGGTAAACAAACAAACAAACAAACAACAAACACAGACAAACACACTCTGGTCAAAGGTAAACAACAAACAAACAAACACACACAGACAAACACACTCTGGTCAAAGGTAAACAAACATAAATAATTCTTGTTCTGGTTCAGAGACACAAAAGCCTTTGCTCCAGTGGAATTTTAAATATCTAAATATATTTATTATTTGTTGTCATGTTTAGTCATTTCAACCCATATATACTTATAAAATAAAACTTAATCAAGTTTCAGTCCAAACTATAAGATGAAGTCCAGCCTAATCTCCTCTTCTCCCTCTTTGTCTCCCTCCTTCTCTTTCTCCTCCTCCATTTCCTCCTTCTTCTCTCCCTCATCTCTTCTTTTTCTTTTCTCTTCACCTCCTCTCCCTCTTCTCCTCTTCTTCTCCCCTTCCTCTTCTTCTCCTCCTCTCCCTCCTTCTTTTCTCCTCCTCTTCTTCTTCTCCTCTCTCTCCCTCCCTCCTCCCTCCTCCTCCTTCTCTTCCTCCTCTTCTTCCTCCTCTTCTCCCTTCTCCCTCCTTCTCTTCTCCTCCACCTCCTCCTTTCCCTCCCCTCCTCCTCCTCTCTATCCTCCTCTTCCTCTCCTCTTTCTTCCTCCTCTCCTTCTCCTCGTCTCCTCTTCTTCTTCTCTTCTTCCTCGTTTGACTGACACCTTCTCTTCTCCCCTTGCTCCTCCTCTTCTTCTTCGTTTCCTCCTCTCCTTCCTTCTTCATCTTCTTCTCCTCTTTCATCCCTCCTCCTCCTCTCCTCCTCTTTCTTCCCTCTTCCCTTCCTCTCCCTCGTTTGTCTGACACCTTCTCTTCTTCTCTTTCTCCTCCTCCATTTCCTCCTTCTCTTCTCCTCTTCCTCTCCTCTTTCTTCCCTCTTCCCTCCCTCTCCCTCCTCCTCTTCCTCGTCTGTCTGACACTTCTCTTCTTCTTCTTCTCCTCCTCCATTTCCTCCTTCTCTTCTCCTCTTCCTCTCCTCTTTCTTCCCTCTTCCCTTCCTCTCCCTCCTCCTCTCCCTCGTCTGTCTGACACCTTCCTCTGATGAAGTTAATTATAGCTCTTGATTCACAGGTGACGAGGTCGACTCAGCGGCGCCACAGCCTGGACACTTTACACATTGTTTTAATTAACTAACTTGTACCTTTGTTTATCTGCCTTTGTCTGTGAAGCGTCTCTGAGAGTCCAGAAAAGCTCGTTATAAACCAAATCTATTATATTATTATGAAGTTTGATCGCCCTGTGGCAGTGAGAGAGGCACACCAGGCTTTTGTCCTTTTACTTTTTACTTTCAGTTTCAGTCCTCGTTTGTGTGAGCGCCGCTGGATCAATAAACCTCAGATATAATTGTCTGTATTATATCTGACAATTATATCCCGGCAGCTTTTTGAGAAACAGAAAAGCAACGACAATAAACTTTTAACATTTCCAGATTAAATTCAGTGTTATGAGAATAAAGTCAAAGCCATAATTCAGAATTAAAGTTTTACCAGATTAAAACTATAATTTGGATCATGGGTTTTTATACGTAAATATTAAAATCTAGTGTTTGTTTTCATGCAAACATTTGACTCGTCCAAGTACAACTGATGATAATATTTAGGGTTTTTTTCTTGTAAAGTAAGCTGTAAGCTAATAATTTAAAGAAAATAAAATTGAAGCTCAAGAAAGTTAAGATTTTACCAGAAAACTCATTAATACAAGAAAAAAAAGTCTGACAATAAAGTTGCCTCCATCAAAAGAAGCTGTTTTATAGTTTTATGAGATTAAATAATATTTTTATGAGAAAAATGCAGACTTTGTTGGACACTATTTATTTGTACTGGTCTTCTGGTGGTCTGGTGTTTGTAATAATGAGAGTTTGTTCTACCAGTGTTGGCAGTTCGGTCCTTTATCACTGATCTGGATTTGAATCTGGCTCTCAAGTAAAAAAATAAATGCCCATCATTGGTAAATAGTGTTGTAGTTTGCAGTAAGTAAGTAATACAGCAAAGATGCCCAGCCCTCATGGGCTTATAAGACACAATAATAATATTCACAGATGTAGACAGAGATGACACAATGTGTAATGTGTAAATGTACTGGAGATCAGCCTTCTGTTCCATGTGTCTGTGTTTGTACTTACAGCAGTACTTTGTAGTAATAGTACTGTTTATATTTCAGGTATTATCGACAGTACGGTGGGGGAGACTCGGCTGTAGTGTATTGCAGTAGTAGTAACAGTAATAGTAATAGTATTTGTAGTAACAGTTTTGTGTATTTTACAGGTATTATCGACAGTAAGGTGGGAGGATTCTGTAGTAGTGTCTTGCAGTAGTAGTAATAGTATTTTATTGTGTATATTTCAGGTATTATCGACAGTACGGTGGGGGAGACTCTGCTGTAGCAGTGTTTCCCATACATAGACTAATTCATGGCGGGCCGCCATAGTCTATTTTTAGCCGCCATAGACTCATTTTGACATTTTTTTTTTATAAATTATTATTGCAATTCCTGTTATTCGTTAGGTCTATTAAAAGCCTGGCAACGTATTGCAAATACGGTAAATTCCCCGCTCGCTCCAGCACCAGCCGAGGCTCTCTTGACCCAAACGAACACACGCACCAACTTTTCACAAAATCTCCGACTTTCTTCCCTCTGCCGCGTGCTCACCGCGAGCTTGTGCCTGCAGCTCTCGCTCTCTGTCTCTCTCCCTCCCTCTCTCTCTTCCTCTCTCTCTCTCCACCGTCTCCTCAACTGCGTAAGCCCCAAAGTGAGCTGTGCTCGCGCCGAAGTGAGCTGTGTCCAATTCGTAAACGGACAACCCGCCTGGCGTAGCCCGTGCCTTGTATAGCGCACGGATACGCACATAACGCAGAGCGCGTAGGGCATCACCTGCTCTGGGGCCAACAAGCCGAGCTGTGCCGTCCCACTGCTGAACTCATAAGTGACAGAAAAGTCTGGTCCAGACGCTTGTGCATGATGAATCTTAACACACAGCGCGAAATCAAAGACCCTGGAAACCCCTTTGAAACATGTTCTACAACTCATAAGGTCTTAGCCAATCTTTATTTTGCGTCAATAGGACATATATTGAGCCAGTTACGAGCAGAAACAGCAGATGAAATAAGACGGCTGCAGATTTGAACACGTAAATTACCGCGGCGAAATACCGCGGATTTTGACACATTTATGTTTAGATTCTTTCATACACAAACACAAACCATGAATCTAGTCTATTTGTCCTGACAAAAGTTACAGACTCTAGTATTTCCTCAAACTGTAGCGCGAGGATGCAGCTTACGCTGAGCTGTGTTCAGTGAGTGCAGGAGAGGGAACAGTGGCGGAGCAGAGGGCAGTTTGAAGGGGCAAAGAGAGATGGGGCCCCACTGGAAAGCAATTTGTAAAAAATTTGAAATGAATGGATTTACTGTTCTAAAACATCCCAGATAAAAGGGACATATATTTATTATGTATTATCTATGTTTTTAAGACACAAAAAATAAAATTTAAAAATAAAATATATAAAATAGCACATTAAAATAAAAAGCAATTGTTATTCCCCCTATTTTTGTAACATATGGTTCTAACTTACTTTGTAATAACTGAGTTGAAATTAATAGTAATATGAACAATAAAATGTTTGTGAATGCAGCATTGTATCACAAGGGGGCACTGATGTACAGCTATGAGTTAATAATTGTAGGTTAGGAATCGTTTATCAAATATTCTAATTTGATAGGAGGTTTGTGCTCAATGAACAGAAGCACTTTTAAGTCCTTCTTCACAAGAAATAGGATATGTTTAGTCATAAGGGCTCATATGTGCAGTAATTGTTTTCACATTTTAAAACCTACACTATTTCTTTCAAACAAAAGGCAAAACTGTGGGATATAAATTATAGTATCTAAAATTCACCAAAATGCAGGAAAGCACATGTGTTTGTGTCAAAATTTCCCTGGGGGAGGACCCCCAGACCCCCGACTAGACTGAGACCTCATCCCCCCATAGTCTCTCTGAAATCTGTGGGAAACACTGGCTGTAGTATAGTGTAGTAGTAGTATTAGTATTTGTAGTAATAGTTCTGTGTATTTCTCAGGTATTATCGACAGTACGGTGGGGGAAACTCGACTGTAGTGTATTGTAGTAGTAGTATTAGTATTTGCAGTAATAGTTCTGTGTATATTTCAGGTATTATCGACAGTACGGTGGGGGAGACTCGGCTGTAGTGTATTGCAGTAGTAGTAATAGTATTTTATTGTGTATATTTCAGGTATTATCGACAGTACGGTGGGGGAGACTCGGCTGTAGTGTATTGCAGTAGTAGTAATAGTATTTTATTGTGTATATTTCAGGTATTATCGACAGTACGGTGGGGGAGACTCGGCAGGTCGTGGCCGTCACTGGAGATGGAACAAACGATGGTCCTGCTCTGAAGAAAGCCGACGTGGGCTTCGCTATGGTCAGTGTTTTAGCTCTTTAAACATTAAATGAATAAAATGGTGTCTGTCTACTGTGTTTTGTTTGTGCTGTTTTGTGCTGGGCATCTTTTATTTTTTGGAAAAAAAAATTAAAAACACATGTACAGAGCTGGGCGGTTCATACTGGACACCGGTGTTTGTGCGTACGTCTGGAACAAAGAGCAGCGGAACGTCGCGCTGCAGAGGAACGAACGTCGTGCTGCAGCGGAACGTCGTGCTGCAGCGGAACGCGCGCTGCAGAGGAACGTCGCGCTGCAGAGGAACGAACGTCGTGCTGCAGCGGAACGTCGTGCTGCAGCGGAACGCGCGCTGCAGAGGAACGTCGCGCTGCAGAGGAACGCCGCGCTGCAGCGGAACGCGCGCTGCAGAGGAACGTCGCGCTGCAGCGGAACGTCGCGCTGCAGAGGAACGTCGCGCTGCAGAGGAACGTCGCGCTGCAGCGGAACGTCGCGCTGCAGCATAACGCGCTGATCCCACCACACACAGCTCCACTCCGACTGCCGGATCAGCTGCAGGTGTTTTAATGAATGAAGACCGCTCCACATCCTCCGTGTCCACTGCTCCGCCTCAGCTCCGTGTCCGTCCGATCAAAATATGAATCAAGGCTGTTTTGTTCCGGCAAAGTGAAGCTCCACAGATCAGAACCAAACAGGAAAAAAAAAGTGAACTGTGTCCAGAATTACAAAAATAAAAGTAAGGTGCATGCAGTGGGATCAGCGCGTAACGCACAATAAAGCGTTCTGTATTTGGACGCTTTATTGTCATGCATTCTCATTTCTTCACCTTATTACAATTCTGAGTGTCACGTGTTTGGAGACAAACCTGGGTTTATACTCGTCTGCTCATTCTAAGACCATTTACTGCAGGAATTATTCTCCAAATCATTAGGAAACGGGGTCAACACCTAGAAATGTACCAGGATAAGAAAATAGCATCAATCAATTTTTGGTCAAACCGTCCAGCTCTACACATGTTTCTTATTTGTTTGTATGACGCCGTTTATATCCAGCTGTTAACTGCGACATGAGGAAATTGGAATAAAATGCTCATATTTAAAAAAAAAACGAAAGCAGCCCAAATGCAAGTTTTTACAGCAAAACAAACATTTTGGAGCTTTTTTTAACCTTCCTGACGCGGAATTGATCAAATATGATCTATAAAAGAATCAGTAATCTCTGAAAAACTAAAGCAGCACAATCAGGCTCAGACGTGACTCTTTTAAAACTCTTCTCTCTTTGGTGTTTTCAGGGCATCGCGGGCACAGACGTGGATGATTTTAACCCTTTGTTTTATGGTTTTCTTCAGGGCATCGCGGGCACAGACGTGGATGATTTTAACTCTTTTCTCTCTGTGTTTCTTCAGGGCATCGCGGGCACAGACGTGGCTCAGTTTAACCCTTCTCTCTCTGGTGTTTTCAGGGCATCGCGGGCACAGACGTGGATGATTTTAACCCTTTGTTTTATGGTTTTCTTCAGGGCATCGCGGGCACAGACGTGACTCAGTTTAACTCTTTTCTCTCTGGTGTTTTCAGGGCATCGCGGGCACAGACGTGACTCAGTTTAACTCTTTTCTCTCTGGTGTTTTCAGGGCATCGCGGGCACAGACGTGGCTCAGTTTAACTCTTTTCTCTCTGGTGTTTTCAGGGCATCGCGGGCACAGACGTGGATGATTTTAACCCTTTGTTTTATGGTTTTCTTCAGGGCATCGCGGGCACAGACGTGGCCAAAGAAGCCTCAGACATCATCCTCACAGACGATAACTTCACGAGCATCGTCAAAGCCGTCATGTGGGGTCGAAACGTCTACGACTCCATCTCCAAGTTCCTCCAGTTCCAGCTCACGGTGAACGTGGTGGCCGTGATCGTGGCCTTCACCGGAGCCTGCATCACACAGGTACTAAACCTTTAAATCATTATAAATATATACATCACACAGGTAAAAACTGAATTATAATATATATATATACATCACACAGGTAAATCAAAAACTTTAAATTATTATAAATATATAAATCACAGCGGTACGAGTACGACCAAACATTCATTCATTTCATTCATTCATTCATTCATTCATTTTCTATCGCTTAATCCCGTTAGGGGTCGCGGGTGACTGGAGCCTATCCCAGTGACTTTGGGCCTTAGGCGGGGGACACCCTGGACAGTGGCCAACTCATCGCAGGGTTAGACAGACAAACATTCACTCTCTCATTCACTCACTAAGGGACATTTACAGTGATGCTCAATGAATCTAAACATACATGTTTGTGGAGGAAACCGGAGAAAACCCACGGTGACACGGGGAGAACATGCAAACTCCACCCAGAGAGATCGTGAGATGTTGATATGGTCCGACCCGGGAGTCGAACCCACGACCTCCTTATTGGGAAGCCAGAGCTCTAACCACTTGGCTACCGTGCACCCCACGACCAAAACATAAAAATATTATTAAATACAGTATATACATCACACAGGTAAAAAACGAAACTTAAAAATCTAAATAAATATGCATCTTACAAGTATGACTAAAGACTTCAAGTTAAAACCACAAGCGGCCGTGCGGCAAACTGCGCTGACACACCCTGAGTCAGAGTTGCACAGTGTGTCTGTGGTTCAGAAGAGTCTGGTCACTAAACAGAGCAGATCAGAGGCGTTGTCAGAACATCTGACCTACAGACTTTTTTGTTCGAGGAGACATGAAGAGTCACTGTGCCAAATTGCACACACTTTCATGAAAGTAATAAAACGCTAGGAACAAGAGAAAAGTGGTAAAAAACGTCATTAGAATAACATGGGGATTTGAACCCTTCTATGATTCGTGGAAGAAGTTGCAGCTTCGTACAAGTGTAAATTGTATCAATTGGATACATTTTGATGCTCCTCTTGTGTAGTTCATGTACTTCCAAATGGTACTTGCAAAAATGCCACTGGAATAACAGAACAAAAAAAAAATGACTCGATGTTTCTTCTCGTTTCTCTTCAGGATTCTGCTCTGAGGGAAGTTTATACTATTATTGTATTTTGTGAACTCTTGGCCAGGACGTTCTTGTAAAAGAGATTTTTAATCTCAATGAGACTTTTCCTGGTTAAATAAAGCTCAAATAAAAAAAATAAAAATATGACAATGAGTTTTCACGAATCTGAGACATTTCTCTGTCAGATTCTCTTTTTCACGACAACGAGCTGCGTGTTCTTTGAATCTTTGTTTCTCTGGAGACGATTCCAGAGGTAGTTTAGGGGCTGGTTCAGTGGAAGCACCGCAGTGTAAAAGGAAAACACAGATGTAAATGAAGACGGTTACTTCACTGATATGTGAGCGTAGTAACTGCTACTTTAAGACCGTAGAAGAAGACTGCACAGTCACCAAAATGTCTCTTTAAACCAAAGCACTTGTCCAGTGTTTCTTACCTGCGCATATCAGAGACACAAAACAAATCTTCCAAAGCCTCTCCGTGTGCTGATTTGATTCGTCCATTGAAAGCCGTGTGTTCAGATAAAAAAGAACATTTGAAGCACCACAACATATTATTCGACCGTGAACAGGCAGAACAGCTGTCCAAGTGTCTGCGCCGGTAAAAGTGAGCTGTCCTCCCTGTGTTTGTGTCCAACTGTAGGAGAACTGCTGAGGAACGTTGTCCTGTAAACTAGACCTGACTCCCATGTTCTTTCTGTTTTTCCAGGACTCTCCTCTGAAGGCCGTGCAGATGCTCTGGGTCAACCTCATCATGGACACGTTAGCCTCGTTAGCGTTAGCCACGGAGCCGCCCACGGAGTCGCTGTTGCTACGGAAACCCTACGGCCGGGACAAGCCTTTGATCTCCAGGACGATGATGAAGAACATCCTGGGACACGCCGTTACCAGCTCGTCATCATCTTCACCCTGCTCTTCGCCGGTGAGACACTTTTACCCATGAGCAATGCACTTCTACTGAACACCTGAAAGAGTCATTGTAGCAGCTGTAGTGTTAAACATCACAGTCATTAGTGATTTGTGTAAAAAGTCACAATGCAGTTTAACTAAAAATACTATTTTTAAGTGAGATTGTTATTTCAGGGGTTCTCAAACTTTTTCAGTCCAGGAACCCCTTATCGCTCAAAAGAACCCCGTATCACTTTTCACTCTGGTGTCACATTAAAATTCGGAAATTAAAGCAAAGCTACATATCAATTTGCCAAAATCTAAATTGAAAACATTAATGACAAAATATCAGTTTAAACAACTTGTACAAATGCCCACTCGAATTACTAAAATAGCAAAACTGCTCTCGATCTTATTTTACAAATAGGCCTGAAAGAATCATCAAAACTTACAACCTAATTTCTGGTCTTTCTGATCACAATCTGATATTGGCAGTCAGGAAATGACCAAAAAACGCTTTATTTATCACAACAAAGCGCATAAATGTAAAACAACTACAGGAATTCCAAAATCTAAAATGGTCAACTTCGAATCTGAACTTAAAAACCTTAAATGGGATGCAGTTACTGACAAAATTGACGTGGACAGCTGTGCAAACAGTTTTACTTCAACTTTAAATAAATTAGTGAATAAATACACTACAACCTGGAAGCCTAAACCAATGAAATGTTGTCTACCTTGGATTAACACCAATGTTCTCCAGTTGATGAAAAAGCGTGATTTAGCATTACAACGATCATTGCTCATCAAAACCAATACCAATCATCAATTGTATATTAACCTTAGGAACAAAGTGGTCTTTGAGATGCGGAAAGCAAGAAGTACTTATTTTACTCAGATAATTGTTGATGCCAAAGGCAATAGCTCCAAATTGTGGCAGCAAATACATTTATTAACTAATCCATGTAAAACAAAAAACACCAAAATACAATGTCTCAAAGATGGCAGTGACACAGTCTATAATGATAAGCAGATTGCAAACTTACTGAACAAATACTTATTGAGTCTGTGCAATCTTTAGAAGCAAATTTCAATCAAATCTGTTCAGTGGATAACACAAAATCCGATGTACTCAGCACGTTCAGATTTCAAGAAGTATCAGAGAATAAAGTAAGTGAAATACTTACCAACATGAAAAGTACTTCATCTAAAGATATCTATAATTTAAATACAAAATTCCTGAAAAAATACCAGATGGATTTATTAGAGCCGATAACACATATCGTCAATCTCTCCATCTGCACAAACACTTTCCCAGCATGCTGGAAAACTGCAGTTATTGTTCCTGTTTTTAAAAGTGGTGACACAGTCAATCCCTGTAATTATAGACCAATTGCTATTCTTCCCGTGATCTCTAAAATTATTGAAAAAATTGTTGCCGATCAACTAATAGTACATCTTGAAAGCAACTCACTTCTTTATCCGCAACAATTTGGTTTTAGGCGGAAATACTCAACCGAGCTTGCAAACTGCTTCTTGTTAGAAAATATCAAAAAGGCTCTGGACAGAGGAATGTTGTTGGGGCAGTTTTTCTCGATTTGAAAAAGGCCTTTGAGACGGTCAACCATAGAATTCTGCTAGAGAAATTACACAAGTTCAATCTAGCAGAAGATGCAATTAAATGGTTTACATCATATCTTACTGGGAGGACTCAGTGTGTTCGTGCAAATGGAGTAACATCACAACTGTCATGCAATTCCTTGGTGTCCCGCAGGGTTCCATCCTCGCCCTCTGCTTTTTTCTATATATATTAACGATCTTCCTAAATTTGTCCTAGTGTTAATGTGCAAATGTATGCTGATGACACCGTGTTGTATGTATCTGCTAAATCAGCCGCTCAAGCTGGTGCACATCTTAGTCATGCGCTACAGGAGGTTTCAGAATGGCTTCAAATGTCCCACTTGACACTTAATGTTAGAAAAACTGTTTCCCTCTGTTTCTCAATGCGCACACAATCAAAGAACTGTGACTTCGAGGTGACTATACAAAATGAGAAAGTCCAGATTGTTAGTGAAGTTAAATATCTTGGTCTTTTTCTTGATGAAAATATAAAATTTACTAATCACATACAATACTTAGCCAAAAAGATCAGAACAAATCTTAGTTGTTTTCGTTTTATACGTGGAGACTTGACTCTCCAAATTGCAAAATATTTATGAATGCAATGATCTTCTCACATTTATCATACTGTATCACCTCGTGGTCTCAGGCTTCTGCAACTACCTTGAAAACTCTCTGTTCATTATATAAGACAACTCTAAAGGTTCTTGATAAAAAGCCAGACACTGGCATCACTGTGAAATTTTAAAGAAACACAAACTACTGAATTTTGATAATTTTGTAAATTTTAATAATCTTAAATTATTCTTTAAGTGTCTTAACTCTGATATGTCACTGAATTTTGAATTTATTAATGTCATAAATTGCACAAAGAGAGTGACTACTAGAGGTGCTGCAACGGGAATTGTGTTGTTCCCATGTTCAGAACATCTTGTGGTTTGTCTTCCTTCTCTGCCAAAGGGGCAAGACTATGGAATAGCTTACCAACTTATCTAAAACAGGAAACAAATAGTAATATTTTAAGAGTAAATTAAAATGCTTGTATGTTTCCACCCAAAAATGTACACATGGATAAAAATTATTAATATATGCACACTTTCTATATGAATGTATTTTATATGTTATTTAAATGTGACTGTTTTTATAATGGTATTTCTAAGGACAGGTGTTGAAAATTAGCACTTGTGCTAAAACACTCAAAGCAGTGCATCTGGCTGGTCCAATGTGATTGTGATGTCCATAATAAACCTAAATAAAAAAAAAAATATATATATACATTTATATGTATGTACACACATACACCTATACATGTATACATTAATATACAACATACACGTACGTACATACGTAAACATATCCATATAAAAAGCTCCAATCAGCCAAAGGCTCGACTAAACAAAAGAGTCTTAAGCTGGGTTTTAAAAGAGTCATCAGACTCTGCCATACGTAAGGCTATGGGCAGAGCATTCCATAGTTTAGGTGCTACAGCTTGAAAGGATAGATCACCTCGAGTTTAAAACGGGTCTTAGGGACTATTAAAAGGTCTTGACCAGAGGAGCGCAGGGCGCGACTGGCAGTATAGGGCCGTAATAAGTCAGTAATATACTGAGGAGCCTGTCCATTTAGAGCTCTATAGGTTATGACCAGGATTTTGAAATCAACACGAAATTTGATAGGAAGCCAATGTAGTGAATACAAGATTGGAGTTATGTGTGTCCTTTATTAGAACCTGTTAAAAATCTTGCCGCAGCGTTTGTACTAATTGTAAACGTTTAAGTGAGGCTTTGTTAAAACAAGTAAAAAGGGAATTACAAAAGTCTAAGCGACTAGAAATAAAAGAATGAACAATTATTTCAAGATCTGATTTAGATAAAATAGACCTCAGTTTAGAAATGTTGCGTAAATGATAAAAACAATTTTTGACCACATAGCTACAGTGACCTTCTAACGACATTGATTTGTCCAGCAACACCCCAGACTTAAAAAAGGATGCTAACTGGAGATTAGGAACTTTTTTCTAACAGGACACAAGGGTAAATCTAACAACTTCGTCCCATAAATCCTTTGACACATGTTAAATATTGACATGTACTGATGAGTTTTTGAAAAAGTTGATACTCTGAGAACTGTCCCATGTCATCAAGATGATCATATTTCCTTTTTTAGCACGCATCATTTAGCAAGCCCCAAAACATTTAACATGTCGTTTCAAAAGCACCTACTGTACATATACATTATTCTTTGCAGACACAAACAAACTGACGTTCTGTTGCCACACACGAGCTGTCTTTGTCACCGCTGTGGCCCAGCCCTGCTCCATATGTGCCCTGTTTACACTTCACTTCCCTGGAAAGTGTCAGGGTGCTCACGGGTGGCCAGGGGGCTGCTGGAGCTGGAGTGTGGGTGTTTGTGGTTAACCCTGGAGTCTTTCTGGAGGTGATGCTGCCGCTGTTCTTCATCATGCTGTTTGTTTGTTGTTTTCACCTCAGAGAACAGCTAAAGCTAAAGGCACAGTCTGGAACTTTACTGAATTTTGCTTCAGCCACCTGTTTTGTTACAGAATTTGTTCGGTGGTTGGTTCGGTGTTAGTAATTAGCCAATTAAATAAAGGGATATGGTTTAGTTAATATAAAAAAAAATAAATAAATAAAGATTTATAGTCTCAAAATGTAAGCAGTTTAACTAGTTTAAAGCAGCCATCCCAGCTTGTTAATGTTGATCCATCAGACCATATTGGGCTTTAGGTGCCACAGTAAGGAAGAGAAACGGTCACTGTGTCCAGTGCATATTACAGGTTAGAGCAGTGGTCACCAACCTTTTTCAGCTCGCGAGCTACTTTTTGTCTGAGCACAGCTCGAAGATCTACCTACAGATTTACATAATTTTATTTAATTAGCGATGTTGAAAAATTTTGATTTTCAGACTAGTCTATACTTTATTGAAACACTGTTGGCCTATAGACTTTCTTTAGTAGTGTAGTGATTTTGTTTATTACTACAATATTTGGCATTGGCCTCACAACGGAAGCACCAAATATGTAGTAATTTGATAAATAGAATCATAATAGAGATTGATTATTCGGGGCACCACTCACCAAAGTGAGAAAAAGTTGATTCTAATACCAAATATTTTAATTAATTAACAATTTATTGATTAATTAATTAATTAGTCTAATCTGAAGGTTGTAAGATCTTTTCACATTTCCAGGGACTCCATTCTGAAATTAATCATGCACTTAACCAAAATAAGTTGTGGTTTATGAAGATTTATTGACCAGAAAATGACATACAGTGTTTAAATAAAGTATGCAGATGAGTTTCCAATAATGCACAATAAGAGTAGACTGTTTATCTAAACCTATTTGCATTAACTGTGTCTATACCAGCCAAATGTGACAGTTTAGTTCATACGACCTCAGATGTCCTTTGTCTCTGTGGAGGTCGCGTTGAGAGAAGATGGCTCCACTCTCTGCTGCACGCACATGGCCGGGGCTGGGGTGACAGGGGAAGACCGGTTGAAGTTGCAGAAGATGTCCGTTTGCGTTGTTCTGCCTTAAGCAATGTTCACATCCAAGAAATGTGAAGAGAGATAGAGTTTAGGGAGTTAGCCCAGAAAGTCTTTGTCTCTCCATCTCTGAGTTGAGGCTGCCCTGAAAACTCCCAAAAAGTTCCTCAAAAGAGCAGTTTTGGCTGTCTGGATTTTTGTCTATCTTTGCGTGGCTTACTAGAAGTCCCAAAAGATTTTGATCCAGAGCTAAGATGTTGTTTTTCTCCATTGTCCTGCACCTGAGGCTCGAGGCCTACGTGCACATGGTGTTCGAAGCCACTGCAGGAGAGAACTTCCAAGCTGCACGGAGTCCAGGCAAACTTTAAGAGTGAGATGAGTGGAGTTGAGCTTCTTCTAAAGTCCTTCCCCTTTTGGCGGGAAGATTGTCCAACAGGGAAGCTCTGCTTTATCTCAGACAAGCAGTGGGGGTTTTATGTGTGTGAGATCGGGTCTGACCATTGTGCCTTCAGCTTTCTTATTAAAGTCTGAGCAGTTAAAGGCACTTTGCACAACATGTATAGTATATACACATTATTGACATTGTCACACACTTTTTACAAAGCAATTCATCCTGTGAAAACAGTTCTGAACTTTTTAGTCTTTTTCTCAAGCACAGGACATTCTTTGGCTGCTGCTGCTAAGCTTTGTCCCCCCGTCGTAAAAGACACATTCCTGAGGGGGGAAGAAATTGAAGCATCCTGTCCTGTGAGGTCCAGAGTTTCAATCCAGCTTTCAAAAGTGGCAAAAATGCTGAAACTTGTCTTAAACTTTCAGAGATCAGATGGGCAGTGAATGTTTCACTACAGTAGGCTATTATAGTAATAATATTTCATCAAAATGTAAACCTGCTACAATGTACAACAGTAGGCTAAATTTAAAAATAAATTGTGGCTACAAAAAAGAAAGTTATGAAAGAGTTGAAGCTGTCATCACCTCACTTAGCGCTTCAAACTACTGTGTGATTGGTGATTACCATGGTAACAGTGAGGGAAGGGGCTTGAGAAAGACAACTTTCCTTGCATCAACAACAAACAAACTTCTGTATTGGACAACACAGCGTGAGCAGGTAGGATTCTGTGGCAGTGGCACTAGCCTACCTGTCTCCTCCACCTGCTCCTCTCTCTCTTTCTGTCCTCCTGCTCCTCTCTCTCTTTCTCTCCTCCTGCTCCTCTCTCTCTTTCTCTCCTCCTGTTCCTGTCCTCCTGCCCCTCTCTTTCTCTCCTCCTGCTTCTCTCTCTCTTTCTCTCCTTCTGCTCCTCTTTTGAGCGTGTGTTGGAGCCGCCCTGTCAGCTGGTGTTGTGCGGCCACTGTGCGCTCCAGCGGGCCGACATAGGAGAAATCCAGCTGCCGCATCTTGTGCTTGTACCTCGCGTGTGTAGTTCGAGCGCGTACCTCGAGTGTGTACCTCGCGTGTGTAGTTCGAGCGCGTACCTCGCGTGTGTATTTCTAGTGCGTACCTCGCGTGTGTATTCGAGTGTGTAGTGGGATCCACCTCCACTGCCTCGAAGATCCACTAGTAGATCGCGATCGACGGGTTGGTGACCCTGGGTTAGAACATATTTTCAATAAAAACACAATGAACATATATGTAAGATTATCTTTAAGACTTCACCAAACAATTTACTTGTTTTCACATAGCTTGGCTATTTTATGACTTTTTTAGTTGTATTTTGTCCAGCAAATATAGAGGGGAATCCACAACTGTTACCTAGCAACCGCATTGTAGATATGGGCCAAAACCCACATAAATGACATAGATTTGTCTTAAACGATTATTTAAACTTCCAGGAAACTGTGTCAGTTGTGTGTCTTTGCATGTTGTCGATATATGTGCAGGGATTGACCTTTAGAACTTGTAATTTTCAACTTTTGTGAATGGTTGGTGGTGGTCAGAGATGCCCCAAAATGGCAGCCTTGCCTTGCCAGTCTGCAGTTGTGGCTACAATAAAAGCTTATCACTATCAAGTGTTGGGTAGAAATGTAAGCTTCTTTGAGTGTAAAAACATACAGTGAATGCAATGTTAGTAAGTGTATTTGTATAGCATTTTTCACAGATAGGGTTATTGAAGGTTCACAGCTTAAAATACAATTACAATAATATGCAATCATAAGAGAGCAATAGAACAGTTTCACCTGACAAAAAGTTTAAGTTGGCTTTTAAAAGTATTAACACAGTCCAGAAAATGCAAGTAGAACTCGAGAACGTTCTAAATCCTGGGAGCAACAGCATGGAACGATCGGTTCCTCTGGTCCAAAAACGTGTGCATGGAACTGTCAACAGTTTCTGATCCTCATAGCACAAGAGGTCTGTAGGGCTGGATCAGATTACTGATGATAATGGAGTTTGTAGAGCTCGAAAAGTTAGCATCAAATTTAAAATTGTAGCAAAAGAGTTTTAAGAATGAGTGTAAGGTGAGCTCTTCTGTGTGTGGAGCTCAAGATCCTCGCTGCAGACACAAAAGCGTAGATTCAATGTTTAGGACATTAATTACACTATCCTTTATAAGCATGAGACAGCAAAAGACAAACAGCTGTTTTCTGTTGATGATCTTTATCACCCAAAAGTTACCTGTAAACCATACAGTATCTGTACTGATTTGTCTCTATTACACGTCCCTCAAATGGGCTGAACATTGAGTTTTTTGAGTGTGTGTGGTGTGCAGTGGAGCAGGCACTTAGCGCGTTAGCGACGTTAGCACAGTTAGCGGAGTGTGTCCGTGAGATCCTGGGAGAACATGAAGCTCTGATTAGCCTGCTGCGCTCAGCTGGACTCCGCTCTCTCACAGTCACACTCTGTCAGTGCTGTGGACCGAACACTATAAAGATGGTACAGTGAAGACAGCCTGATGCTTCTAACGTGACTCAGGAAGCTTATGTTTGTGCATGTTTTGTAAAAGCATAGGAGTCATGTAGAAGAAGAAATGTGGAATTTGTTCTTTGTGAAGTTGCTGTGAATAAAAAGGCGAAAACTAGTCACATACAGTAGAGCTGAATTTTAAAATAGAATAAATACTTCTGTGTCATTAATAAGCAGGATGACATCAAAACTGTTGAGACAATTTGCACAGTATCCTTTAGGAAACCAGCAGCATTACTGCATATTCATATTTGTCACATAAGTTACAATTTGACCTTTGTTTAAAATAGGTCTGCTAGGTAACAGTAGAGGAATAGTTTCCATTCACATTGTAAAATCTGATAATGTGATAAGGGCAGATGTTTTTTCTTGTTATTGTACATTGTACTTTGGGATGAAATATCTAGAAGTTCAGTTTCAGTCTGGTGATTCTATTATTTATTTACGCTGTTAACTTTGTTTTACAACAACTGATTTAAAACACTATTGGCTACCTGCTACCTCAGTGTACTTTCCTGTAGAATGTTGTGTCAAATAACAGAATCTATTGCTGGCCTTGTCTAACCAATATAGAAATAAAAAACATCAGCTCAACATGATATTGTAGTTCATAGTTGCAATAAGAAAGTCGTAGGGTTTTGGAGGAGGTTTTTCTTTAGTGTCTAGCCTCATATCTTCATCAGATCTCAGACCACTTTGGGCCTATAGGAAGTACTTGGATGGGAAACTTCTAGAACTCCATGTGCCTCAGTGAGGAGAAAATGTTGTTGTGTCTTTAACAAAACACTTTGCCTAGTGTGGATGTGGTGTGTGTGGTGTGTGAATGGTTAGTGGTGGTCAGATGGGCAGCCTTGCTTCTGTCAGTCTGCCCCAGGGCAGATGTGGCAACTAGTACCTTACCAATACCGAGTGCTAAGTGATGCAAGATGTCTTTGAGTGTCATGAAAGCACCATATAAATCCAGCGCAGTATTATTTAATGAATAACTAAAAGCAGCAACTGTGTTTTGACTGAAAAATAATTATTTCCAGTACTGCTGGGACTGGAGAGTAAAGTGAGACTGAGACTGAAACTAATTTTGTCCAAAAATAACTTACTGAGGAGCCGGCAAGCACTGTTGAGCTCCATAAACGAATACAATGACTAGAAGTGAAGATGTTTTGTTGACATCTTTATTCTTTGTACATCTATATTATTTTTCATGTTGCCATGTACTTCTCCCATATAAAAATAAGTATTTCTTAGCTGTGCCTGAATTAATGCCTGCAAGCCATAATGCTTCTATCTACTTCTTTTGAGCGCCATTGACTATTTCTACTTTGTATTACTCTCAATCTTTTTCACCACTCTGTTAACTGAATATTCCTCTAAAAAGGTTCCTTTGTGTTTTTAGGTGAACGAAGAGACCGTGGAGAGGCTGGTGGTGCAGTATCCTCACATTGTCTTCAGCACGGTGATGCAGGACTGCAAGAGAACGCTGGAGCGAGCTTACCAAATGGGCTGGATCCCCAACACCTCCAACGCTTCATAGCTACAGCTGCTCCACACACAGCGCAGCCGTTAGCGTTAGCATCACAGGCTACGCTCAGACTCTTTTCACCCACTCTTCATATCACCTTATTTGGACGCACAACACACACATGTAGCTACACACAAACAGTTCTCGTTACAAAGAAGATTTCACTTCAGAATTAGGTCACATATTCATTTTTTTTAAGTTTTATGCATTATCTCTTATTGTAATCATAGCTTTTATGAAAGAACGGTTTTCCAGAGACTTTGGGGTGTCACTTATAGTATTTCTTAAGAATATTTTTTGTGAATGAATATCAATGTTTAAACAGATGCAACATAACTCTTAGCCTGGCCTGTCCGACTTGGTCATTTTAAACAGGATTTTAAATAACCTCTTAACTGATTAATTTGGGTGTGGCAGGTTAGGCTAACAGAACCAAGACAGAGACAGTGGATTTAATGGACCTACACTGACAAGCCAGCATGAGTGGGGAAATGATTATTGACTTCTGTTTGTGTTGTGAAACCTCTTTTAAAGGACACATATTATACAATACTCCTTTGGGCGTTTAAATAATACACAGAGTTGTCATTAGCTTCAATCACGCTAATTCGCTAAGTTAATGTTTATTAAGTCTCTCCTTCTGAGCCTCAAAAACAGTCTTTGCTTTGTCGTCAGACTTGTCCAAACCACATTAATTACAACTATGTACCTCATGGTTTGTTTACCCCCCCCATAATATAATGCAATAATATAATGATATAATGTAATGCAGGGGTTCCCAAACTTTTCAGACCAGGATCCCAAAAGAACCATGTTACCTTGTTATTTTGGTCATAATTACAAGTTGGAAAACCATTCAAATTGGGTTAAATACATGTATTATAGTTTAATACTTTATATGACAAACGTGCTTCTCGCTGATTAAATACCAAGTCATAATTGTAAACTTACATCTTGAAATCATCTCTCGACCCCTAAATTTTGCTCAACGATCCCCACTTTGGGCACGACTAATGCAATACATGCTTTGTATAGCTATTTTAAAGAAAGATGGTCCAGGAGAATCGGAAAAATTATAATAAAAGAAAAATGTATTACATGTTTTTCATCATGTCCTGTTCATTTATGAGTAAATCTATTAAAATTGCATATAATGGGGTCAGCCAAAACATCAGTTTAAACTTTTTTACTCAGGGGATTTCTTATTTGGTTCTTGATTAAAATATGATGCATTTTAAAACTGACTCACTTAAAACCTCAAATCTAAATATCAACAAACTCTGTTAAAGACTGTAAAGTTTAATGTGTATAGGAGCTACTTTGAAGACTGATATTGATGACCTTGAAGAAAATTATTGAGAAAATGACCTAAAAAACCTTTAAATATTCAACGTCTTTTGGAGCAGAGTGGACATTTTCGTTGTGTCCACATGAAAGTCTGTATACTGAGAGAACAAACTGACTCAAAAACAGATAAAGAGTAGTGTTTCATCTTAAGTTCTAAAACATGGGTAACTATATCTTAATTTGTCCTTATAAACCCTTAATAAAGCAAAAAAAAAAAACAAAAAAAAAAAACTCTTGTTCTAAATAAAAGACAAATATTTAATCAAGAAGTTTATCAGGCCATAATAACTTAATTTCCACAAACCCCCACCCTTCAACCCTAAATCCTTAGATATGTAGTTACTAAGAAGTAATCAACTTTATATCCATTTATTGATTAATTGTTCAAGTCTTTATTGATGTTTTATTGAGGCTTTACTAAAGCTAATCAAGTTGTAGTTATAAAGTGGTACCATCATGGCTGAGCACACTTCAAAGCCACTTCCATTACAAATAATGCATAATATTTGTCCTTTAAAATGGTAAAAGAATATTTTGAATGATCTATATTCAATACATGAGTTTTGATGTGAGAGTTGTATACTCAATTGTGTATCTTATTACGACATTTTTCACGCACCATTATAATCAATTGTGCATCCAAATCCACATCAAAATGACTGATTAAATGTTTGACAATTTGAAAACAGTTAAAAGAATTTTGTGGATTGTTTTTTGGTTTTGTATTTGGATGAAAATGAAACATTTGGTGCACTGAATCCAAGCTGATTAAGAAAACCCCACTGCAGTACCACCAGTTAAACTGGTAACAATGCCTTAAATAGGTAAGTCTGTAATGCATTGAAATATATTTAGAGAGTAAAGTTGATTCTGTTATTTTAGCTCTATAATCCTATAAATATAAAGAACCAAATGTGAGTGATTTGCTTGGTTAGCCTTTGTTGTCTGTGAATACTTGTACAATAGTTATGTAGCATTGCAAGAACATTTAGCATAGCGCAATAGGGCCAGTAGAAGTTATGGTTTTGTTTGTTTAGGACGTGAATAGTTACAAAGCAAATAACCAGGGTATTTTTCTACAGTGTTGAACCAGCTCCTGGCTCAGCTGCCAATCAAACTGTCACATTTGAACAACAGCGTGAGTGGAACTCTAAAACTTTCTACAGTATGAAAAGTAACAGGTTCTTTGAGCCAAAGGAGAGTGAGTCTCCCTCGGCTTCTTTCACTTCTGTTTCTTTTGTAATCTCACTTTTCTTTTTGATGTTGACACTTTTAATTCCTGATTTGTTAAGTCATAAACAACTGAATTTACTTAAAGTGAATAAAACACTACGATTTCAACCCAACATTGTTTTTCATTGGAGCTGATGTGATTTTTTTTTAATCTATTAAATATTACATTTAGTTCTACAGGACATAAAGCATACTATTACTAACAGACCTCTCCATTTTGTAAATGTTTTACTTGTTGATCATTTATGTGACTATTCTGTGCTCATAATATGCAAATGCTTTTATATATTATTCATTATTATATATTTTTTAATTTCATGGGCAATTATAGGCAATATAATTTACAAAAAAAAAAACCTTAAAATACCATTTCCCTCTAGTACAGGTGTCACATTAAAGTATTTATTCAGGTTTCTTGCCTCTCTCTAATAATGTCACATTTGTTCAGTATAATCCATAAAATGTGTCAGTTTTTTGGTATTGTTTGGTTTGTTAGATTGTGGCTACTTATTGTTAGCATACTGACACATCTCACTCCTAACAGCTGTGAAAGAAGCTTCAAAAACACATTGTGGTGAATAATTTGAAGGCTCAAAACGCATTAGGTAAGCAGACATGGCAAGTATGTGTAATGTGATTTGTGTCTTATGAAGCTTTATTAAAGATTTTTCCAAAACTGATACATTGAATGCTATAGAGGGATTTTTTGTTTATCAACACAGGCGATGCACGCACCCATCCTGCAGAAAGAGCCTCCGCACATAGACACAAACAGTGGAAACAAGTCGAAAACGCTTTGCGAAAACAAAAGTTATGCTGCTGAGTTAACATTTATGGATGAAATTTGATCCTACGACCCTTAGAAGTTACTTTCAGGTAAGTGAGAATACCGGTTCATACCTGATGAAAGCAGCTAGCTGTCGTCCCGTTTCGTTGTTTAATTCGAACAAGTTTCCCAATGTAAACAAATGGAGATGAGCGCTTTCTGCATGACGCAAGCGCAGTAGGGCGGAGAGTGATGTCGACCGAAATCCCTCTATAGGCTACAATCTCCATCACTTTCCAATGTGACACAAACGCTCCTCCACAGATAAGTGAAGCTATGTGCAATGTCTATTTGGTGATATATGGTGGTCTTTAGTTTTAAATAATTTAAAAACATTTTTTTTACAGACTAACTCTATTGCTGTATCCGTTAGAGTCGAACTACACGTCTCCTAAGGTACGTATATGTTGATGGTCAAGTTCTCAAGCAAACTGCACATCAACAACTATTTTGCAACCTTGGAGCATATAGGTGCGGTTCGCAATAAACATATTTTACATAAGAAATAAGAATGCCACAGTTTAAATCTATTTTTTCTGAGACAACAATGAAACCTCACTTTCCATTGTTCTGTTGCAAGGTTCAGACGTGCAACAATTGAGAACAGCTCATTGTGCAAAGACTATGTCCACAGTCCTCTGTCAGTCAGACACAGACAGACATCCTCAAACATGGATCACAGTTCTTTAGACTCTACCTTTGTGTTGTCTAAATAATTTAGTCAGCAGCACGATCCACTTCTGACGCACCTCAGGACTGTTGTGACAAAAATAAAAGTATGAGAGAATGTGTTGATATTGTCCTGTTGTGCACACAAGACACTTTTAAAGTCAACAGAAGCAGACTTGAGATGAAAAGAGCTCTACAAATATGGTGCATGCATATATTCACTTTCAAATATTGGAGTGTTCGGTTTTTCTTTTCACCAACACTTTATGCCATGACCCAGTCCTAAATCTCTAAATTTAACCAAATTAACATAACCTAATCCTAACCCTAACCTTACCCAAATTTCGGAAGTAAAATTGTTTTGGATATAAACCTTAAACCTACGTTATTTATGTATGTTCTGTTGCTTCTAATGTGTTTTATTTTGCTTTTGATGTTTGAGCCTTGCGTTTTGTGAGTGGGTTAGAGTTAGGGTTAGTGAGCTTTTCCATAGCTCCAAATTCAAGCCGCAAAGCACACAAAAGTGAAACACAATAAGCAATAGTTGACAGGTATAGCTGAAGTAAAGTTAGCTTCATTCATCTCACTGAATATGTCTGTCTAAGCTTTGGAAAAAATACAAGCGTAACTTTTTTCTTTTTAAATTCACTCTTCACCATCACATCTCAATGGCCTTTCTACAGCGTGTCAATAGCATGCTTTTTAGGCCTTGTCCACATAAAGACAAAACAGTGATACTTTTAAAAATGAACTGCATAAGCATGGAGCTTGCTTGCGTCCACATGAATAAAAAAAAACCAAAAAAAAACCTACAGTACCTGTATCTGACCAGACTGTGGCGCTGTGACAATTGACACAGAAAGTCACAAATTTAGAAGAAGTATTCTGAATGAATAAAATGGATGTAAAACCTACAGAAGAGACAAAGAAAGTGGATTTATGCTTCAGATGTCTTTGAATTATATTGACAAAGCTTCAGAACAGACATAAAGAAGACAAACTCTGGGGGATACATTTTTTTTCTGTGAGGTGAAGTGAAGAGTAAAGAATCTTTCTGTAAAACAACATGCAATAAAGCTTTTAAGCATTAAGCTTCCTGTGGTTGGTGTGTAGTTTAGGTTAAATATTTTGCTGACACCTGAGTCTGGCTTTGTGTGGACAGGGTCTAGGACATAATATTTTCTAAAACATGAGATGCCAAATGCCAAATACTACTCAGGAGCATGTTTAAAGTTTAATAACAGTAGGTTACATTCACATTGTGGGGAGGAGCTAGTCTTTCCTTTCATAAAGTCTTAAGCATCAAAGCATTTCTGCACCAGTTATTCCAGGCTCTCCATCTTCAGACTCCAGGATCTCCATTTCAGCATCTTGGAAAATTCTAAACTCATCTCTGTATCAGTAATTGTAAAAAATAATTCAGAGAGATATCACTTCAGATTTTTTCAAGACTCGAGTTACAGTCTCTCTCACTATATAAATTGTTCATGTAAATATTGTCTTTTTTATCAAGTATCTCAAAAGAGGCTCAAAAATTGCAAAAGACCCAATGTGTGTTAAATTCTGAGTTTGACATGCGTCTGTGAGGCCGCAGGTATAGCCATGTCTTTTCCACTTCAGTGATATGTTTTAATGTTTTTATGATTGTTTATATTGTTTACCTTAATTTCACATATTTTATATAGATCCAATAACCTTTTGTATCAGAACTTTTAAAGACTTTTCTTTTTAGCTCCCAGTAAATATTAGAATGTTGTACGGCTGTGGGTAACTTAATAAATCTTTGGTCGACTAAAGACGTATCATAGATGGACTGAAAAACCAACTTGGCAAATTTTCTCAAGCTAAACAGTGTTCTTTCATCTAACTATTTATGCAGAAATTTGTTTGAAAACTGTACAAGATATCAAAACTGTATATGATTTAAACTATTCAGTTTAATCTAAATAAAACAATTAGTTGACCACGTAAAATTTTAATCGACTAAGACTCATTCAACCAATTAATCAGCTAAAGGACTACAGCACTAAAATGTGAATGTTGTGATGTCATTGGAACGCCAAGTGCACAAACAACGAAAGCTCTTTAAAATTACTACTACGTTTTACCCAACACAAGATTTTCCTTCACCTTCCAATCTCATCAAAATACCACTTCTTTCTTCGCACCTTAAGACATCCTCCGGTGATTAATCCCTCCTGTTCTGACACGTGCCGCGATCCCTCTACATCCCATAATATTAATAAACTGCCCTTTGGCTCGCGGTTGTCTTGAGCGACTTGTGATGTGACCGTGACATGAAGAGTATAGTGCCGCAAATGAGCTTCTGCGTGTTCCCGTCTCTGGGGCTAGATTCTGCAGATTTTACCGCCACCAATTAGCGCCTTTGCAAATGTGAGTGTGTGCCATCGATTCTCCCGGTGATTGAGGTGGATCGCGTCGAACTAGCAAAGTACGGCCTCCTGCAATATTTATCAAGGTGGAGAGAAGTGCCCAGGCCAGCGCGAGGATCTAAGGATGCCCTCCAGGAAGAAAGAGGAAAGAGGGAAGAATAGCAATGCCGAGCGGTAATTAAAGTGGCTAAATATTCATGTGGTCATTACATTTTGATGAGCTTCTGATAAGAGTTGACCATACAGGACATTTGTCACCACACAGAGACATCAAGGACGGAACTGCGGACTTGTGAAGGAATGAGTTTGGTTTCACTTTTAGGATCTAATCAGGGCTGACATTGAAGGATGTCCTCTGAGCAGGTGTGGGTCTCTTCTCAAATGTGGTCCTGTGTGGAGTGATATTGACAAAAACACACATCTCAGTATATTTCTGGCATGTCTTGATAATATTATTAAAATTTTTTTAAGTCAGTCCAACAGAAATGTTTAAACATGTAATTAGTTCAAGTTTACTGGGAAAATAGCCTATAAGTGATGAGTTCATATAGATACAGTATACAACATACATACAACTATCTATCTATCTATCTATCTATCTGTCTGTCTGTCTGTCTGTCTGTCTGTCTGTCTGTCTGTCTGTTTTTTTAATGGATTACAGTAAAACAATTTGCTACATAGTTAGGGCTGGGCGATATAAAATATATACATATCTCAATAATTTTTTGTCGTATCTCAATGGTAATATTTAGACATAATTCTGTCAGTCTAACAGAAACGCGCTGAAGTTTTATTATCAGACAAATATGAAACTTTGCCAAACAAACACACTGGAAAAAATACCATTTTAAATAAGTTAAGTAAGTGCTTAAAATACAGCAAATAGTAAATATGATGATGATGTTTTTTGTTGATATGGACTGCTTTAAAAATAGACTGCAAATGGAACAAGCATAACTAAGAATGACAAAATATAAACAAAATATACTGTTCTATTGGCAAATCTTTTTCTCTGCACTTACAAAAACAAACAAATGTCCAGTTGTGCAGCAATCTTTTATTTTAGACACTTGAACTTATAATAGTTACCTGCCTTGTCTATTTGAAAGTTCACAGCATTACTTACTTAATATTAATTGCTAATTACCTTTTTTTGCATTTATTTTTACTCTATGCTACACTTGATATTACATTTTTGCATATCTTCAAGCTAAGATTCACAATACTATCTAAAATTCGATATATTGCCCAGCTTTATATATAGTGTAAAAACATAATGGTGTTAGAGCATTTTAGCGGCTGAAACCAGGAAGCACACATGCTTTTGTTGTTGGCTCATCTTTTGAAAGTTGCGAAAAGCACTTAGAAACTGGCCTTAGAGAATAATTAAGAGGCACAGCTTTCTTTTCCAAGTAAGTGAGCAAAACATGAACTCTTCTGTAAAGAGTGTAAAATGATAAAGTTAGTTGTGCTTTTCACGTTTTAGCAGCTCCTTTAATTCTTCAAACTACCAATTATCTCACTTAACCACCATCATTCTCTGTCTCCAAATGTCTCTTTCAATCTGTCAGTGGTTTCTTTTGTGCCTGTCTGTGGAGGGTCTAATTGTCTAACTCCCTCAATCCCATTCATCCTACACTGAATCAACTTTACTCTGGAATTCCTTGCTTTTAACCCTTCGCCTTTTCCAAACCACCATCCCTCCTTCCCTCACTCCATCTCGCGGCTGGAAATTCAATCATCGTCCAATCTCCTGGCGCTTCCACAGTTTCAATATTAATCATTATATAAAAGAAAAATACTTCCTGTCAATCATCATCATATCGCATTCTCGCCGCGCTCTTGAGGGAAGGGAGGTTTTTTGGCTGGCTAAAGCTCTACCTGCGATCCTCGCTCTGTCTGTGGAGCAGTGTTGATTTTGCATGGGCACTAGTGAATAGTGAAGATGTTAATGGGTTGACTTTGTAACTGATGCGAGGCTCGGAGCAGCAGGGGAGAAGCCGCACTTTGCATTCATGACTCTGGATAGGTTAGAGCAGCTCGGGTCTCTGGAGAAGGAACACGAGGGGATTTGGCCAGCACGGCAGCACGCCTGTTTGGAGAGACTGGGTTTACTCTTCCAGTCACAGGCTTTCTAACAATCTGACACAGTCACAGGAATAAAAAAAATACAACTGTGTATGTCTAAGATGTTGGTTAGTATTGTTGTACTCAGCAGCTTTTTGTCACCTCAAAATATTAATATTGTATAAACTGAGAAGAATTCATTTAAAATCAAAGAATAAATTGTTGATTCTCCAAACACAAATGATTTAAAATCTTAAAAATAGCATTTTTGGGCAAAACCACAACAGTAGGCTACTAACCAGACTGGTGCCACCAAGTGCCTCTGCTTGATTTCATTTCACTCTTGCCATTAGGTCAGGTATTGCAGGACTGCAAATGGTTCCCCAAAACCAGAAAATAAAATCACCCAGTCAATGAGAAGCAGTGTGTCGGCAGAACCAACCTTAGCTGACAAGCATTTATAAGCGTTCTCCTTCCTTGACCTTGGGTGAAATACTGTATTACCATATAGTTGACTTGTACCTTAAATTTAGAAGTTTATTGCACAGAACATAATGATAGCGATTGGCTAAACCAGAAAAATACTCACCTATAATGTGGAGTCAAAGAACCCCAATGGTACCAGACCGTCTCCACGAAGGGAAATAAAACTTGCTTCGCTGAACATCAGGCTACTGCAATACAGCAAAGCAGCCACTAATCAAACTCATGTGGACACACGGTAAATATAATACACCTATGATTAGGACAAAGAATGCAAAAAGTTGACATGTTTTGGCAATAAACTTGAGCTTTTCTTAACCAAACATTTTCCTTGGACTTACCAGTACTCAACAGACATGCTCTGTCTGAAGGATTGGACACATTAGTATATGACACATGTCCACAGTGTGTGAGGAAATGAGTGTGCTTCTGTTTGTGCCACTGCAGGAGAATTCTGAACGTGATCCTAAGATTTCAAATTGTACAGCTCAACTTGCTTTTACAATGCTACAGCAGTTATTGTTTTTAGCCTCATTTAATTAGCTTTACATCTTAGTGCTTAAAAATTGTGCATAGGATATCCAAGGATTGACATATCCAGCAGACAAACGTTTTTCATTGCACAGTACAAGTTGTTATACATCTTTGTTTGGTTTGCATTTATTTGCACAGGGAAAATGCACAACAATATATGAACCAAGACAAAAGTCAAATTACTACACCACACCTTTCATTCTAAACTACGAAACCAGATGCTGTTTTTCCTCCTCCCACACCACACCAATTACCTCTCACCAAACGTGCTAATTGTCAACACTGCCTTAAACATGATAGAACTTGGAAATCCTTTATGCGGATTTATTAGTATGACTTTCCCTTTAATGGCTTCCCTATCACCAGAGGCTGTGTCTAAACCAGCTTTCCTGTCCAACTTCATGAAGATAAAAGAAAATTAGATTTGTTAATCCACCAAAATTCTGACACGCTCCCAGTAGGGTTCATTTCATCGCCTCGAGAAAAAAAATTCACTAGTATCTCCAAAGCAGTGTGTATTAGCTGTAATGAAGGCTGCTAGTAGATGGTTGTCGCTTGTACTTCTTGCGCTGAAGTTAATTGCTGTGTTTAGGCAGAGCTCAGTCTTGCTTCGAGACGCCAAAGGTTAATTAGCGACAGAAGGAAGATATGTTGACATTTGCATTCCCGCTTCCTGGTTAAAATTGGAAGAGAACTATTTAGCGCCACTGGGAGAGGGGACAAGGAAGGAAAAAGGGGGGAAAAAATCGACAAACATTCTCATTTCTATGCAAGGCCCGCTGTTGATATGCAGATGAGGCGCTCGGGTGACATTTAAAACTAGTTAATTGTGCAAATCTTTGTTTTAGGCTGGAAAGGTTGTGGCCAGTGGATCTTTCATCACCAACATGGATGTTCCCAATCAGTGAGAGCAAATTGAGGGGTGAGGAAGGGTGAGTTCCTGCACTGGCGCACTGTCTGAAAAGTTAGGCAACACAAATAACAGAATTTTAAATATAATAAGTGCTTAAAGTGCTATACCATATTTTTGCTTCCTCAGTCCACTTGTTTTGCTGACTTACCTAATGTATTCTGAACCTCTGAATAGCTTACTAGGATGTATTTAATGCTTTTTTCACAGTTGTTAGCCAGACGTGCTGATATGTTAACAACAATTAGCCACAATGCTAACAACAACAGACGAACTAAGTGGATTTTGTTAATATTAGCCGTAGTCAAGACATTGCGGACCGATTTTCACCTGAATACATACATTAACAAGATATATATGGTAGAAATTAAATTTTAAGTTACTGAATTGAAAAAAGTATATTGTATATAAAAGTTTAATGCCTTTAAATTTAAATAATTAAGCATTTGCAAGTTCTGTTTTTCCAATACTATGCAATGTAACACTTGTTTTTTATATTGCTTCGATTTATTATTTATAACAGACAGTGCAATTGACCAACATTAACTGTATAACATGCAGAATTAGCCAAAGGCTAGTTTCATCCGTTGCAGTGGAATGAAGCTTTCATGAGCTCTTTTATGAATGTGTTTGCAAATAATATTTTCTTCTCTCTAAAAACATGTTCATTAAAGCCTCCCCTCCCCCAGGACTCCCCTGCAAAAGAGATTCTGAATCTCAGTGGGACTTTCCTGGTTAAATAAAGGTCAATTAAAACAATAATACATTATTAGATTCATTCAAAAAATCCAGTTTGTATTTTAAAGGTGCTATACTCAATTTCATTTAAAAAAAAAAAATTAAACAAACACACACAAAAAATGTAAACACTTTTCTTATCTAACTGAACTCCATTTAGTTTACCAAGATGTGTTTTAAAGCTTTTTTCAAAGTTGTTAGTAGCGATACATGCTAGTATGCTAACGTGATGCTAACAAAAACAACAGACAAACTCAGTGTATTTTGGTGAACTAACCAGGCATTATTAGACGGCAACAGGACTTTGTAGACTTATTTTTACCTGAGTAGATATTAAAAAATATTTGTGCTGGGGTGATTGTCAATTTAAGTTCCTTAATTGTAACAAAAAAAAAAAAAAAAAAAGGGCCATAGCTCCTTTAAATAAGACGTGTGTATTGTCAGTGTTGTCATTTTCAATACATTTTTCACCAACAAGGAGAAGCATCTTGGCTGTACAAACCTAAATTTCGTTGCAGGACAATACAGAATCACCCGAACCCGGGTTGGGTAAGATGAGCATGTATTTGGACAGTGCAAGGGTGCAGCCTCATAATAACCATAAAAATAGGTTTTTGGGTTCAGTTGTCTGGCGAACATTACCTTTCTTCACGCGTACGTAAGTCTTCTCTTACAAACATGAACAATAGGATCCTCTTTTAAAATATTTACAGTTTTATGAGATTAGTACGTCCTTCATTAAATGTACTTTTGTATGTTCTTGTAATATGGCTAGAGAATTGGTTTTGCAGAGCATTTTAATAAACCAGTTCTCAGTTTGTAACCATGTTATAATAGTGCCTCCCTTCATTAGTTTACTCATAGTTGTATTGGATTGGTTCATGTGAGTTTTTGTAATCTTGTATTGTCGTGCAGCTGGTGCTCGTGTGTTCAGAAAATCCCTTTTCACCTACAACCTATCCCGCCCACTTGTCTGTATTTATTTGTGAATCCTCTAAGTTCTGGGTAAAACATGAAAGATTATCTTATCCTGAAACTTGTGAATGTTTATGTTTGTATTTATTTTTGTGTTTTACAAGGAACAAAATGTAAATCACTAATCTGCATAGGCCAATGTAGAAAAAACACAATAATTCTCCTATAAGTACTGATGTTGATTTAGCTCTACTCAAACAAACTCTTCTCTTGATGTTCATTCCACACATTCGAAATACGCATTGTTGGCAGAACTAAGTACACTTATCTGGACCACCATTTGCTTCGACAGTGCCTCTTGTAAAGTCATCTATCTCTTCTCAAGGTGCCTCATGAATATTTACACCCACAAACTGTTTGAAAATCTAAATGAATCTTCCGGCCTGATGGGAGATGACTCTGCTATCCACCAAACAACTTATTTCCTCCACCAAAATCCCCCATTGTTTATTCTGTCATCTTCCTAAACACGACTGCATATCGAATTAGCCGTTTTGTTTGAACAATCTGCTCTTATTGCTTGTATTAAAAGCTAAATCTTCATTTCCTATTGGTTCCTATCTATTTGAGAAAACGTATACAACAATGCAAGTTTCGGGAAGCAATATGTTGATGCTAAGTGGATTCATTGTGCCATATTTGGTTCATATTGCGCGCATTAGCATCTAAGAAGCAACCCGAGCGAGGGGCTACAATGAATAGTGGGATGGAGCAGGTGCGCAGATTGGAAATTTTACACCTGGTTTCACCTCAATAGCACAAATGGATACATAATTGCTCCATTTCATCACTCCCATTCGCCGGGTGACATTAAAAGCCAGCTCTGTAAAAAGGTGCGGTGGAATTGTAGGGATGAATGCGTTGGAAGGAGCAAGGGAAGGCTCCAATATCTGATCAGGCGGGTTTTCTTCTGTTTGTCGTCTAGATGCAGAAAAAAACTTCATCTTCATCTTTGACTTAGACGCCATTAAAGCTCCTGGGCGGATATTGGAGTCGTGTTTGCTCGCTGAAATATCTCGCAGTGCGTTTAATCAACTTGATTCAGGCGCAGAGCTTTTTGTTTTGTCCCCAAGCACGCTCGTAAACAGGTTCTGCTCACGCCTTACAAAGTGTTAGGGAAGTAGTGGGGATTAAAAATGGAAGCTGCCAAATGTTTTAGTGGCTTTGCTTGCCCTGTGCAAATGCTTGACACTATTGATTTAAAAGTGATACTATTTTTCTTGTTGCTACACCATAAAAAGCCTAATAATATGAACAAAGACTTATTTTTCACAATAAACTAATGGATTAAAATGTTATGAAGGCAAATCTAGATGTTCTCTTCTTTGTTAACCATAGCTTAGTAATTAATTTATTAGATGAGATAAGTTTATTTGTCAGTTTTTATGTTACACATCATTAATCAGCTCAAACTAATATCCAGTATGCAAAAGCTGTGTTCTGAAATATTTGATATGTGTTTTGGCTGACTCCTATTGCTTTGTATTTTTTCCGATCTTTTTCAGAGTTCACAACAGTCTAATATTTGCTTTTTTAGGTGTACAGCAACCGTGGCTTTCCATCAGTGAAAACAGATTTGTGTTGAGCTCCAGGTCCGACCACACAAAAAGTCTGCTCCGGTCTGTCAGACATGCTCCTCTGCCTCCTCACTCTCCACTCAAATTCCCTCCTCTCTCCTCCTTCTCTTCTCTCTCTTTTTCTCTCTCTCCCTCCCTGACTTATGTTTCCTTTTCCTCTCCTCTCCTTTCTCTTTCTCCTTCACTTCAGTTTTCTTGTTCTCTCCCCTCTCCTTTTTGCCTCTCCATTCACTTCTCTTCTCCCCTCTTGTCTCCCTCCCTCACCCCTCCTGTTTTTTTCTTGTCCCTCACCTCCACCCTCCATCAGTCCTTCTCTCCTCCGTTCCTCTCTTCTAGAACAAAGGTTGGGTCCTCTCCCCTCCTCAGTGCCAGACCTCAGTGACTCTCCAGGACGTGAGGCGTGACGGACCCCCTCACACAAGGCCAAAAGTGAACGGTGTGACCCACCCCTCCCTCTCTTCCTCCCTCTATCTCTCCCCTCTCTCTCCAGAATGCCAGTGTCCATATAATCCTGCTTCAGTGCCATCAGTCAGCGCCTGCAGTGCCTCAGTCTTTCCGGTCTCAGTCTGATCTCTCACACTTTGCCAGCGGCAGACTCTCGGCCTCTTCACCCCTTCACTGTCCCGGGCCATTTCCACATTAGACAAGAAGCCCACTGGAACCTGGTGCTGTCTTACTTTTCACTAACTCCTGTGGTGATGAATGTCCTTGACACATCCATGAAGTGAAAGAAGAACATTGTCTCGACAACATTTTGAGTCATTTTGGAAATAATAACTATAATACAAAGCACTTCTAACAAATCTAACGAGAGGTGCAATGAAGCAAGAGAAACATTTGAGTATGGAGCTCAAGAGTGACTGCCCACCTTCTAGTTCCAAAAGTACATCGACTCCCATTACAACTCTCATAAAGATTCCAAAAAAAAAAAAAAAAAAGTCAGAAATGCAGAATTGCATGTGTCGTTAAGACTGGTGCTATGGCTAAGAGTTAGCACATAGCTGGCTAGCCTGCATCATGTCATTAAACTTTTAAGATTTGATTTTTCTAAATCCCTATGGGAGTTTCATGAGGATGTGTACTTCCAGAACCAGAGTGATCTCCCACTGCTCCTAGCTCCATAGTTTTGTACTATTTGCACTAATAATTTGCGTCACATAATGTGTGCTGGCAAACATTAGCGTAGTTGCACATTGTTAATTGTAATGATGTACAATGCTACTTTGTCAGACACAAACTGACATGTATTGTTTGACAGTAAAATATGTGAACCTGGTAAGCGGAGCTGTTTGAGCTTTCAAGCTCACAGTGTGTATCCAGCGTGTACAAATATCCATTTGTTTGTGTTTATAACTTTAGACGAGAGCAGAGAGTTTATATTCCCACCATTTTAATTAATTTAACAACAAAAATGATAAGGTTTTAATGAAGAAACCTACCAACTAACTGATTGGCTAAAACTGAGACTCCCAAGATTCTTTGTCTTCCCAACAATAATATCAAAAACCTAAACTGAAGTTGGTCTGATCGCAGGTGTTTTTTTGTTTTTGTTTTTTAATTGCTTTGATTGTATTCACATATAAAGTAACATATTTTTTTTTTCTTTTCCCCCTGCTCATCTATAAACACCACTTTACACTAAAACACAGGTCTGTGACGTGTCACTTGCCGCACATCAAGCTCACTCGTCAGCAAGCACTAGAAGTGGTAATTTGTATTTTCAACCAGCCTCAATAATGCAACAATGAGTAAGTCATTTTATTAGCATGAGCACCAACAAGTCAGTATATTTGGCTCAAACTGCTAACCTTTGAGAAAGAAGAAACTACAGGTGCCCGCAGGATGCTTTTGAAAGACACTGAATTATTTTTTATTGGCTATTTTACTTAGTATAATTTTTTTTTTTTTTTGCATGCCCTCATGCTTTTAAAAAAATGTCTCAATATTTGTATCTGATATTTCTTTTACTTTATTATTTTTATCAGTGTTACATGTTGCACATTATCATCGAAGAAAGTTCCTAGTTTGTGGATTTTGTTTTGTTACTGACAGTGGCAGAGTTTGCACCTCTGATATATAAATATGACCACGTTTGCAGCCCTGAAATTGAAAAGAATTATTCAATTACAAAGTTTGCATTTGCTCGGGTTCATCAACTCCAAACCTTCTGTAAGTTGAACTGCCACTGCTGGACAATGCTGCTTTACAGTGATATGCTGATGACACATTTTGCCAGGACAATAAACTACACCTAAGTCTTAAATGGTCTAAGATATGTTGTGCAATTACAAAGTTTAGACATGCGTTTGGTAGCAGCCGTTAGCCGGAGAGTGTGTTGTGTGATTAATGGAGTGCACGGAGCAGAGACACAGTGGACTTAATTAAGAACACCTGAAGTGAACCCCACTCCAGACCCAGACTACACCTTTATTTGTGATTTATGGACTTACTGTGAACCTGCTACTTTCATGTGGATCGGATCACGGCTTTACGGCAAGACTGGGTCAAAATAGGCACGCTAACCTTAAATTTATCTGGAGGAATGTATTTGCTTGGTGCAGCGCATATAGAAAACTGAGGTTCCGGCTTTGGCTGCTGGAATAGACATTACGTTAACACTAGTAAAGCTTAAATTATTTCAAAATTAGCATAGATTTAATAAAGAAAGATTTGTCATTAAAAAGTGCTCAATTATAGACCTTTTTCATGGTGCTGCTAGGCTAGTACGGTGTTCTATCCAAAATCATCCAACGGGAACACCCAATAGAAGGGCTAGTGCTAGATAGTCGAGTTTAGATGAACGGTGATGAACATTAGGGCAATGGTAAGCTTAGGAAAGGGTAAGGAGAATGTTAAGTTTAGGGAAAAGGTTTGAGTAAAGGTTAAGATTAAAGATATAACACTTCTTGAGTCGTATCGAGAACACACTACCCTTCGCTCTGGTTGGTAATGAGAAGCACACAGGAATCCCCAATGGTCATGTCATGTCTTTATTTAAAGTTCAAGGATTTTATTTTATATAATAAGTACAGTTGCTAAACCCTCACCCTAGCCTAAACCCTAAACATTGCCATAAAGTTGTGCCTGAGCCTAGACAAATGACCCTTAATTGTTTTCCGCAAAAACAAGTAAAGAAAGCCCAATTTGATAAGTTGACAAGGAACCTGTTGTCTGTAAAAGTACAGATGGTCTTTTCCTCACTAATGTAATTCAATATTTAATTGACTCAAAGTGGAAAGCATGTCACTGCTAAATAATCAAGACGTTCACATATAAGGAAGATACTTCACCAAAAATATGTTTATTTCTCTATCTAATGTCAGTGTCTACTATTAGCTACAGCAGTGGTTCTCAACCTCAGGGTCGGGACCCCCTTGGGAGTCGCGAAATAATTTAGGGGGTCCCCAGATCATATGAAAAATTGAACATTAAGATCTTAAACAAGGTTTTAGAGCTTCAAATACAGTGATAGATGTGTATTCTATTTGCCGTCCAACAAGATTAATTTATCTAAGGCTAATGTCTGTATTATTAAAATTAAAATCAAACATGATACTAAAAACATATTTTGTCTCTTTGCAGTATAGCCTACATTTTGTGTTGAGGGTCACAAATGGCTACAGTTGTTTGTTGGGGGTCGCTACAGGACAATACAAAATGACTCAAACATGCATGAACCAATCCAAATACAACTCTTAAGTAGCTTGATGATGACAAAACAATTTTGTAGTACGGTTATAAATGCTTTTTATGTCAGAAATATCCACTTTAACATTTTTGCTTGGATATACATTTTTAAAGTGAAGGCAGTGTTGCAGTTTGATTACAATGACAAACTCCAACAATTCTTCACTTTTCTTCCCTTTCTCACCTCTCAGCCCCTCACATCTCACTTCCTGCTTTAGACCTGTGTACACCTCGACCAGGCGCCGTCACGCTCTCCAAAGGTGTGGGCCTTGTGGTGTGGAGTGATGTCAGACGAGCAGTATACGTGTCTGTGTTCACATGTGTCTCTGCTGTCACTACACATGTGCTACAGAAATCTGAACTCTGCTCAAAACACCAGCTGTACAAATGGGCTCAGCCATGAGAGAGAGTAAGAATTAAAGGTCTGTTACTACACAAAATGAACATCTTTGAGTTTTTAGTCATGCTAGAATGTTATCTTATAAATATACTGGGAAATGTGTTTTGTTTCATTCACAAATGTTTGAGTAATGCTATTTTCTCATTTGACTTTGAGGAAACTGTCAGAAATGGCAGCATTGTTACTTATTTGCTCCACAGTAAACAGGGACTCTTTTGCTTAAACAATCACTGGTTTTGATCACTTTCTAGTCCAGAAGTAGAGCTTAACTAGTGTGCCAGCAATTATGGGCATTTCTGTATGATAAACTTACAAATTAAAGTACATATCAAATTTTAATTTCAATTTGAAATGTGGTCAAAGGAGGAGAATGCAGACAGTCTCAACTTGAGCTGGTTCTGGCCTTTGTGCCTGTTTGCTGATTGGACGGCTGTACTTCCTGCTTTTTGGGAACCATCTGCAGTTTTTGATACCTGACCTAAAGTAGCTAAAAAAAATGAAATTGAGTGATTTTCTACATCTCCAAGCTGAAATTACGGTTTCACCTTGTGATGTAATTAAAGGGAAGTTTTAAAGTTAAGTCGACTGAATTGTGCAAACTATTTAAGTTGAATATTTATTTAAAAGACAAATAGGATGAAATATTGTGTTGTTCTTGTCCTTCAAACATGCTAAGCACCTTCACTTAGAATACCATGCATCAGACCAATAAAAAGATGACAGGAATGGAGCTGCAAAGGAAATAACACAGAAAAAAATGCACTAAATCTTACCTATGCTAATGCTGCAGAAATGCAAGTCTGGATATTATGAACTGAAAAACAGTGCAGAAGTTTCAAAGATCTGCCACTGACATCACAAAGGTGAGACATTTCAAATTGTGTTTTCTTTCTCATAGACAAAACTGTCTTTTGATGAGGAAGCAACGTTGGAACACAATAAAAAAACAAAAGTGTACTTTGCTAAACAAGTGCCCTTTGACCCTTATTTTATTTGAGATTGCCACAAAAAAGCTTCTAAATGTTTGAGTGAATCGAGTATAGGTGAGACTAAAACAATAATGTAGTTACAATTACAAAGTTGCATTAATATGAAATATATATAACCATGATTCTACTGAAGATGAATTTGGCTATAACTGACTTCTATTACCACATAGTGACATCACAAAGTGGAACACTGTGTTTTCAATTCAAGTGAACAACACACCTAAACATGCAGGACTTTGTATTAATAAAGTACAACTTCAGGTGTGTTTTGGTGAGAAAATTACATCATTCCATGGATCAAAAAAACTGCATAATTGGGATTGTTGAACAAGCCAAACGAGACAACCTGATCTCCGGTGTGGCCTCGTACACCGGCCTGGCAATAATGAGGCAGAGGCACATTACAATACACCTTTATGGCGGGTTTGGAGACATTACAGTGCCGAACGGAGCTGTGTGCTGTTGGAAATGATAGCAGCGCCGAATGACAGTGTGGCAAGTCGCTAATGAGAAGATGGTGTTTAGCATATGAACCAGGCCAAGGCAGAGCTTCCATGCTGAGAGCTTTTACACTGGTGAGGAGAGATACAGTGTTTTAGCTGCCAGAGGTTTTCTTCTGACAGGCTTAGTTATCCTGTTTGGGAATTTTTAAATGTATTTTTATAATTCAAATTCAAATTCGAACCCACCTGTTGTCTCTGTTTGGCTACACAGGTTTTTAACTGTTCTAACATTGTTCTCTCATCATTAGCTTACTCAACATAGTTTTGAGATTTTTTGAGTAATATCTTATAAAGAATAGTTATTAGATAAGAAAGCGTTTTTTTCTATAATTTGCAAAGAAATTACAGTTTCATCCTGTGGTTAATCAGATGATCATATTTGAGACTGAGACTGACTTAAAAAGCTTACATTATTTGCTTGGATGAGGTGTATCTCAACTGATAATACTACTAATATTGTTTTTTCTAGTACATTCAAGCAAATGTATACAGTTACCATACTTAACAAATTCCCCTAGCATGCATCCTTCAATTTACCAACTCTAAACCTCATCTGACCAAAAGGAAAAGCCTTAGAATGAGGAGAATGTCCTCACTTCCCAAAAATGTCCTCATTCTGTTGGTTAAAAACTCAAAACGGTCCTCACTAAGATAGAAAAACAAGTACATACATACATACATACATACATACATACATACATACATACATACATACATACATACATACATAAATAGTCTATTTTTACATTAACAATCTGAACCATGTCATTGCTCACTTTTTTCTGACCAGAACTTTATTTCAAATAAATTAAATTGAGATCAATCTTATCAGTTTGTACAAAGGGTCAGACTACTTCACAACACAACCAGTAAGAGACAACAGACTTACATTTCACAATAATAATAGGAAATTTCTATGAACAATTTTGAATTATTTTTCTTCCTAAAGGGCATGCATGGTAGATTTGGTGTGAAGAATCAGTTAAACGATGATGTATGTATGTATGTATGTATTGGATGGATATGGAATCATAAACTTTGATTGGCTGTGCTTAAGCTTTGCAAATTGCAATGACTGCAATTTGATATTAAGTCTTGAAACAAAACAGAGGACTTGGACTTGACTTGGACTTATGGGGCTGACGTGGACTTGAATTTGTCTCTCTAGCTGCAGTATTTGTATTATAGCTTACTCTAGCCTGCATTTGCCGATAGACAGAGTAAACACCTCTTCACCGTCTCTTCCTACTTCTCTCCAACTGTTTTTCTGTCTTCTCTTTCTCTCACATGCATGACTGTAGCTTGAAGTAGAACTTGCATATACATTGCACACTGTTACATGCACATTTAGTGAGGTGTTCTGTGTCTAAAGTCAGATCTGCCACTGTTTCATGATGTTCAGTATTTAGTACAAAGAGAACATGATGTGATTTTGTAACTACGTGACAAAGAACACGTCTCTAATAACCCTTTTGTCCGAACTTTATCAGTAAATACCAAGTGTAAAAGAGTGAAAAAAGGCAAACCCAGAAGTTTGTCTGTCAAAGTAAACCATATGAAAACAATAGAAAGCTCCAGTGGTGGTGACACTGTGGGTGTGTGCTTGTGGGCTTACGTGCTCAGAATCCTGCTCTTACCATTGTGATCTCAAAAAGAAACTTTATTCAACACATTAGTGATGGCTTTTCTGTTTGCACTTAGTTTGTCAAGATAAAACACAACAAAGGTCGAGGTTAACCAAGGATACGTGTCTGTTCTGATGCTCATGATGACAGTTATGTATTGATATAATCATCTTTTGGTCGGCCGGTGAAACCATAGTCTTTTATTTGTGTCCATTATAATTACCTGACCTTGGTGTTGTAATGGTTAAAAAAAAAAAAAAACAAAAAAAGAATTATGGTAAACCTTTTATATAATGCTTCTTCTGCAAATGGTGGACAAAGTTCTGATATTCACAATCAACTGTTTGGGGTAGGGTTAGACTGAGACTGTGTGCACACATAAGGTACAAAGAGCTTTTCTCTGTTACTATTGGGAATGTTCATGAAAGGACAAAAATGTCCACTAATAAGAAAAATGTACTTTGCCTTGCTAATAGATAGTGTTGTTTCAAAGTGTTTCAAAATGTTGTCTTGATTCTAATCTCAGCTCATCTTGTCTTGTGAACATTTTCTATCACCCCACCTCTGTAAATTGTAGAGAAAGTGAACATTGCTGTGATTAAGATTTTATAAGACTATGCTTGTTGTCTTATATGCTTTAAAATTATTTATTTATAGTTAAAAGTCTTGGCCTGAACTTACCCATTTTAGTAACTTGAAGCCTAATCTTACCTCTTAAGCCCAAAGAAAATATTGCCACGTGGTTTCAACCAAAACTTGACGTTTTGGCTTGTTGCAAAAAACAAAAAACAAAACGCAGTAGACATTTCTGTTCTCTTTGGAGACAGTGTTGCAGAAATACAGTGTATCTTTAGTCCATATCATTATTCAATATCATTTCAAGTGTCAGTTCAAAAGAATGCACCAAATGTGGATCATAAAAGGTAAAGTTGTGGAATCTAATTTTCTGAAATTCTAACAAACCCTTAAGTAGTAGATCAGCACCAAGACATTCCAGTCTCCACTTCTCTATAACCTGGAAGTTGTAGCCCACTAGTTCCTCTAGACTTTAGATTCTCAGTTTCACGATTCACCATTCAGCGATTGTATAAAACAAAACTGAGAGATATAAGTTTAAATTCTCCAGGATCAAATTTATTGTCACAGTATTTACCGGACTGAATTCAAATTAAAAACCCAGGCACCTAAAGAGTTAATACTCCCATGCATTCATTTATTGGCTGAACTTAAGAGCATTTTTAACAACATCACAGTGAGTTTACCAACCAAGCACAGCCAATCACAGCGCTGCTTTTGATTATGGAAATTGAAACACTTTATTATTCGATTAACACAGTACAGTGATTTGATTTTGTCAATGTTCCATTTACTTTTGATGGGAAAGACTATTGCAACACCCAGGCACAGCTTTAACATCCAACTTCAGATCAGAGAGAGCCACATGGACAACAGAAAAGGGAAAAGGATGAGCATTAAAAACAGGTGAAGTGACTGTGTCCAAACATTGACAGAGGAAGTGTGATGATCCAGTTCAGTTCACATGACAACACAAGATGCTCCTCTGCCAGCATTGTTTTGGTTCCATCTCACGATCAACTCCATATTGAATCCTCCCACAAAAGAATGTCACATGTGTGAGTTGACTTGTGTGTTAAAAGTGGAAATGCAAAGCAGGCACTTTTTTTTCTTCTGGAAATCTGGTTTCATTTTACAGAATCCATAAATGTCTAAATTTATTTTTTGCTCTTGTGATTTTTCCCACCCTTGTTCATTAAGTTGACATTGATCATATGCTGAGTAAAATTTTGTAAAAAAAATACAAAAAACATTTTCGGTTTTGCAGTCATGATTTTCTTCCATTTAGTTATACTGTTTTAACCTTGAAGCACAAAATAAACCACATTCAGTCAGGTCTTGCACAAGTTCATGCTTTGTTTCTTCATTCATTGTGGCCAGGGTTGCCAGATTTTCAGAGAGCAACAAGCGACCAAGCCTTTGAAAAAAAAAAGCCCAAAACAAGTGACTTCAGACCCTCAATAAAAAAAGTATTCAAATAATCAAACATTATGTGTCACAGCAGAACGAAGGTTAATGGTTTTGACGTCTTTTAAATAGTATTTTATCATTAATAAAGGATTTAACGGGTGAAAATATGCTAAAGTCTATATTTCTGACATTAGTAAGTACATTTTCTTAAATCACATTTGGAAATTCTGCTAAAAGTCCTCTTGTTTATGATGTCAAAGTGCCTCTCAGGAGCAAGCCCAAAAAACAGCAACCCACGACTGTCAAAATTCCGAAGCTACTTTCCAAAGAAGAAGACCAAAGTCGCTATAAAGAAGCGGACTTGGCTGCTCTGATTTTGGCTACTATTGTATTATGATTTGTATTATGCAACTATAAGTGTGTGTGCGTGTCTGTGTGTGTGTGTATGTTTTTTAGTGCATGAGCAAAATATATTGATTCTTTCTAATATTGCTGCATCTTTGAAGTTTTTGAACTCTTTTCCATCCCTACATCCTATTTATTTATTGTGTTGCATGTAATATGTTTCAAATGCAGACATGAGTTACTCAATTAACCTATATTACCTGTATATAAGTGTAAGTCTGATATTTTATTTGTATGATAATCTTAATAAAAAAAAAAAAAAAAAAAACTGCACCAATTGACCTTCTTATGAGCCTCTGTAGAATCATAAAACATTAAGACAGCTGTGTTGCCCTTGGCGCTGACGCTAACCTTTCTTTTGTCATTCTGCTGGTAGACTCTCTCATATTCCTAAGTCTGTAAGTCTGAGGGGTGTGGCGACAACCAGAGGTGACTGAGACCATTCAGTGAACCTGTGGTGTGGAGATGTGTGCATGTCTGTCAGTGTGAGCAGTGCATAAGGAGTACAGGTAAAAGTGAGGTACTGTATTTGCTTCCGTTAGAATCTATTTGTCTGGAAGAGTCAAAAGGAGCAGCGTTCAGTTCAATCCTTTTCCCGGTGCTTTCCAGAACTCGCCTCTGTTTCCCCACGGTTTGTCTTTTTATGATGCTCTGAAATCCTGATGCAGATGAATACAGTACCGTGTTCACAGGCAATCCAGCACTCCTCAGCATACATCCTTGTAAAATAAAACACAGCGCAAGGCTTTGGTCCAGCTTCATCTATTCAATGGTCTTGTGCATTATGTAGGCTAGAGCAACTGCCATTTTCCTAATCTCCAGCCCATTCTTAACACTTCTTTTCATGATACAAATGATGAGAGGCATAGTTTGCTTGTAAAATGTGCTAGACTTCAGTTGTTTGGTGGAGAAACCTTCAGAACGGTCTGCGGTCCGTACAGAGGCATGGCAGACGTTTGGGCAGGCGCTCCAGAGGAATGTGAAACCAATGACTAATGCTCGGGAGCTTATCATTGGATTAGCCCAACAACACCCTCAGGAATCTCATATTAGAAATGAAACAGATGAAGCGTGTGGGATGGCTGATTATATGTCATTACACTGGAGGAAAACGGCTGCAGGAAGTCCAAAATCCAATGACAGGAACTGGCTCTGCAGCAATCACACAAAAATCACATCTTACAACACAAATACACTGTAAACCCATTAATTTAAAGATTGTAAAAGGTTGCTTGAAAATACGGGACCGCAATCATTTTGACTAACATGACCATTTGGATTTACGGTGTGCAAAACATAAGGTAATTTAAAAAAAATCAGGTAAATTAAACATAATTCGCACAGTTTAAATTCCACAATGTAAGTTTAAGATCTCATGTTGTCAAACTATGTCAAAACAAATATTTGGACATGTTTTTGGCCTAATGACTATTTACAGTGCTTCAAAAACAAAGCTCTCATTTTCTCATAAAAACATCTTTTGAAGCATAATGGGTAAGGAGAAACTGTCTAATTATCTCATAATTTATCAAATGAATTATTCAGCGATACACAACACTTTGATTACGGCTAAAATGAATAAGCCACTGAGGGGAGCTGGACAGTTTGATTTGGAATATTATTTTACTTTTCTTGTTTAATCGAATGGACTCAGGCTTGTCAACAGCTATTATTAGATGTAAATAGGATTGTACAAACTAGGGCTGTACTCAGTATATCAGTATATCCACAAATATGATGCATTTTTGTGCTTTTTTCTTTCTTCAAACATTTAAAATAAGTGTAGTAATGTCACACATGGGTTGAATGTGCTTTCTACATCAAGAATTGAGTTGGAGATCTATCTACTAACTTTAAAGAAAATTACACAGCGTTTGCAATCAGACCAATCTTGCCTGATGTGCAAAAATCAAGTGTGAATGACTTAAAAACTCAGACATCTATCACAGATATCTCACAAACAAAACCTCAGCAGTATTTTCGATAAGGAAGCCACTCTACAAAAAGATTAAAAATTCAAAAAAGCTGATTTTGCATATTATGTTCTGTTTAAAATCATTATAAATCGTAGACGTTTACACTCACAAACCTGAACTGCTGCATTAAGGTTGAATCTATTATGACCTATTCACAGAACTCTTGTATTCTTTCATTATGAGCTATGTGAAAATACTATTTTTAATTTTGTTATTCTGCATGATCAAAACTGTATTTTAAAAATCTGTATGTGAAATGATACATACAACACTTGTGTATCATTTGTACATGTTCTTTCTCAGATGGGTTTATTTTTTTCCTGCATTACAAGACTGATGTTACAAAGCTAAAAGTAAAGTATTCATACACCAATTGTGCTGTGATCAGGTCATAGTGGATAAACATAAAATACCTGTTTAGTCTGAATAAAAGGGTGTAGTATCTTTAAAAATGGCAGTATGTTGATGACACACTCCAGCCCAGCAGGGGTCAGAAACGCGTCTAAATGTTGGCTGCCCTTTGACAAAAAAACAAATGGAGAAGACATGTGATTTGAGTGTGGATGTGGATACTTGATTTTGGAATTTGTTTTGGCTTTCAACTCGCAAACCACTTTAAGGTAAGATACAAAATACATCCATCTTCAATTCTCATGCCAACACAAACTTGGACTGACTTTTAACAGAACATATGTACTGGCCAAAATGAATATGTTTTAGTCTTGTATTGGGTTTGTAGATGTTAAAGGTGATTTAAAACATTACTCAAGTCAATGTTTCTGGCAAGGTACATCGTGACTAGCCTAAAAACAAACAAAAAACATGATAGTGCTCAATTTCTGGTAGAAAACATTACTCCAAGTTCTGACCTTCAAGGACGACTGGAACGCAGTCATATTGATCACTTTCATTACTGACTGTGGACCCCAGGAAGAATAGTTTTGCAGTGGTAATGATTAATGGAGAAGAAATTAAATGACTTTCTGACTGTAAGATTTGTCATAAAAAACAAGAATTTTTTATCCTAATTTCAAGTGACATGGCGCTGTTCCCCTGATTTCTTGTCAAATTAAATTTGTTATGCTTGTTTATCAATTTATCATGTTTTAAAACAGTCTAAAAAAATGCAAAACAAACAGCATTTTAACATATTCCTTTATTAAGATTGGTATTTTTTTTGTGTGTGAAACCAAAACTAATAAGTTAAGCAAAGTTTGAACCAGGGTTGGGCCATTAATCAAAATCGAGAGATCAAAATCAAACCGAAACATCAATTATTTGGTGGTGGGTTTTGAATCGAAAGATCGAAAACCGTTCTTTTGTCAGTAAAAATGTGTAGTTTGTAGCAAAAGTCAAACTTTAAGGTGGATAATTGATATATAGTTTCAAAAAGTCTAATAAATAGAACATATTAAAAGTTTTTGTTTAATTTATGTTCATGAATAGCATTTTTAATTTGGTTTTAAAAAGGTCAAACTAAATCAAATTGAAAATCGAGATTGATCAATATGAAAAAAAAAAAATTGTGATTAAATTTTTTCCCAGCCCTAGTTTGAACACATTTACGTTGGACTTAATATGCCATAATTAGGTCCAATGTAAAGTTAATAGGCTAAAAATATTGAGATATTCAGTTTTTGTCAATATCACCCTGTTAAATTCCCAATAATGCCATTAAACATGTACTGTATCTAGAGCGGGCATGCCTCTCCACAGATATGACTCATCTTGAGTCATCTTTTCCAGGTAGTACAACTTGCTCGTCTCTATGGAGATGTTTAAGTTTAAAGCCATGCAAGGTAACATTCTATTGGCAAAGCAAACAAATGCTGCAGAGGAAGAGTATTGTTCTGTATGAATTGTTTACTAGTTGTATTATTGGTGTTATTTTTACTCAAGCCCACAAATTCTTTTATAAAAAGTAGGTTTTATAAAAGAATTTATAAGAGATTGTCCGCAGTGGCTGAAACCAATTATTGAAATGATTATCAACTAAATTCGTAATCAAAGATGGTTCCAAAATACTGTATGTAAATGAGAAGAAAAAACACATTTTATAACTTATATAGACTAAAAATGACATGCTTTGATATCCAGATATGCTACAGAATGTCATTAAGTGGTGCCTGACAGAATCTATAGAAGCATAAATAGTACTTAAGTAGTTGTAATTCCCGTTTAACTCCGTCCACAAATGACTACACATTGTTGGAAATGGAGCAAATGAACGTAGCACATTAGATTAACAAAGCAATCGCAGTGAATCTTTGACTCTTTAATTGACTCCCTCAGACAGCCGCCAGTGTAAAATGGGATATTTAAATAAACACTGCAGTAATCGTGTCTTTTTTCACTTTGTCAGGCTCTTTTCTTGGATTAGTCATGCAGCTCAAAGCAAAACAACTGCTCAGCATAAAACAGCCTTGATGCACCAACGACGGCGGGTGAAGAAGACGCTTTTTTAATGTAAGTTATTGGTTTGTTGCTATAGTTTGGTGTTGTGTTCTGGAGCAGTAAAGTTGTCATCTGGACAAAGTTTTAAAAGAGCAAGATAATATAAATAGAACATAAGATACAGCATACACATTACACATTTGTGTCTTCTTGGTTTTAAAGTTCTTTGAGATCTTCCTTAGAATGCAAAACTAGACTATACAAAGTTAAAGAAGTTAAAGAACATTTTTTTTGACACAATTCTATTTACAGTATGTGTTTATTTAAAATTACTGTGTTTTAGTGTATGTATAGTGATTATTTAGTCATTTCTAAATCTATTGAGTTCACTTCTTCTGGAGTTCACCTCTTTCTCTTTCTCTAAAATGCATAGGTGCTTTACATCAAAAGTGCTTAGTGAATCAAACTGAATATTTTTACCATATTCTCGCCATGAAAATCATTTTTTGTGAAGTCACACAATATTTTATTCAGCAAAACATTGTGTTAGTTCACTTAACTGTCTCAATGTTTTATCAATATTATCATTAATATGTATGTAATATGTATATTAATAGTTGCGGTTCTTTGCAACTTTGATTTGGTTTGAATTGGGCAAATGTGGCTCTTTTGCTGGGTCTAAAGGACTGCATTTCACAAGTGACACTAATGATGATCAGACCAGTCCAACCAGAATATAATAGCGATCAATTAATTACCCAATATTTACCCAGACCAGGTGAAAATTTTTTTGATAATTACTTAACAATGATCTGACAGTATCAGTCACAACAGGCCTTAAACAAACCAACAAACAGACAGACAGACAACAAAAACAGTATGTAGTTTAGGACACTTTCAGGTTGAAATTCCTGACTGATTTCTTCTGATTGAAGGTGACTTTGGAGTTAAATTCAAAATGTCTCAATCTTCTAAAACTTTGTTCATACATACTTCCAAAAATCTAAATTATTGTTTTGTTTTGTTGTTTTTTTAATGATCGATACTCAAATTTTAAGCACCAGATCCAATGAAAAAACCCAGTATACGTTTATTTTGGTCCACTTCATGAATCATTTTGAGTCCCATATCGCCCAAATACCACCCTGTTGAAGCCAGCATGCACTTGTATTTACTTGGTGACAGCACCAGCAGGTTAACCTTTGCCGTGTGGATTAATTACAGTTAACCAGGGAACATTGGGGGACAGCGCCTCTGGGCACGTTCCTGTTTAATCATGAGACTCTCGCGTCCCGGTGATGATCAAAGCATGCTCTCTTACCTCACTTTGAATTTTTCGACGAGTGGCCTGTGTCGCTGGTCCAGGCTGAGTAACCAGCAGCCCATTGGTAGCTTGTGGAAGAAGTGCATTCATCACACTGTCAGTTCAATAACGTCAATGGCCCCTGTGGACAGGGCTTAATCCAGCTCCTCACAGGTCTCTTGTGATCACAGATGTGTCCAATTGTGAGGTGCCCCACTGTGTCCATTCTCTGTGGTGTAATCACAGCTCTGGTCCTCTGCACCAGCCTGGAGACAATTATCTACTGAGTCTTCCATAGTTTTACTTTATGAATTTTCTTGTCTGCAAATGGATATCTTTGATGCGATAAATGGGGTTTAAGTTTTTTCTTTACCCCATGCTATAAACATATATACATTTTGAACATTTACACAAAGCTCAGAGATGAGTCATCTCACAGTGAACACATCAAAGTGCTAATTAGACAGCTTGAATAATGCACGTGTGTGCGCGCTAGACTGGCCACAATAAAAGGACACTATGATGTTCAGTTTTTAGCACACAGACACCACAATGTGACAGAAGTCTGAAGGAGCATGCTGACTGCAGAATGGTTCATCAGAGCAGTTTTCTCTACCATAAACTGTGGCCAAAGATGTTTCAGAGAATCTGAAAGTGCATCCAACTGGATGTACTCCGAGTTTCGCATCTGTTTTTTTAATTGTAATTTTTAGACCAGTCCAAACTTAAGGCAAGAGAACATAATGATAACCAAATGATAGAATTCTTAATAGTGGAGGAGTTTTAATGCATTTTGTTGCAAATGTATATTTTTTGTTTTGATGTTTGATTCTCATATTATTACTTTGTACTTGTTGCATTGTTCATCATGGTCACACATTTTATTATTCACATATTTTATAAAATGAAATATAGACAATAACACTATCTGGTTTAGAAGCAGTCACGCTTTCACCAATGCATTTTTTGGCTTCTAATTAGTCACTAACCTACAATGTGCTTTTCACCACTTTCAGAAGCCAACGTGAGTTGAGCTGAGCATAGCTGTTAAAGCTATCATCAGCTAATATGCTAAAAACATCAACAAGCATGTTGCCTGCGCTTTTGGGAACATACTCTATCATGTACATATAAGGGGCATTGCTTATTCAAGCTTATTTTCACTTGAATAGATATTTTGACATCAGAACTGTACTGATTTAGAGTTTATATTTTTAATTTTAAAACTCAGTACTGTTCCTTTGAAACACTTGTATTTGACTCTACAAGTGTCCCTACATAGTCTTTCCGGATGAGAAAGATGCAAATCCACAAAGATCCTGTGTGTGCGCGACAGTGTTTCCTCGGGAGTACAGAGGCTGAACCTAATCTCTCTCCACTCTCTTAGTCCTGGATGTCTGTCTCTTTGTATTACTCCCCACTGTCCTGGCCCCCAGCTCTGATCCGGGATGAGCCTTCTTTAACAGCTACTATTGTCCCCAGCGACTTTCCCTCTGTGGTCTCCGTGTAAAGGATTCTCGGGCCCCTTAAGCACGTCTGTCACTTCTTCTGATTCCACTGATTTTTCACAGTCTGGAGGCTCAAGCTTCTTATTGGGAGAAAAAAAGAGGTGAGAACTCTTTGGGGGACAAGACTGCGCTGGTCCTGTCTGAGGGAGTTCACATGTGTGAGAGACAAGGAGGTCAGGGAGGTCCATGTTCACCCACATTCACTATAACCGCCTCCGTGGTCTTAACCTCTCTCCTTTTGACCCACACTTCCACTGCAGAACGCCCTGATGGTAATAAGAACAAGATGACCTCCCAGACCCAAAACTCACTCTGACAAGGAGAGTGCATTCTATCTCAGCTCTGACAGAAACAGCTCTTTCTTTCATTTGCAGGACAGAGAGAAAAAGCAAGTGGCTACAAAGACAATAGAGGAGTTGAATGGATTGAGTTTGGATGAAATCTTATTGTTACACATTGGACTATAGGACAAGATATAGTGTCATAAGATGTCATAAGATACAAGTATGCACACTACTGTTGGATCCAGTGGATAAACCACAGGCAAAAACAGTTCACCATTTTCAATTGGCAAAATTGTCACATTTGGCAGAACTTTGGCAGAGTTGTAGGTAATGGGCAACTTTTTTGTCCCAAATTCTCCCTGATCTTTGTTTCACATTTCAAGAGCCTCTTTGCACGAGATTTTAAAAAGTACATTGTTGTTTTATTTGCGGTACTTTGTCAGTTATTGCCATTGTCTGTTAAGTCCTAACTCAAAAAAAAAAAAAGAACATTGTTGTCTGGTGGAATTTTGTTCTTATTGTTTCTTTGGACATTCTCTATTCCTACGCACCTGTCTTAGAGCAACTGTTGTGCCAATACTTGGCCATATGGTCCAGAATGAGATGATTTGATTCTGTATAAAAGGAGCTGATAAAACTGATATAAACATCATATGGTCACATGTCACACAGAAAAGTGACAAAGAAAGAATGAAAAGATCAGTTGGTTCAGGCATGTATCAGTAAAATTAGACTTTCTTTTTTATTATGCAGATTATAGGCTTGAAAAACAATTATTTCTGTTTCAAAGATATCAAGATAAAATATATTGAGATATACATGTTTGTTCATATTGCCCAGCCATGGTGAAGATCAAAGAAAAGTGGGTTTTGCATAATAGGCCCCCTTTAAAAAAGTCATTACTTTTTTTGTCTTGGATTATAAATTTAAACATCCTAATACAAATGTATTAGTGGAAAAACTTTAGTAATTCCTTAATTAACAGCACAAGTACGTTAAGTTGATTAAGTTAAGGAAGAAATCAAAACAAGTTAACTTTGATTGAGGCACAAATCTTCTTTACAGTGAGGTAAAATGTTATCTAAATTTGATCAATCTAACCTACAAAATGAGGCTATGCTATTACCTCTACCATATTCCCTTGTTCAAGATCTTAGCTCCTTTTCCAAGGTGCTATTTCTTCAAATCTGTGCGGTAATAAGCACAACCTGACCTCTCTGCCACAAAAACCCAACAAGATGAATCCATTTCTGTGTCTGACATGGCAGCAACCTCTTTCCCTTTACGTTTTACAAGTCCGGAGTGATGTTGAAAGAATGCGATCGTATTGACTTGGATGGTTGGCTACAGAAACATGGCAGTGCTTTGTGCTTGCCGCTGTCCAAGGTAAAAAGCAGATCAATACTTTTCATATTCCAGCGCGGTGGAGTGCTATCGACCAGGGTTTTCTCATTGCCACACCGTTTTGGAAGCACAGCACGGCACGTCGGCTTCGAAACGTGCCATTTTAATCAGAAAAAAGACACTCTAGACGTGCGACTTGTCTCCTCCTCCCGCATCTGCAGACCTCTCCAGCCCTCTCTGCCTCGTTTCGGGATTGATGGATCAGAAAAGTGGCCTCATGCACAGAGTAAGAGTCAAAGAAGGAGCTGTCAGATAGGAACATCCACTGTAGTGTCGCTACAAGACAGGGTGACAAGTCAAGAAGTGCTTCAGACAAAAGAAGTGTTCTTAGCTGGTGGCAAAAACAGACACTCCAACACTCGTGCGTCTCTGTTCTGGCTTCTGAGAGTCTTTATGTGTCTATTATCTCACGTCAGACTTCACTTATTCTTATATTTAAATACACACATGTCAAGTTTTGACTTGATCTTGTGAAGTGCACTGTTAAGCACACAGTATACTGCTAATTTGCTTGGATTAATGTAGTAATTAGTAATTTAGAATCAATAAAATGATTAAGGAAAATGCATAAATACTGACCCATTTTGAACTTGCTTTGTTAGAATTTTGGCCGAGGGTTTGCAATCACTTTTCTTCATGGAGATGATATTACTTTGCTTATAGATGTTACAGTATATATTTAATAATACATATCTGTTCAGAGAACAGCATGTTGCACTAGGCCAAGTTAAAAGTTTGTGGAGAGGCATGCTCAGTCCTGTAATACATGTTTTAGAAGGTACACTCCTGATTTAGGTCATTCTGAGTCTGTTTGCTATTTTTTTTAATAAGACCGAGGCTTAATTGTCCTTAGCCCCTTTTTTGTTAAAAACGTCCAACTAAAATTGTCTAAAATTCAAAATGAAACTGTTTCTGAATCTTTGGAGCTCAAACAATTTGCTGGAATCTTTTGAAGCTGAGGCACTGTAGTTTTAGTCTCTGATGTCCGATTAAAATAGTTTTAGAGAGAAAAGCTCTGCACAAAAGAACATCAAGTTTTAAAGTCTGTTTTTGGTTAAAGTTGTGGAGGGTAAATATAAGAAGCAGTATAACTAGCCTGGGCCTTAATGGCAGTACATTTGGTATATTTTGTGTTTTAAAATTCCTCTTCAAAAGCTGAAGCTATTTTCATTAAAAAATAGTTTTTGGGACCAATAACTTTAAAAAGTTTAGGCGGCCCCCATAATTTTTTTGTATTTGCAAGTTTGGAGTAAAAACAGATTCTGATCTAGAATGGTTGATTTGACTGTAATTAGGAGGGTTCCCAATTTATTTGAATCTTTAACTTGTCAGGGAGCTTGATAGTTGTTTTTTTTTGGATGGTAGACAAAAAAGGATTCATTATGAAAACGTGGGAGGGCCCTTTCAACCATATACTGTATAGGTTGATAGGTTTGCTTGGGGACAAGAGCAGCACTGGCCCAACACTGCTGAATCAAAGTAATAAAAATATCATGTTCATGCTCTGTGTAATCCAAAACCAATTGTCTGTTGACGACAAACTGAACGCCCAATCACTGTCTTTCCACTTAGCGTTATTTCTACAGTTACCGTCTATGGACCCCCACTGCTAACCTGATACAATGGTAAAACTCGCCTGTCTGGATCCTCTCCGTGAACCACTCCACAACATCATTGACAGCAATAGCCGGTCATTACCCTCATCACCACCAACAGCCTCACTCCCATCGTCATCATGTCCTACTTTACCATTACAGTGCTGCTATAGAGCAATCAGGGGACAAGCGGCGACGAGATGAGTCCTACGACATGTGGAAATGGTGGCTGTTTCACCTCAGGTGGTCACGGTAACTAAAAGCCCACTTTCTCCCCTGCCGTGAATACAAATAGTGTAATTTATGTGTTTTCCCAAGGACGAACAATTGTGGTTGAAGAAGACCTATAAGGAGTGAGAAGTAGGCTTAGTTGTAAAGCAGGATTTCATAAAGTGGCAAACTCGCTGGACTTTGTTACTGGAGCCTAAAAATGGCTTTTTTAAAACTACAATTTAATCCTTCTTTTTCTACTGAGCCCGACAATAATAATTGAACATTCTGAGGTGGAATGGGATCAGTTTGATTTGTCCTTGAAACAACACACTTGGAAATAGAGAGAATTTGCAGAGAGAGAGAGATTGTCGGCCAGTTGTCAATTGTCATTTGATTTTTATTTTGGCTAATGAACATGCTATCATATGCTATTTTTTTGGCGTGTCAATTGCACTACTTTGTTTGAAAGCATCGCAACACTGTGAAGATTTTGAAAAATCACGCGACATGGTGGCAGAGCAGATAGTGTCTTGTGAAAATCTCAAATATTGTGAGCCTTAAAGTGCAAAAGGTTAATAGAGGTCACAAATGAAAAAACAAAACAAAACACGATGAAACAAAACAATCATGTTTTTTCTTCCACAACCAATAAAGTAAACACCATCACGGCAGCATTGTGATTAATCAAATACGCAGGCTTACACAGAAATGACTCCATTTGCAGTCAAACAGCTGATAAGATATGTCAAGTAGACTCTGAGTGCTCTTTCAAAGCTCCACGAGGACAATAAACTCAGGAAGGCCCTACAAAAGTGTACAGTGATGGAGAGGAGGCTGATAAATCATGCTGCTGTTGTTCATTGTCATGCATAAAGATGACATATTAGCGATGGAATCCGGTGGGACAATATGATGAGACAATTAAGCTCAGCGGATACAAGCTCATTGAATTATTAAAAGTTTGTCTTGGAGCTCTCTGAAGACTTTGGCATGAGAGTTTGGCGGTCTGTAGACTTTAGCATGGGAATGAGTGGAAAAATATTGGTTAAATGGTTAAATATTGGTTATCGAACATAGAAATAGCCATTATTGAGTGTCTGCTTTTTAACTCACACTTTATGCATCAATTTATAAACTCTCACATAGTCATATTTTTCTTTTCTGAAACAATACAATGCAGTGAGGTGCCGTCAAAGATTGTGACGACCAACCTCAGTCCACGTGCAAAATAGATCCTTCCCCACACGTTTGGATCTTCATTGGAGCTTATTGATTAGCCTTCTTCCATCACCAGCAGGATTTTTTTTTTGCAAATAGCTTCTCCAAAATGTATATGACAGGTTACCTTCAATTTTCAGTAGAACAGAGTGAATATGAAAATTCACTAAATGTGATTCTTGTTTTCACCTAGTTTAGCTGTTTGGCAAATATAATGTATATGTAGGGTCATTCGACAAATGTTACAGTAGCAACAATATTGTAAATATGGTGGAAAACCACTGTCACAGTTTATGATTTGGCCAATGAAACACTTTTATTTTGTTAAATGTAATTGTGTGTAAATTGCTTGCAATTTGTTGCTTTTTGACGACATATGTGGAGGGCTCTGTTTAGAACTCTTACATTTGTAATCTTCAGCATACCTGCCTCTGGAAAGAGCCGTCGCTCATAACACAACAGTAGAAACAAGTCGAAAAGGCACCGTTCTCAGTAACTACAAGAGTTTGTCACTATGCGAAAACAAAAGTTATGCTGCTAAATTAAATAAAATTTGTGAATGAAAATCGATCCTACAACCCTTAAAAGTTACATTCAGGTGAGTGAAAAAACGCAGAGAAAAACACTGTCTCAAGCTTCAGGAGACAGACGTCTGTCAGACCAGTTCATACCTGCTCCAAACAGTTGCTCTTGTCCCGTTTGGTTGTTTTATTCAAAGAAGTTTCCCTATGTAATCAGACGGAGAGCAGATCTTTCTGCATAACACATGCGCAGTAGGGCGGAAAGTGACGTTGATGGAAAATCCCTCTATTAGATAAATGAAATTATGGAATGCAAACCAGATAAGTATTGCTGATGAATATTTCAATGGAATGACAGCTGGATTTAGAGGCTTAGGATGTGGGTCCGTCTCAGGTGGTCAGTCCAGTCAATTCAGGATCTCTGTAGATGGAGATGTGTTCAGCAGGAGGACAGATGAATATAGGATTGAGGTCAAGAACTGAGACAAGATGTGTTTTTAGGGCAGGGCAGTTCAAGTAGAGGCTTCTGACTAATGGTGGTGTGGTCTAGGAGGTCGTTGATGTGGCCCTGCACCAACCTATAATTACCATTATTCCAATATTAACTCTCAGTGGTAGTAATTATCTCTATAATGTTGAGAATATTGAAAAAAAATCAGTATGTTCCAAGAAAAATAATATTTGCATCATCTGGTTTCTTCCTTGGCTTGCACAGGACCAAATTCTCTATACATCTTTTTAAAAACGGCACAAGATAGTTGGACATTCCTGTGTTGGAGGCACATGATTCCTTCCAAATTTGGTAGACACTGTAGATCTATAACGAGTGTGCCAACAGGTAGGGGTTATTATTCCTTTGTTTGCTTGGTGTTGTTATTAGCCTCCAGTTGTATCATAAATAACAACACAGTGCTTGTTTTTCTGTGATTAGAGTCCGTTTTTGCATGTAAACTGTGTTGTGCATATGTTTTGTGCAGCTCTGCCTGTTCTGCAACCAATTATCGTCTGCTGCCAACAGCTGGTGCCCTTTTATCCCCTAAAAGCCTGTGGGTGTTCATTTCAGGAAAAAAAAACATAACCCACAAATGCCAATACCATCTTCTGCTACAAAACGCCGATCTCTGTAATTACACGACCTGCAATATGTTTCTAATGTACCCACCGCACATTAGATGAAGCAAAAGTTTATTCTGACACGAAGTTTAGTCCGGCTGTAATTGAGAAATCACTCGCAGCTGTAATGACTTCACAAGTGGTCAGTGAATACGCCGAGGGAGAGAATGGATCTAATGTTGTGGGATTGGCCCCTTGGACGCTTAAATATCTTTGCTCATCATTGACGTAGTTTTCAGCACGAGAAGAGACAGCTCTGTGGTTGCAATGGAGGAATGCGGTTTTGATCGTAAATATGGCTGAACCATTCAAAGCTGAGTTTAAAGTGTTCCAAGAATTTAAATTGCAATTTTGTTAGCATTTGGAGTTTTTGGTAGAACCATGAACAGCGGACCTGTCAGCTTTAGCCATCCACATTTAAGCACATTTTCTTCAGCACAAGATCATGTATGTAGCGAGTTCCAGAACTTTATACAGGGCTGCCACTTAAATAGTTAACATGTTTCATACTTTTTACAAAGCTTGGAAGTATAACATACGTATAAACCCCTCTGCAATGCTAAACACAATTTAGCAGGATGCATACAAACAGCAACTATGGCATTTTGACATGCCATAGTTAGGAAAGGCATTTTAAGTAAAAGAGAGTGCCTTGGGTTTTTCTGTAAGTTGATGCATCATAAAAAGCATATTTGAGGTAGCCTTTCTACCGCTGTTTAGCAGAAATAAATAACCCAATAAGCAAAGCTATACAGAAGCGTTGCAGCAGCTGCAGGAAAAGGAGAGGCAAAGGGACAAGACGCAAACTAGACTTTAGCTTTGGTCACATCATGTTTCTTATGGACAGTGGCGCCTGCAGGGGTACGGCTGTACGCACTGTGCTACCCTGCAAAACTGTATTTATTTCATTATTATTTTGTACGCATAAATATAACAAAATTACAGCGTTGTTAACTAACAATGTTTATAGAGAGGAGAAATAGGCTAGTAATGCACGGTTCACAATGCCCAATCAGAGGTGTTTGTCTATCACAGGACAAGTCTTGTCCTGTGACCACAGTCCACCTGCCGCTGCAGAGTTCTCCTGTGTGCGATGTCCCACCTGGCCCGCTGAAAACACTGCTTTGCTGGTGCATAATGTTGCGTGTGTATGTGCGCAATAGGGCACGGTGCGTGTGACTGTGCACTCAGAACTGCAGGTCTCCTGCCTATGTACTACATTTTATGAAATAACAAGTGTCTTCTGTGATAACCTTGTGTGTGTGTATTTATATGAAACAGTTTTTTCGAGTAGTGTGAGTCTAGAGCTTTGACTGTTCTTTGTTTGAGTTTGGCTCATATGAGTTACTGAACTGAAAAAACTAAGAGGTCAATGGTTTGAAAATTATCAAAAAAATAAGATTAAATGTAAATTTCTTCATTGCAGCCTACTCAAATTGTTGATAAGAACCTCATTTTAGGTGTTTTGGGCTTGCTCTATGCACTTTAATTGTATGTTCAATCACAGCTGTAAAGGGGTGTTTTTAGAAATTATATCTAATGCATTCTGGCATTTAAAAATGCCTTTATTTAAAAAAAATAATAAATTGCATTGAAAATTGCCCAGCCCCATTTCATTCTAAACATTCGGGAATGGAATGGGGCTGGCACAAACAAAAACTTTTGTTTTGGACCTAATCTAATCATCAGCCTTTAGTCAACGTGCCACCATCCTGACTGTATCTCTGCACTAGCCCTGATTCTTGACTGTCAGGAGCATAAAATTCCTGATTGGTCTTGTCATAAACCACCAGTCTCTAATTCTACGTCGCCTCACGGTTCGTTATTTGCCATTTAGTGTCCTAATCTGATTTATAAGAGGAAGATGGCTGCTTCGTTCTGCTCTTTAGCCGCTGGAACAGAGCATTGATTTAAGAGCACATGTTCTGATTGTGGGGCAGAGAATCCGGTTTTGTGAGGGGAAGGCTGGGTCCTGGCAATGGGACGTCTTTATGGTCAGGCTGAATAGTGCGCTGATGAAAAATGGAGATGCCCATGGTTCCTTTCACACTCTGCTCCAGGGAAACACGTGGAACATAAATGTTTCTGCCCACTTACATCCAGTGACCAGGCCTGATTTTTGTGCTCGATTCAAACTGAGAGAATGATGTAGTCTTGTCTGCTCATAGAACTTGTATTGTATTGGATCAGTGCAGTTTTTTATGAAGATGAAGTGTGGCATTTTTGACAGTTTTATGTTGTTTTTTTACATTGAGTTCTAGATAATATTGTGATTATTGTTTTCAAAATATCTAAAAATTTAAGATCAAGTATATCAGTGAAAAATGCTACCAAAAATCCAGAAAATTAAAAAAGTAAACAATACAAATGATGGTGGAAACTATAGGGCTGCAACTAACGATCATATTGGTAATCGATTAGTTGTTCGATTATTCTTTCGATCAATCGATTAATAATAATGCATTGGATTTATATAGTACTTTTCAAGACACCCAAAGACGCTACACATTCTGCAATATTCATCCATCCCACACTGGATAGTGTAGCTACTATTGTAGCCACAGCTGCCCTGGGGCAGACTGACAGAAGCGAGGTTGCTATTTTGTGACCACCACCAACCATTCATACACACACCAGAACCATACAGGCAATGTGGGTGAAGTGTCTTGCCTATGGACAGAACAAGTTTCTCCTCTGTTGCCCCACTGTGGCACCTGAGTTTCCTCCGCTGTCTACCATCTGAGTACTGCCCAGGCCCAACATGCTTAGCTTCTGAGATTGACGGGATCAGGCTTTGTTGCTTAAAATGCAAAAGACAAAAAAAAAAAAAAAAAAAAAAAAAAAGACTTTTGCAAATTTTGAGTGGAGGTAATATCACAAAAGAGCGTTCTATAGTGCACATTTACGAATTAGTTTTTACGTCGCTAAAGTTACACAATTTTCATCGCTTTCTCATGTCTTCTTTTCAATCTGGTTTTCTCAGCTCAAACATGTTTTGAAACCTTTGAAAGAAAGTATAAAAAAAATAATGCTAAAGCTGGTTAAAATCTGTATTCTCATTTGAGCAGCTTTGTTCCTAAAATATTTAGAGAGAACACAATGTCGGCCTTTTCTGAACAGTTTTAGAACAATCTACAAATACTATAACAAGAAAAAATATACATTTGAAGCAACCAAAAAACTATTACTTTTGAATCAGTTGAAGTATTCTTTTTGGTATTGAAATTGCAGTTTGAAATAATAGAATACAACACTAAAACCAGTTAATGATCATTCGATTATAAATAAGTTGACAATTATTTCAATAATGGACTAGTAGCAATTAATTGATTAACTTGTTGCTGCCCTGTCACATCAGTGATTCAGTTTGTTTTTCTGACAATATAGTCCAACAATACTCACAATGGAAAGCAGATCAAATCTATGTGAAAAATAAAGATTGTATTTTTTTTATTGTACTTTTTGACTTTTCTACACATACAAGTCACTGGTGTAAAACTAGGATAAACTTTGACCTGAAATGTAATGCATTCACATAATTCACATAAACATTATCTAGACTTCTAGAGTTCTTTTTCTTTTCTATTCACAGAACTTGTCCTTATTTTTGCAGATCCTAGTGTCTTTATTCTATTTGAATTGCATGTAACTGCCCGAACACCGTTTCCCATCAGCCCTGTCTGTCAGCTCTCAGCTCTGCCTGTATTAACCTATGTAACCTTGTCCTGTGTGATTGCATGTGTGGAGCGGGGCTTTGCGGTCCTCCTGTGACAACCTGACACCTCGTCGGCTGACATTCATTCTCCTATGATTTTTGTGTACACTGTCGTATGAATACACGCGGCTACAGGGGCAAACAGACAGTTATTTATGCAGCCTCACAGCCACGGCACATCCAATACAGAGAGAATCGACTGTACATGATTATAAGACTGCCATCGTGTCAGATCCTCCCAGCGTCAGGCCTGGGTCCAGATTCAAGTCAATGTGTTTGCTCAGGGTGAGTGTGGAGCGAAGATTGTGTGTTTTTCTCATTATATGTTTAGTTTGGAAATGCATAGAGGTTATGCAGATAATCCAGTAAGCAGGAAGTGGCAAATATGCAAGAGAGTCAATGGAGATAAACAACATTTTCTTGCATTGTTTATTGGCTCACAACTCAACTAAACCAAGCTACAGACTGATACAAATATTCAACATTTTAAAATTGCTAAAGACTGAGTTTGTATATGTTATGCACAAATACAGAAAATTTGGTAAACAGCAGTGGCAGAAAGGTAGATAAACAACAGGAACACGTTTGCTTATATCGCATTCTTACTGGACCATAGTTGAACTCATACAGCTTCTTTTCCTTAATCTAGATGCTTTTAATCTGATGAGTGCTAGCTAAATTCTGCATTGTTGTCGTGACAACAGAAAATTATTTTATTTTAATTTCTGATGTTACTGTAAAACACACGCACACACAGTTTATCAGGTGTTCTCCTCGTACTTTCTTTGTCAGAATGTGGAAAAGGAAATGATGTCAGTTCATAACCTCAATCTGTTCATTATCAATTCTTTGTTAATATTTTTTTTATTATGGCGGTTAAAAATGGCACCTAGCCAAATCCAATTATCCAGAAATGAAGTTTGCTTTCATCAGAGTCAAGTCAGTATGTTAATCTGGTTAGCCAAATGCTAATAATCTATAATCAGACGTAGTTGGTACACTGTGAGCTATTTTCACCCAAATAGACACTTAGACAAAATGTCTGTGCTTAGGAAAAACTGACTGATGTGGCCAAACCTGCTTGTTAAAGCCTGATTTTGTCAAATCTCAGAAGCTAAGCAAGTTAGAGCCGGTTAGTACTTGGATGAGAGTCGCTGGAACACCAGGTGCCACAGTGGGATGACAAGAGTGGACTGTTGTGTCCATGGGCAAGACACTTAACCCACTTTGGCTTAGTGTGTACACTAGCTCAGTAATTCCTAGAATTGCTTTGAGTGCCTTGAAAGGTGAAAAAGCGCTATATAGAGACCATTTGAAGTTAATATTGATATTTTACCTTTTTATGTTGTGGTCTTGAGTCTCAGGTCTTTCTAGCTCTGTGACAGGAGTGAACATGTAACAGAACAAACTCCGAACCAAAAAGACAAAAGTGCCTTGTAGAAATCAAACTGCTAAATATAAACTTAAAAAAAAAGTCATTGTATTCTTATTCTAATTCAAAAGCCTTCCGTGCGCTCGTGAACAACCTGTCAAGAGCTAACCTGATCATGGGCAGAAGTTATTGATTAGCCTTGTGGTTATAGAGTACAGGCTTTTTATACCATTGTAACTTCTTTGCCTTCGTGAGGTGCTAGAAAACGACACATGGAAATGTCTCCTTGTCATCAGTAGATAATGTAAAGAGAACAGATGCTCTGACTTTTACTCACTTTCAATTAGCCTTTTTTTTTTTTGAAGAGGTTTGATTTCATATGTGTTTGTGTGTTCTCACATCTGCACAAGATAATGTTTACATAGATAAACTGTAATAATTACAATGAGTTGAGTGTCTAACCTGTGTCTGTAAAGTTGATCTCAGTTTTTCACTAGAACTCCTTATGTAATTCTAGTCTACTGCGAATGCAGATAGTTTCAGATCCTGCACAGAATGTAAAGTGACACATAGTGACTCTGCAGTCAGGTTAATCTTCAGATCAACTTCAGATTCAAACTTTAATAATACTACTATTTGCCATGGTTCATTCTCCAATCAAATTGCCCCCTTTTCCATGAATAAAAAGCTGAATTAAACAAACTGCGATATAAAAAATGACACAGAAACACAACCTCGTTGTCGTAGTACCACTTTAGATAGAAAGGCTTTATCGGTGTAAAAAGATAAAAGAAGTCAGAGACAATGTCTGTTCATAAGAAATATGATTGGGATGTGATTCTGATCTCCGGTCACAACAATGTGACAAAGAGACACATTAAGCTGCCAGCGCTCAGGTAATTCACCACAAAACAATCCAAAAGCAGAAGAAATGGGACAGTTATGAATGAATTAAACGACTATTGACATAAATCAATGTTATCTGTCATTGTTTTCAAAGACAAAATACTGCTTTCCTGAACAAACTACAAAAGTTTAGATAAATATTTGTGCAAATAGACATATGACAATGATTTCAGAGACAATGATTTCAGAGACAATGATTTCAGAGACAATGATTTCAGAGGCAATGATTTCAGAGGCAATGATTTCAGAGACAATGATTCAGAGACAATGATTTCAGAGACAATGATTTCAGAGACAATGATTCCAGCCACTAAAGACAATATTTGTGACCTGAGCCTGTACTACAAACGTCGCTGAACTTATCCTGGATACGTTTCTCTTACCGGGTTAACTAATTCAGATATGAGCCGCTCTGGATAAACTGTCCTATGAAACGAGTTCACAACTCGGTCTGTTAACCCTGGATTTTCTCAATGAAGCCGTGTGCGTTCACAGAGCAGGGTCGGGTTAGCGCTAACTGACCAATCTGAACAACCAAGCTTACATCTTCCTTCAAGAGTGAGGAAACGTCAATCATGAAGCGAAATATACGAGTCTTAAAATCTAAGGGAAAGAAATGGGCTTCAGCTTCAAGTCTGCACTTAAGCGATTAATAGACAGAAGGTACGCTGCAGAGTTTTATATGTCATGTATGGATATAACAGAAAGCACTTGACTTGTGCAGACATCACCAACATTTAATAGATGAACTGCTAGTGTCTTTAGACATGCATTTTTTGTCTGAGTCAAAGTGATGCGTAAAAATCCACAGCCAAATGTGAAAAAAAAACAGACATTCAATATTTCTGACAATGAAAGAGTCATTCAATATTTCTTGACCCTTTCACTGTCAAGAAATATTGAATGACTGCATTTTGTGCACATTTGTCTGTGGATCTTAACACATCAGCTTATTGAGAGAGGCTCATATCTGGGTTAGTCGGGTAAGAGAAACTTATCCAGGATAAGTTCAGTGGGTTCGTAGTACAGGCCTCAGGCTCAGTTCTGTGAAAGTGCAACAAATCTGCAGGTACTTGGGTTACGCTGATTTGGTTAAAAAGTACTTCCATCTCTGTCGGTCACATGTGCAACTATCCTGGGTTTACATCACCAAAACCTTATTTAAATGCCCACACAGTTTATCCATACATATTGCTTTGTTGTTGAACCAGCATGACCAGAGTTGGCGTCTAATGTTTACAAAATGTTTTCCGCTGGTATTCTTGGCGCCACATGAATGCAGCGTTACACCAGCCCTTATGAGATTGCTCATTGAGATGTAACATTCAGATTGAAGTCTGCACCAGTAAATCGAACGGAACCAAACTACTGCACAAACCTGCCCAAAGCCAGCAAAAGTCTATTTCAACATCTGGCCTCCATCTTTTATGCTTTTCATACTTTACTATTTGTTCTTAAGCAACAAAATGACTTCCTGGTTGACCACAAAACAAAGCATTTATTCACACAATAGGCAATAATTTTCTCAGGATAAAAATCTGTGTTATTTTGGAAAACTTTTCATTTCCTTGACTGTAATGTGCTTGCTCATCGAAGCAGAAATATCTTAGAAATAGTCAGCAGATTGCTTTGTGCAGTTGTGTCTAGTGTTTTGTGCCAGTGTTGTGTGAGAGTGCTGATTTATTTAAGCTACGTTTGGGCCCATTTATGTCAAATTTTGCATTCACCCAGACAACATGTTTACTGTTATATTTGGAAAAAAAAAGTCCTATATTTATATACCAATAGTAATAACAGTTTGAGGCAAGATACCAATCAATGGTAGAGGTTAACTGTTAATCTCATGACAAAATGAATTCCTTGGATTTAACTCCCGCCTCTTAGGATTCTTAAAATGTTCATGGTATAAGTTGTATAGATACAAAGAAAGGCTCAATGGTAGAGCAGGGCAATATGGCCTAAAATTTTCATCACGATATAAAGAACATTTCCAATAACTATATAATTGATGATATAGCTAAAGCCGGCATTTATAAATGTAATTATTATGTGTTTCAGGTTATTTCAGAGTTGTAATTTAACTTCGGCTCTCATTTATGTTTTAGCTTCAGCAGAGCTTCAACAGTCCAGGCTTGTGAATTTTGATAGTCAAGGTCAATGTTGGCTATTTTCCATGTTGATCCACAAAAATATACCCACTAATGACAAAAATATACACATTTAGCATATTTATTGTTGATTTCACTAGCAAGGACCACACTCTCAGAACTTGTAAGCGAGAACTTTATTGAAAAGTAAGCATGAACAAAACAGAGACGTTGTTGCCGGTTTGGGGCTTCTTTCAAGGGCTGGTTGCCTCCAAACCTCCTCAGAACATGGTAGAGTGTGAGTGTGTAGCCAGGGTGATTAAATAGTATAGCCACCGAAATGGACGTATGAGGTGTGGTCCTGCTCCCGAACTTAGATAAAATTATCTTCAAAAAAAATATTGTAGAAAGGCTTCAAAGTTGTCATCTGGACAGTGTTTTCGAAGACGTTTCAATTGTTCAAATTAGTCACAAAAGACATACTGTATAACAATGAGAAAACCACAATTATATCATGATATTCTTAATTTAAACTTTCCACATAATATTGCGATACAATATGATATGATATTGCCCAGTCATACTCAATGGTTTGCAACAATTTTGTTTGCTGCAATGAGACATATTATGCTTTTTTCATTCAATAATTCATTACTTTGACCTATACATGCATGTTTTGGAGTAGCCACAATAACACAGAATAACATATAAACTCCACCCAGAAATATTTTGATAATTTTTTTTATTTTATTTTAATATTATTAATTTTAATAATTTCTTTTGAAGTGTGATTTTGATGCGTCTCTTCCAGCTTTGTAAAGCACTTTTATTGACTTTGGGTAAGGCCATACAAATAACTTAAAATACTTTAAATACTTGACTTGTTTTGACATGAAAAACACAGTCTATCAATGCCTTTTAGCTACAAAGCAGTTGCAGTTTCAAAACTTGCAGTTGAGCATTTGCTTTGCACAAATATGTTGTAAAAACTGATAAAGTCAATAAACACCCCAATTTACTCTTAGCATGCTAGTTGTTAAATTGATTAATGATTGATTAGAAGCCTCAAATATGTGAGAAAGTGAGGAATACCCTTAATAATAAATGTCTTTACTTTGTGGAAAGTACAAAAATAGCACCTTGTCAGTAATTAGAAATGTATTTTCTTTTTAAACCTTTAGCACAACAATGATTTACCTAGAAAAGTTTAGGTATCTTAGCGTATTTGTTGTTTGGGGAAAGTGTGAATTTTAAAAGTTTTTACAAATACTCACAATAGCCACAAAAGGTTAAACAGAAAGATAGCTGGCTGGTGCTGCCAGCTTCTATAAATACAGTATATCTGACCACCTTTGCCAGAACAATAGCCTTTTGTTAGCTTTGTTGCAACACTGATAGCATTGCCACATGTGTTTTCGTGTACATAAACGTTACAAAAAATGATTGGGCATGCTGGTTTATCTTGACCATACATGAAAAAAAAAATCCCAATCTTTTACCATCAGAGCTGAGAAAAAGTGTGGTGTGAGCCTGCTGCAAATGTCACAGAAGCACAAGAAAGAACGCCGAGACGCTGAAGGATGAGAGGAGAAATGCAATCTGTGCCTAGACAGAGGTGTAACAGACCAATTTGTTTGTGGTGTAATGGAGAAAAGATGGCTTGGCCTGGCTGATAAGTTGGTGAGGTCTAGACTAGAGCTGGATGGCACGGATAAGAGCAGAGTTTCTCCTTAGACACACGTTTGCATAGTCGAGAAAACAGATCAAAACAAGCTGCCAATGTGATATTTTAACAGCAGAATATTTATAGAGCTGATGAAGTCTATGGGCAGGTTCGTGCCATGTTCGCTATGAACCCAGCCAAAGCTAATATAAACACAAGGTTCAACATATGGGCCACAAATGCCACAATGGTTTTAATGTAAGGCTGTTGGAAAGAGCGAGCGAGCGAGCAGGAACAAAAACGTCTTTATTGAAAGGTGTGGTGCTTAATAAGGAAAAGCATTGGTGGCTGTAGTGATGGGTGGTGGTGGGGTTGGCACATAAGGGTCATGTCTGGTAAATGGTACATTGTCTCACGTGTCAAGACAGTCAAAGGATTCAACCTAATGTACGCAGACGCTGAGGGGTGGTGGGTGTCATGCCCAAGGACACATCAACCACTGTGGGACTGTCTACTATTTAAGTATTGTCAAGGTTCTGTGTTGTTTAGCTTCTGAGATCAGATGAAGTTATAAGAAAAGACATAGGATTGAACATTTTCACCGATAGATGAAATTTTGCAAGACTGGGGATCGGCTACATAATATCCTTTGAGTTGAAATCCTGTTTGTGCCCTTAATTGGACAACAATAGGACTATTTACTGAGTGATGTTGACCCAGAATGTCTCATAATGTTAAACAAGAATATGAATATGACCTTTTAGGGCTAGAGTACACCCAACTTGCAACCCAGTCTCCGGAGAAAACATACAATGAGAATGTTTTCGCGTCTTTCTTTACGTCAATTACGAAAAACCAAAACGTAAAATAACCACAAATTTTGATTGAAGCCACATGGTGACACTGTCTTTGGGTTTAATGAGTAAAAACCTACGCCAAGCCCCAGCCTTAAACTTTTTAGTAATTTTAGTAACTTGAGGCCTAAACGTACCCATTAAACCCAAAGAAAATATCACCAAATGGCTTCAACCAAAATGTGTGGTTTTATTTTACTTTTTGGCTTTTTGTAATTTATTGACATTCACTAGCAAGGACCACACCACATCAGAGAATGCAATTGATATATTTATTGATGATTGTTGATTGATCAATGGCTGGATCGGGGAGACTGTGGGTGGGGCTCTGTCTCAGCAGTCCGTTCAGCCGATTCAGGACCCCCCACCTGTAGATGGAGATGTCTTCAGCAGGAGGACAGATGAGATATGGGGTGGGAGGGTGGGGTCTAGAGATCTGAGACAAGACGTGTTGTTAGGAAAGGGCGGTTTAAGTAGAGGCTTCTGGGTAATTGGAGGTGTGTCCGAGAAGACGAGCGAGGCGTGGTTTCCTGGTGCGAAAGGGCTGTGGTCCTGCTCCTGAAACTTTGTTAATTTCATTAACATCCATTAAAAACGTGTGAAAATGTTCTTATTGTACAATTTTGACATTTTGTTAGGGTTATGGTTTAATTTGTTTTCTGAGACTGAGTTACCAATTTGAGCACACACGCACCCAAAATGTAGGCCAGTGCAATTTTTAGGTGCACCAGTCAGTGTGCTCAACCCTTAAAGGCTCTGTCCTTGCGTGATTCTTTTGGTTTGTGCCATGAGTGGCCTCTCAGCACAGAGTGTTGGTGTTATCACCAGTTGTGAGTGCTTGCTTGAGACTCAACACAAAATACGCTGAAAGAATGAAAATGCTGAAGTGTGAGCTGATAGAAAACTTCAATGACAAATATTGTTGAAAAAGAAGTAGAGAAGGCCTTCAGTTCAGCACAAGGCTTGAGATACAGTATGAGTAAAACTAATTTAACTTTTTTTTTGTATCTGGTTAAAATGAAGCAGTCCAGTCTCCAGAGAAACATAGATATACAACGAAATGTCAAAAACATGCAATAAGAAAGTTTTTTTTTTTTCACGTCAATATGCTAAGAAGAGTCAAAACAAAGAATAACTAGAATTTTGGTTGAAACGTGGCGACATTTTTAGGGGGGGTTTAATGGGTAAATCTTAACATACCCCAAGCCCCAGTCTATTTTAGTAACTTGAAGGTTAACATTTACCTGTTTAACCCAAAGAAAATTTTGCCACATGACTTCAACCAAAATTTGTGGTTATTTTACGTTTTGGCTTTTTGCAACATATTGAAGTAAAAAGGAGTGAAAACATGCTTATTTACATTTTTGACATTTTGTTGTATTTCTACTTTTTCTTCGGCGACTGTATTGACTAAAGACAACATTTTTTTTACTTTAAATAATATACAAAGTATAACTGTAATGTTCATGCTAAAAAGCACATTAGAAAATAATAGTCACACAAACTAGATTTAAAAAGTACAAGAAAAACAACATTTATAAGCTGCACAATACTGTAGATCTAATTGAATGTGTAAAAATGTAATGCCTCTGTTATTTGACAGCATTTTACAAACAACACATTTTCTTTATTATTTGTAGTAATCTTCCCTAATTTACATGATCTCACTTCAAATCCAAACCCAGTGTTTTATTGGTACAAGCAATTCTATTTGAGTACACTTTCTAATCCACTTTCAAATAAAAAACTGCAGTGACTTTTGAGATAACATGACTTCTACTGAAGGTATAACATGACAAGTTAAAACAGACTATTATCTTTGTGGTTCTGTCAGTGGACGCCCTAAAGTGCCACTACACTCCACTGCTGGGAGAAGTCTGACAGAAAGCAGCTCTGCGAGACCCAAACTGTGACAGATGCTTTGTGTTCCAATAAATCTTACGTTTGTTGTGTATGGAGCCTAGTTTTGGCCTTATGGCAGCTCAAGCACCGGGGCCAAGTACATCTGGTGACCGGTTGGTGGTACCATCGGGGTTCAGAGGTCGTCAGGTCGCAGACTGACCCACCAGGAAGGGAGGCGAGATTGGAACATGATATAAGAGCCAGAGAGGTGACACGGGGAGAATTTGAGGAGCAGAGGTGATGTTCAGAATGAGGAAGAGGAGGGTATGTGAGGAAAGATGGAGAGAATGATGCTTTTAATACTCCGCTGTGGCCTTGAACACACAAACAACCTCGGCCATGATTCAAACAGCAGAAGAACATGGTCTGCTGCGGTAATGTTGGTGTCATACAAGCCCTGTGAGGCCCGCTTAGAGTTTGGAGTTAAATGTTATAGATGTCTTTACAGACATTATGCTTTGTGGTTGATTATAAATGCGTAGTCCATAGCCTTCCTGTTCCATCTGCTTTTTCATTAGGGCATACTACAACAGAAAGTAAACGTTTAAGTGGCACATTTTTTCAAACTGGGCGTGACAGTATATGAACCATATTTGCTGCTCTATTTTGCTCAAAATTAGTTTAATTTATATATTGAAACACTTCAAACACAACTGAATAGAGCTGAAAAAAGTTTGATTTAAAATGTCAAACAGTTAGCTTTTGAGGAAGAAAAAAACCCCACTAACGCTACTTGAGATCACAGTGATTAGAGCACATAAAAACACATTTTACTAGCATAATTGAAGGACGTGCTTGTTCTAAATTGGTCTTTAAAGCAAAATGTCAATGAAACTTTTTTTTTTTTCAAAGATTTGCTGTAAATACAGGGCAAAGGGCACAAAAAGCAGATGACTAAAACAAACCTTTAATTTGGACAATAATGTAGTGGTATTCAATCAGGCATGATTGAATAACACTACACTCAAAATACTAAAAATACTAACTATCTGTTTACAATGTGCAAAAATAATAAAATACTGAGCTAGTTCATGGATGCTGCTGTACTCCTGAACAACACAGTATCACAACTGTATATATACACAACACAAGCATAGTGTATGATGAGCATGATTTCATGTCTTTTTTGCGTAGGCTATATATGCTAAAAAGGCTTTAAAATTGTATATATGGTAAAAAGGCTTTAAATTGTGCTAATCATACGCTTTTGATATGTTCTGTTAGGTCGTGGTATATAGGCTTTCTTTTGAGATTGAGTTGTCCTGACACGTTTTATAGCACTGGTTAAAATTCGACATTAAGGCATAAAAATCTACATTTGCAAATATGTTTTTTTTTTAAGTGTGAGACAAGATGTATGGTCCTTCGTCTATGTTTAAAGTCTCATGATATTTAAAATAGTCTATAAGTACCAATAGATTATTGTAACTTGAGTAGTTTAGTTTTTAAAATTTTCAATACACAAAATATTTTCCATTTAATAAATCAACGTCAAAACATCAATTTGGAAGCAGTTAAGGGTCCAGGTTAGATCAAGCGAATACTGAAACATATTTATTCAATTCAGCATCATCAGTCGACCTTGTTACTTTGTGTCTGTCAGATAGATTGCATAGTCAGTCTTGAGCATAAAACCAACCTATCTTGGTCTATACTGCTTTGTGGAAATCTATTTAATGCCTGAATCGAGAAAAAAATAAATAAACAAATACGACTTGTCAGGTCCAATCAAGCGATCAATGAACACAACATTCTGCTTCAATAGTTTCTCAACGCATCTGCAAAAAGCCCAGAAGCTTTTTATTTCTTTACATTTCAGAGAGAGCTGATGAAACGGCTGGTGTCTGTCCTATTGATTCTTGGTGTGATTTAGTTTTATGCATCTGCGTTTGTCTTGCATTAGACTGAACATAAAATGAGAAAAGAAAGCAAAGTTTGATGGGAGGAAATAAAACATTGGCAGCGGAGGAGTACAATCGACTGAACTGTTCTTTGGATGAAGTTGGCAAAAAAGACCAGGATTATTGTGCTCGAAGGTGGAATATGTTCAAGGCAGTGACTTATAAACTTACAAAGAAAATGTTTCCAATGTACAACAAAGCATTTTAATGAGCTAATAATTGATTGATAATTGAATTAGTCAACTCTGCCCACCCCCATGAAGTTGTATGTAAAAAAATCAAAGTGTTTATTTCTTCAAACTTTTAAAACAGAGCCGTGTGAGTCACTATGACTATCTAGAATGAGAGCTAACTGGCTGAGCAGAGCATGAGCAACTGTTTAGTTTATAGAACCTTTCAAATTATATTTTTCTAATAACCTTTTCTAAGCCCTTAACTCTTTGTATGCTAAGGATAACCCTTAAATAACCTACAGGAGAATAAACTATTGCAGCCCAATGCAATTCTCATCTTCCCAGTTCAAGTATTGTATCTCCACAATAAATAAGAGGAAATCATGTTTCGTAACAATTTAGTATGAATAGAATATTCATGTTAATATTCATGGTTTCGTCTAAATAATATATAGAGCTCCTGCACCCACGTGACTTCGCTGCAACTAATGTGGCTCATCTGTGGCATTAAATTAGGCTGTAAATATCCGTACGTCTAAAACACAGAGCAAATAAACATTACCGACCATTTTGTGGCCCGACTTTACGTTTCACAAGTTTAGAAGCATAAACCACACTCTGAATCTGTCATTCTGGACATCTGATTCACTTTTCACCTTCCTGTATTATTAAAACGCGTCACTGATGATGTTTGTGTGTGTTACGGCCCCTGGTGTGCCGTTTATATTTGCAATTAATTAATAATTGTCTGTTTTGAGGTGACCCGGATGTGCTAGGGCCCAGCGTATCCAGCCGCCTATAAAAGGGACCCGCCTCCTGTGCCCTGACGCTGCTCCTCTGGCTGCTCCACCTGGCCACGCTACCCGCCTGCTGCCACATTGCACTTTAGCACAATTGCACATATTTATTGTTAACTTATTGAAATAAACGCTCCACTTTTGAGCTTAAACTTTTGAAGCCGTGTCCAGCACCTTTTCTTGTTGCGGCTCCACGAGCCGGTCGTAACATATGGGGGCTCGTCCTAAAGATTTTGCAGCTTCGGTAAAGTGCTTACAATTCCCTAGATGCATGTTGGACGTTTTTGCGCTGTGCGCGTAGTAATTTGTCCCTTTGTTCTTTTTCGCGCCAGTCGTCTCGCACAGCTGTCTGACCTACTGTTGGTTTTTGTGAATGACTGTGACGTAGGCATCGGAGGTGCTGATTCTGGATCACCTCGAGAGCGCGCGTTGCTTAGGAGCGCGCCGATCACACGGTTTTGTGCATTTTTTGGGACCTTAATAGTGGCGTTTTTCTACACTTTTGAGCGCGTGATGCAGGTGAGTGAAGCGCTATGTCTCGTGCATGTTTGTTGTAAAGCTGCCAATGCCCTCTTGTCAGGCTAAGAGGTGTTGCTCCTTTGGGTTTCACCTGTTTGTTTTTTTTATAGTGCCGTGGGAAAAGCGGTTGGTGTTCACCACACGTTGTGTGTGTGTTCTCGGCAGCACATCCGCGGGACCTTGTGGGGTCGTCTGCTACGGATTGCCCTGCAAACCCGCCGGGCTACAGTGCATAACAAGCCGCCGCCGAACCACGTGAAGAGCCAGGCTTTAGTTGTGATCAGAATGAGCTTCTGGTTAGGCAGGGAAAGTTAGAGGGGCGTATTGGTTTGCTCGGTTTGTGCACTGATTTGAGTCACCGCTTCACTTCGCTATGCATTCATTCTGCTACTGTTTTTAGCGCTTTTGATTGCGTGTTTGGTCGAGGATGGTGGCAGTTCTGAGGAGCCTGTGTAGCGGGTGCGCGCAAAGTTACGCGCGCGCCGCATTTTTTTTTTCTTCTGTCCGCGCCAATTTAAGAATGGACGTGTTTCTAAAAGCCGTTTGTCAATACTACTGCGCTTGTTTGTACCTTGTGTTTTTCCCTTGTCCTGTCTGTGTTGAAATGTTCCAGCCCTGCGCACATCTGTCCAGGTGACCAAACCACAATGAGCTCCACGTGGGTTTTGGTTGCATCGGTGCGCGTGCTGTCTTTGGCGGTGGGGCAAGTGGAGGTACGCGCAGTGAGTTAGGCCTATTTAAATGTGCCAGTACAATGTTTGAATTTGTTATGGGCATTTTTGGGGATGGGCTATTTGTTTAGTGTGACTGCAGCACACTTAGCCTATCAGTTTGTTTCCAGTCCTGCTCTTTGTGGTCTCTTCTCCCTCTTCTTAAATATGCTTCATAGGCACGGAGTCTACCTGTTGCAGTGGACGGACGGAGAGGAAAATGTGTGGGAATGGTGCAAACTTTGTTTCGGACTACGGTCTGTGTTGCTCTTTGTTATTTTGGTGGCTGTGGAAAGCACACCTGTTAGTATTTGGTACTTTAGGCACTTTATTGGTAATGCAGTGGTTCTGCTTTTGGCTTTTGGAGTAAATACGTTCCAAACAAATGTAAAAATTAATTCACTAATGTAATTTGGCGTGATGCTAAATTAATTGGCAGACAGGGAAATATTTGTGTTTTTGTGCCCCTTGCTATCTGTTTCACAGCTTCCCTGGTGCACTGGATGCTGAGGACTGGGGCATGGAGGCGACTCTGACTCTGAATTTGACTTGGAGAGCGGGATTTGGCCTGTGACTCCTTGGTCTGTCTTATATTATTACAAAAAAAAAAAGAAATGCGTTTATTGTGACAACTGGTAATGTGGCTCTAGCCTATTTAAGAATTGAAAAAAAATTGAGATAGTTGCACGGGATTCCCAAGGGGGAACCCGTGTTTTAAGGGTGGGGGTGTTACGGCCCCTGGTGTGCCGTTTATATTTGCAATTAATTAATAATTGTCTGTTTTGAGGTGACCCGGATGTGCTAGGGCCCAGCGTATCCAGCCGCCTATAAAAGGGACCCGCCTCCCGTGCCCTGACGCTGCTCCTCTGGCTGCTCCACCTGGCCACGCTACCGCCTGCTGCCACATTGCACTTTAGCACAATTGCACATATTTATTGTTAACTTATTGAAATAAACGCTCCACTTTTGAGCTTAAACTTTTGAAGCCGTGTCCAGCACCTTTTCTTGTTGCGGCTCCACGAGCCGGTCGTAACAGTGTGAAATATATTTTACTATAAAGACCTGCACATAAAAAGTTTAAACATTCTGATCTTGAGACATAGAGTGAAAACATGTGCTTCGTCTTATGAAGCTTTAGTACATGACAGAAGCTAAATGGGATCGCCAGTACAATTGGAATAAAGATTTTGAATTATTTAAAGACGATAGTTAAATTTTTAACCAGATTAAAATACTAATCAATATATCTGTACCTTAATGAACAAGCTTGACTCACTTTCAGCTGCACAAATTCACTTTTTAAAAAAAATGGTGGTCTGTCTGTCCACGGAAATGGCCTGGCTTTCTTGTGTTTTTAATCAATTATAAGTTCCAATGAGGAAAAACAATTCATATTCTGCGAAAACTCCGATAACATTTGATAACTAATTGTATCATCCCTGCCGGCCCAAGAATACGCGGTGCGTGCTGGGATAGCGTGACGTCAGCTGCAGGAGCTCTATATGTCAAACTGCACAACATTAAGCTCAATCTTAAATTGGATTTGGTCGATTTAGTACAGCCCTTTGTCCAGCTCCTTCTTCTCCACCGAGCTCTGCAGCATGGCCTTCATGTGTCAGTGTGTCTTCTTCCTGACAGCTGTAAATGTCACAGTCTTAGGTTAAAGATTAAAGGTGCAGATTCTGTTTCAGTCAGAATAAACAATGACCAAATCCTCACTGCACTAAAAACATTCCACTAAGATCTTTGCACAACTTCTGGTTTTCCCAACTCCAGGCATTCTCTCAGGAAAGTGATTTATGTTGATAGTCCAGAGTTATTTGTGATTGGTTATGTATAGTAGATATTATAAATATATAGTTTAAAACTGATCTGAAAAATCAGTTTTATATTCAGATAATGTTAAATTTTACAAGATTTTGTTTTCTTTTTAAAGACTGAAGTGAAGTAGCCCCTGATGAGTGTTTCTTGGTGTATTCCCCAGAGTCCTCGTACCGCAGTTTGGAAACACTGTTGGAAACACAATTGTAAATTTAATCGTTTGCACAAGTTGGAGATTTGGGAATTTTGCAAATGGTACAAACAAGACATAGTGGATGTTTGATTTGGTGGAAGGTCAAACTAAAGCTAACATTTCATTATAGCCTATTTCTTTGAACATTCTAAAGAATTGATGGAAACATATTCAGATGCTTCAACTTATAGAAACACAGAGAAACATAGATTTTGTTTTAATGAAATAGTCCTCTCAAGCGTCACGTGGTGTCATCATGTCATCATGTCAGTGATTCTCAGTGATTTTCTCCTAGCTTTGTTCACTTTCCAGTGTGCAACGAACAGGTATGACCTATTGGACTTTGCAAACAGAAACACTAAAACCTGAAGCTTTAGTCAGAACAATACACTTATTTGGCTTCTAAAAAAGTTAATCAGAAATATGGAGTGACATGTGTTTGCCTATACTACCTATGCCACTGGCCAAATAGTCAGACTGCTTAAGATCAGTCACATCAAAGCACACATGATAATCATTTGTGATCACACACATAAAAATGCCGCAAGTTTCTGACATCTTCCATGGTTCAGACACTGCAAAAGCATCCAGATTTATAACACTGGAATATCAGCCATTTATGCTTTTTTTATCAAACAAGTAACCTGCAAAAATAAGCTCATGTTTTTTCTATTTTCATATTGTGCAAAAAGAAAAGAATTTGTATCACATGAGGTATCAGAGGTGTTTTTATTGTCATAGCGCTGCACTCGCTGATGGTGTATGCTTCAAAAATAATGTTGTCTTTTCTTCTACGCTGCGTTTAGCTACAAAACACAGCTGATACGTCAAGGCCACTAGCACTTTGGCGCTCCGTATTGACCACTGTTTGATTAATGGTGGGGGCTATCTCCTCAGCTATCATCTCTCATCCGCAGGTAATCGCAGTCTCGCTCACACATCTGTCTGCTCTACTTTGAAATAACACTATCTAAACTGCCAAACTGTCCGCAACCAGTGCCGGGCTAATGATCCGATCTGCCCTTGTTTCTCGGTGTAAAATAGTGCGGTGCATAATTAACATCATCGCTCATAACAGCACCGATAAGTGACTGTCGTGGAGGGGATGAAGGATGGGCTTTCAGGCTCGCAATGTTGTTAGTGCGAAGAACTATTCAATCATCCAGTCCCCATATGCAAGTCCAGCATGGCAATTGGGAGTCGTGCCAAACTGTGTCGTCGGTTTATGTACAGGAGTTTTCAATTTAGGTGGTTTGGAAGCGATGTTCCTTGTTACTAGTTGGCTTGAGAAAATGTAAAGTTGGAGGAAAAATATCAATTGCTTTTTTTTTTTTTTTTTTTAAGAATGAATGAAGATGCATGATGATGTCCCCGATAATTTTTTTCAAAAACAAATTCAGTCAAATCTAACCTCTGATTTAAGCTGGTTAGGCCATACCAGCTTGTCAATGCCTGATCCTGTCATATCTCAGAAGCTAAGCAGGTTAGGCCTAGACAGTACTTGGATGGAAGACTGCTTGAACTTCAGGTGACAGAAATGGTCCTTGTGTTCTAACGCAAGACACTTAATCCCATATTGCCTAGTATAGATCTGCTGTGAGTTAATGGTTGATGGTGGTTGGAGGGGCCGATAGCGCACAATGGTTGTCTCACTTCTGTCAGTCTGCCCCCTGGGCAGTTGTAGCATCAATAGTAGCCTATCACCATGTATATAGAGTGAATGTACAATCCATAATGTGAAGTATTTCTGTGTCTCTTGAAAAGTGCTATTTACTGGAAATCCAATGCATTAATGTTGTTGTCATTATTATTACAAAACTGACTGCTTATATTGTTGGATCCCCACAAACCAGAATAAATGCCAGACTTCATACAAAGCAAGACTTTGTTCTTACACCAAGAACAAAGCTTTTCTAGACACATGTTCCTCTGATTGGTTAATCTACCTGTCAATAACAGTCATCTCAAATTATAAATACTATTTCAAACTTTATGTTTTTGTGAAACTATTGTGAAAGGATGTGGTCGTGGCTTGGCAGGCAAGGACATTTGTTATTGTCTAAAAATGTGTTGTTCTATCATTATTAAGGTGTACAAAATGTACATTTTAGAAAACCGATCTATGTAGCCTTTGTAGTTTATTACTAAGTACCAGAAAAAAAGAGTAACTCTTGTTGTTTGTGTTCATTCAATGTTCAGTCATCACAAATAGCACTCTGGACTGTGTTCTTTTGTTGTAGTTTTACAATTGAAAGACAACATTTTCCTCAGACAGACTTTAGTTTGGTTCGGTCCTTATCTCTTCTCTCCTAAATCTCTAGCCCTTTATCATCCGTGCTCTTTGTCCCTTTCCTTTGCTCTTTCTTGTGCCTCCTGAATCACTTTGCTCCCTGACAGTCTTAGCCCCACCATAAGTCTGTCTACTCTGAGGTTATGGAGTTCACCTGTGCCTTACTGAGCACACGCTTCGGCCCTTTCCACGAATCTTGTCTGGGCTTCCACTGTAGCAGCTGCCGGCACCAAAAGAGCTCATTATTGGTAACACAGACGCCCAGGAGAAGATAGACCTATTTAGGCGGACAATGACATGACAGACTCATTAAAACAGGCAAACTAAGCCACAGGTGGTTTAAAAACATTGGGCTTATTCTGAACAAAGCCATGTTTCTTTTATCAAAAGCCTTGTTAAAAATGAACCACTGCAATTAGGTCGCAGACATGTCCTCAAAGTTTACACAGAAGAGCTCTCGACTCACACAAATGAGGGCAGAAGTGAGCTGGGGTCAGTGTCTTAAGGGGGATAAGACAGCTGAGGTAACGAAGGATGAGGGCAATATTATGCACAGGCATTTTTATTCAGCACAGTAATGGTAAACTAAAGTGTTGTGGCTAAATTGGTAGCAATTTTCCTTTGCAACAGCAAGATTCCAAGTCTGACTTCTGGTTCATGATGTAACGTATTCACCTTTTCACTCTTACAAGTTGGCCCATAAAAGCACCAGCTCAGAGCAAACCATTTACATCTGCAAATACAAAAGCAGTAATCTGATCAAGTTCATGAGGTCCTCTGATAAACTTACAGTATGTGTATAGTTTTGCACCAAAACCTGCCTAAACCACCTGACTAGGCACGTCACAGGAACATCAAATGACTCTTGTGAAGAAGGTTGCAGTGTGCATCTGCAACTGTCAAGATCAAAACACAGATCTGTTCAGAACTTTACACATGAGACCAAAAGCAGTGTTCCGATTGGCAGCGCTTAAAACTTCTGTTTTTCTTTGCTGTTTGAAAATGCTTTTCTGAAGCAATTATTTTGTCCCAGAATGACTGTATGTAGATATTAACCGCTGATGCTTCTCAGAAAACAATAGTTTTAATAGAATAATTTAAAGGCCCACTCCATGGTCAAAATACGGGACCACAGCTTTAGGGGTTTGCTAGCTTGTTTTCTAATGGCGGCAAAAGATAAAGGACACAATCAATTCGACTCACAGCAATTAGTTACCTCAACATACAGATTCAGAAGTGTTGCACTGCAGGAGAGAAGGGGATGTTCATTGTATAGTCACAGTGTTGCTGTTGTTTATCTGGTTTTCCTTTACTGTTTACTGATGTCAGATGTACAAATAAGACAAATAAGAAATACCCAGAACAGTTGTAGTTGGTTATTCTTGTTTTTAGACTCAAGCAGTGCAGTCAAATGTAAGACGTTTTTTGAGGAGAAAATCAAATGACTTGTGCTAAGCCTACACTATACACACAACCACATTTTAAAAAAGAGCTGGCAACATGTTCGCTGCTGGTGGAGTAAAGAGCAAGGTGAGAACAATCCAATGTCACATACAAACTATCACTTTGGCTACTCGAATGAGCACATATTTGACTTTTTACAAAAACGTGTTATTTTGCCAAGTTTGCACAAACATTGCCAAATAATAACATTAGTTAGCGATGCTAGTCGACGCAACTTATTTGAAAAAAGTTAAATGTTGTAAAAAAGGAATGTTGTAGAAATGTAACATAGACTCATAAATGTAAAATGTGATATGTGATGTTTACCAAATACATCACTAATTACTTGCAAATACATCTAAATGTCCAAATGTGTCACTCAAATATGCAGTGGCAGATAAAGCCTTGTTGGAAACCAGTATTAAACACATGTGGCAGAAGTGTAGGTGACAACAGCCTGATGGGCAGCACATTCCCCCAGTGTTTGTGCTCTTCTGTTTATTTGCACTGCATTACGACCCTAAAGGAGCCGTCAGCCTGCACACGGGCCCACACTAAATCAGCTGTGTTTTCCAGAGCCTTGTTAGAACTGTCTGAGGCAGTCATTGGCCTGGCACACTCCTGCTTGGCCCCTATATGCTCAAAGTGTCTTCTCCTATTTGCTTCTATCGGAGTTGCTTTTGCACACTTAGCCATGAGATGAGACTAGAGCCCGACACAGTCCAGAAGCAATGCCTCCCCAGAACAAAGAGTGACCAGCACAAATACATGTCTGCTTTTAATTCAGTGCACACAAAAATGTTAATTCAAATATTTACTTGGCTGTCTTTGTGGACCTTTTCGCAAAAGCTTATTCACAAGGTTTTCAGACCAGGACAATTTGATGGGAAAGAAATAATTGTAACTCTAAATGTAAATTTTTTTGCTGAAAGATTGACCATCTGCGCTCTTGTCTCCATGGATATGCAATTACTTACTCGTGAATGTTCAACAATAGTTTTTAACTTGTCTCCTATTTATTTAATCAGATATGTACTTATGCAAATATGACTTTAAAACTCTGACTGTGAATAGGTTTGCCACATAGACTGAACTAGACTGAATCTTGGTAAAAAGGTCAATGTCATGCTGTGGTAGCTTGGTTCACACCAGATGGAAATACATATGTGTGTTTGAATTGAGTTAAAAAGAAGACTTTTTGCCATCATGTTGCAGAAAGCACAGAGACACCAAAGCAACATACTCTTATGGTATTGTGTACCTGTAGTTCATAAATACTGTGTTACGACAAAGCATTTTTCATTTTTGTGAGACCAGGCTGACCACAGACATGCTGAGATCAGAGGACTTTCCTACATGCAGAGCTCAAGAGACATTATCGAGCAAGGTGTCAGAAAGAAAACATATACACAATGAATACGTCTTCAGTTAACACGGCTTTATCAAAGTACGTGTCCAAGGCGCAGTAATGATTTCAATGTATTTTGTGGCATATCACGTCTAGACAAATAAAAAAGGAATCACAAAGTCCATCCTGACTATTTTCTGCATTTTTACTTTACAAACATAGCAACACGGCAAAATGATCTATGAGAATCATACTTGAGCCAACTTACATGGGCAAAACAGACATAAAACAAAGAAGATTTAAAGGTGCTATACTTGTTCAGTTTTTTTTTTTTTTAACAATAAAATAACTTCCCCAAGCACAGATATCTTGTTAATGTATCTATTTAGGTCAAAATGAGTTCTCAATGTCCCGTCTATAATGTCGCGTTTGTTCACCAAAATGTCTGTTGTTGTTAGCATAGATAACATACCTCCACGCCTCGCTACCAGCCTTGAAAAAGACATAAAACACATTATGGTTAAATCACAAATCTGGACCATTCAGAACCGGGTTGGGAGAGCAAAAGATATCTCACAGACAAAGTTTTAGCAGTATTTTTGATGAGAAAGCAATCTTGATTTTGCATAAAGTACCCTTTAAAATTAGTTATTTGTGTCTGTTAACATTTTTAAGGAAGCACCTTTAAGTCAAATGATATTAAAATGAAAATCTCACTTATGAGGTCGTTAAAACAGAGCCATGGAGGACATGTCTGAGTTCCAATTCAACATGTGACTGAAGTTTCACGCCCCCACTGAGTTCTTAAAGGAGCTATAGAACTGTGGCCTTGGCCTTCATCAGAATGCGGACAATGCTTGACTCCTCACAGCTCACAAACAGCCTTGTGTTCTGACCTTGTGCTCTTGAGCTCAGGTGCTGCAGTCTCACCCTCACCTCTGCAGTGTGTGGTAGAAATATCAATATGACTATCATGATTCCCCAGGAGAACCTCTCCATGGCAAACAGAAGCAGGTCAGGAAGGACAAAGTGTTTTTGGACACAAGGTGAAACGGTCAACAACCTCACACACAATGGTGCACCCTTAAGAGGCCTGTTGATATATCAGCTTTACTTTGGGCATGTGTGGAGCCCTTCATGGAAAAGAGTTTTTTAAGCGACTAATAAGGATCTGGATTAAACAAACAAACAAAAAAAATCTGAATCTCAAACAATAAACTAAATGAAAACACATCTAAGATATAGAAATCAAAGATATAAATAAAATATCAACACATCAATATGTCTATGATGACACACAACATATTCATAAATTTGTACAATTTATCTAAACTTCATCAAAATGTCAAACTAAGAGCAGCTGTCCAAGAATTTGTCAATATCTTAAATGTAAATAAGTCACATTTTAGTCTTACACTTGACTTATAATTTAATCAAATGTATTTTTCTTTGTACAAGCTGTTCTTATTTAATTAGAACAAGCCTCAAGTGTGAACTATATGTAACATGAAGGTGTGCACCAGTCTGTAGGCGTTTGATAGTCTCATAATTTCTTCATATTCTGTTTGTTTCCACAGTGCTAGCAGACTTTAATAACTTTTAAGACATACAGTATGTGCATATTTACATTTACATTTGCATGTGTGGTTGGGGCCATATGCTGACACTGTTAAAGCCTTTGTCTGAGTCTAGTTGTGAGTTACATTCATCTCTTAACACTTGTTCACACATCGACGCATGCCTGCGAGGTCACACTTAAGTACAAAAAAACAGGAAACTAAAATAGATTCTATCCATACAAAGAAAAAGTTATTGTTTCAAAGGCGATTTCTGATTATTTTTTTAAACCATGGCTAGTTTTAACAAGGCTGCCAGGTAATCCTGTAAAAATCTACTTCAATTACCAAGTCCACTTCTTTATACAGTAGCTATTTTGAACTCCAGTTTTGGAAAGGTGCTTGTGTCTTTTTGTCTTTAAAGGTACACTGTGTCAATCACACCATTCATTCAAAATAGACAATTAAAACCATATATTGCAATATTCTGAGTGCAGATGAATATGTCTTATGCTATAATGTAATAAGATACAGTTCCTGATGTCACAAGGTTGAACAGTGTGTTTTCAGATGGACTGAAGTGTCCAGTCTTTATGTTGTGCAAAATGTGTGTAAAGGAAACAAAACTCCAGTTATGTGTTTAATAAGGAAACATTATAACGTGGAAAAAAGGACATAAAATGGACACTTTAATACTAAATGTTATAAATGTGAAATGTGCTATAAAATTTGTGCATAGTCATTAGCACCTGCTCTGCAGTGACACTGCAGTACAACTATCACTATATTGAGATGTATCTGCAATGTATGTGCTCATATTTTAATTGGTTTTGGTTATTACATTAACCAAGTGAGGTACAAAAAGAGATGGGCATTTTATCAAATTTTAGATAATATTTTGAATGTTGTTGTCAAGGTATCCAGAAACTGAATGTCATATATATCGTTTATAGACAACGACAACAATGCTAGGAACAATCAGTTTATAATTATACAAGTACAGTTTTTGTACTTCTGTATTCATTTGCATGCCTTCATTTTACATTTGTCTGATCACAGGCTAACATTGATAACATCTCCATAACTCATATCTGAAGTCACTATTGGTTAAATCATTTTCAAAATTATTATTATTGTAAAGCGTGAAGATCTAGTCACTAATAGAAATCACCAAATTGAATTTTGGGGATTTTTTTTTCATTCCAAAGTGCATTGTTATTAATTAAAACAAAAACAAAAAAACAGGCCCTTCTTCACATCTTATGACATCAATGCATTGTACAACATGAACGCAAACTATTAATATTGTCAATATCGCCCTGCTCTGCAATACTTTTAACCCCTGATGATCCTTTTACAAAGTATCTCCATGGAGACATAGTAGTGTGTTAAATAATCCATCCAAAACCTGTTTTTGCATCACATTTTCATCCAAACTGCTCCACATCGAGTCCTTACATTTGTCATTTTTGTTACAGCCTGGTTTGTGTTGGCTGGGATTCATGTGATGTCAGAGCGGAGCTGAAGTAAAGCGCTCTCGGGGGCCGCGTCGACACGAGACAGAGCCAGGGGTCAAAGGTCAGTATACACACACACACACGAACATACTCTCACACACCACTGCATTGCCAAATCTGGAATTTGAGAAGATTTCAACCAAAGTAGCTTAAGAATGTGTCTGTATGTCTGCACTTGTCTTGTTTAGTGATGTTTGTGGTCTTGTGTGCAAGTTAAGATGTTGCTCACTCATGTTTGGAAACTTTTCTGTTCATTTGGAGTTTGTTTGAACCAATTTGTATCAGCCAAAACAGCAAGTGATTATTCAAAAAGATGGTTTGGACAGTTGTAAACCTGTCAGAACATTACAGTGTTTTCTATAGACTCTACCCACACAAACTAGTCAATATAAGAACATAGTGAGGTTGTCTCAAATAGCCCAGGGTGAGAAGGGTCAGCTGCTATCTGACCTTCTCACTCCTGTGATCTACATTTGTCAGACAATCTAAATAATCCCAGACTCAGCATGCAACACAGCTAAGGTGCAGTCGCTGCAGACTTTCTATCTAAATAAAAGATTCAGATGGCACATAAGTAGTCTGGATTCTGCTGAAGACTTCCTAAAGCCTCTTAACAAATAGTGTTGAGAATGTCACAATCAAAGGCCAACGCAAGAACTCCAAGTGCATCAAGTGAGTTGTTGAAGAAAAAAACAAACAAACAAAAAAAAAACAAAACGTAATAACGAAACCATTTAAAACTCAGGGCCCCGTGAAAATAAATATTCACCATTTTCTCACATAGATACATATGAGGAGGTTGTGATCATGTTTGCCTTGTGATTGATCAGATGAACTTTTATTACTTTCTTTTTTACCATTTATCACTATGAACCTCCGTTTTCCAATCCAATCCTTACTTAAAGGCACTGTACTCCATTTCTTTACAATAATATAATGTAAATATATTGTTAATGTATCTATTCAGTTGGAAATTAGTCCATAATGTCCTGTCTTTGTGTAATAAGATCCCATTTGTTCACAAAACTCCACCAACTTTGTCTACTGTTGTTTTTAGCATTGTAGTTAACTGTGTTAGCATACCGACACACCTCGCCACAAACAGCCGTGAAAAAAACATTAAAACACATTATGATGAACAATTCTGAGGCTGAGATGTATTAGCTAAGTGAGCAAATCATGTAGACTGAAGTAATACTTAAAATGAATTTGTTCCGCTCGTTTACATTTTTAAGGAAAAACAAATCAGGTCTAGTCCCTTTAAGGCCCGGGGGCCAATCAGGTTCTCACTCTCAATTTGGAAAATATTGATTGTTTTGAGTTGGCACCAGTTTGGACCTTGTGTGGTCGCTGTTTATATATTTGATTCTGGGTTAGTCTTTGTTCAGAATAAGTTATTATGCCATTTATAGTTTATTGTTTTATTAGAATCCCCATTAGCTGCCAATTTCAAGGCCGCTAGTCTTCTGAGGTCTTCTAAAAAAGCTTCGTTATATTAATACAATACAGCACATTTTCATAATCTGTACAATACACAAAAGGCATGGATGCAAGAATAACAAGAAAATATCTTATTGGAATAACAACTGTTCCAAGAAACTATGTCATATGGACATCTGCATCATCTGCGATGTATTTTCTTGAATGTAAGTTTAACTTCGATTGTACGTGTTGAGCCTGGAAGCTCATTCCAATAGAATATAGCTCTATAGAACACAGTTGACTTTAAAGAATTTGTTCTCCGCAAAGGAAGTTTGAGATTACCACCTACTGCCCTTCTAGTCAGATGACTGTGACAGTTTCCAACAAAAGTTAATTTTTCTGCAAAGAATGTTGGCTGTTTTAAGAAAAAAAGCATTCCACATAAATAAACAAAGCCATAGTTGGTTCTGTTTCAGTAAGGTGTATGGTTTGTCTAACAGGTGAAATATTCTGTATTGTTCTGTAAGCTACAACAAATCTAGTTTTGTAAATTGTTTTTGGTTGTTACTACATACAGACTGGTAAGATCTTTACAAACAAATAAAAAAAAATTCGTAAGTTTTGTTGCTGTTGTCTCATTCTACCAGAAGAGCAGCAATCCTTCCTCAAAAACGACTTGGCAAAGCTGACCTGGGGGTTCATGTATACAGAATGCTGGATGGTTTATCGATGCATTCTGTGGTGTTTGTACACACATGCTGAGATCTACTGCAGAACAAACAGAACATTTTGATCCTTCCTAAAGCCGTATAAGGGCAGAGCAAGGCCTGAAATGATCCCGCTCAAACAAAAATGTGCACCATGTTTGTTCACCTGCCTCTGACTCTTGCACCACACATTACACTGGACGATACTTTGAGTTATGGTGTATGCTCTGGCGCGATTGTAATTTTCTAAACATTGTATGAATACATATTTCTGTCAACTTTTGGGAGTGGCATTAGTTCAGAGCATGAACAAAAGCTGCGTCATACAGTTTCATGTTTATGATACTTGTGTCAGCCTTGTTTGACCTTTGAGTTTGGAATCTGTAAAAAATAAAGTAAAATCTCTTCTCGTTGGAAATTAACAGTGTTTAAAGAGACGTACTTAGGGCTGCACGATATTGACAAAAAATCTAACTACAATTTTTCTGTTTGATATTGCAATTTCGATTCGATATTCGATATAAATATACAGTATGTAATGTTTTTTTTTCTGTAGATACCATTTTGCAGAATTGTATAGTTATGTAATATTGGTTGGAAGCTCTTGAGTAACTTGCAAAAAATTATCTGAATCTCGAATGATGGCTTTCTGCGTTAAATAGAAGTATGAATAAATAAGTAATAACTGACTAATTTTTAAGTTTAGTGTCACATTTTCCTTAAGACAGAAGTATAACACCAGCAGATGACGCAACTGTACAGTCTGTTGTCTAGAGTGAAAAAAAAAAAAAAAAAAAGCTCGCTAAACTCCAAAACACGTTTATTATAAGGACTAAACTCTAGACATGCAGTGTTTATGATAATATCACTTGGATTTTTATGTTTGTGAAGAAAACAGACTGGATTTACCTGGAAAACTATGATCAAGCTAAGGTAAGTGGCTAACGCTAGCAGCATCAGCATTTAAAACGTGAGTCTTTGTTTATGAGTGATGTTTTATTGAATACGCACTAGAACAGTCATGAAAGCAGTGTTTATAGACTTCTGTTTAGTCATGTTGTGCTGATCAAAAGCCTGTCCCTGTTGTGCTGTTCTGGGTTCACTTCGTAGTGTGCTGTGTTCAAAAACAATTGTTAAAAAATTACTGCGTAAGAAAAGGAGGAAAATTGAGGCTTTTGCGATTAGCTAATCTCAGTTGTCAGTATCGTGGTATCGATTCATATGATATATCGTGCAGCCCTAGACGTACTATTAAACCAGATCATAAATATAGATTAATATTGTCTCTTTAGTTCATCGTAATATTGAAAAGCCTAAGTGATAGAATAGCTCCATTGACTTTTTGTTAAAAAGCTCACCTTCACAGATTTGTATCTTGTTAATTATTTTTGTAAGTCTCATGTTGTTTACTGTATATTGTCGTGGCGTGTCGTGTTTTTTTCCGACCTGACAACAGCTCTCCAGAAAAACTCTTTACTATTTTTTAAGTGGCTGTAAAAAAATGTTTCTGCAGTAGTTTTACTGTGTTTTAAGTTATTTTAAGTTCTGCTTTAAGTCAGTTTGGAAGCTTTGCCATAACATTCCTGTTACAGCTGAAAGATTAATATTTTCTCTTTTTTTGTCTCTTTTTTGTCGGTTTCAAATATCTCAATATAAACTCAACAACAAAAAAAAACATTTCAAGTTAAGATATGGATTGTAAAATTTTCATCTTAATTTAAAAAATGTTGACAAACTTAGAACTATTTCTTTATAGATTAAGATTATTTTTCTGTTTTGTTTTTGTTTGGAGACATTGCTTCTAACTTTGAGCCAAATTGTTGGCCAATGGCCTAAGAATATTTTACTTACCTCTTGACACATTTTTAGAACGAGTCAGAAATGCCTTGAAACCAGCAAAATATACTACATTACGTAAGAAATTAAATCATATCCAGTTAAAACAACTCCAATCCTGAAGTAAGCAAGAGTGGATATATATATATATATATTTCTGTAGTGTACTTATAAAGCTTAAGGTAATTTAAAAACATTTTGACAATCCTATGTGACGTTAGAATAGATGTAACTGATTTACCCCAAGATTGACCTCGCTATCAAATGTTATGAGTCTGCTTTTGACATCGAACTCCCTCCCCATGTCCTTGTACCACTTGAATAAAAACAAGTAGGGTACATCACTATCCTTTGTTACAGGCCCTCTCTCTGTCTTTGTGCTTGCTGTTTTGCATGAGTGTAGTCGGACAGAATCAAAAGCGAAATGAAGGGCAGTGAGATAGAAGAAGAGGACGACTATAGGCTACAACCTTTGTAACGAACACCGTCTGCTTGGTAAAGGCTCCTAAACACTCCCCTGTGCATCTCCCTTTCAGAAAAAAAGAACACTAATACACTAGATTGGTGCGATATGTAACTGGAGGTGTGTGCGCGGTCGGGTTCCACACAGAATTTCAAAGAGATCTCTTCTTTCATCAGCGCTGAATATACAGGAGGAGAATCATGTGGGATAAGGGCCGTGGTGCAAAGGTAAAAGTACAGTAAATTACCCTGGCCAGTCATCCATATCGAGTGTCTTTTATACAGGAGTGCAGTGGCTTCAATTGCTTTAACAGATCTCAACCAAAAGCTGCCTGGTTACTTTGTATTCAGTCTGGATTCTGTCCTGCTTTTGTCCAATATCGTATCCATTTCAGTCAGTAACATCTGAAGCCTCAGAAGGAGATTTCAGGCTTTTTTTTTTGGTTGCTTATTTTAATTTTTTAACTGCAATATTCATTATTTTTTAGTTACAGGTTATAAGTAAACTAAAAGGTGAATTATTTGATACTACTCATGAAAGATTTTATTCACTTGAGTAACCATGATTAAGGTTCATGCATAAATGTTGGGCAGGCGACAGTATATAATTTGTAATAAAATCGCACTAAAAATGTGTAGCATTGATGATGATAAATTTGAGAATTTTGTGATGTTATGAATTGTCCATAAACAGCAGCTGATTTTGTGACAGAAACGTGGTCAAATAGTCTAAGTGACTTTAAGGGTTCAATGAGATGCTAAAAGTTGAAGCATTGTTTCAGTTTCATTTGGAGTGGTTCATGTTCTCTCACATTTTCACTGAAACAAACTGATAAAAAGAAAACATAAATCCTTTCTTGCCTGTGGTATAGCTGTGCCTCAAACATTAGAAGAAATCACAAAATGACAACGGCGTAGAAACCGAATGACCGGAGGAAAAGTCCCTACCAGATTAGTGTCACCTTATGAAAAAAGTTGGGTTTTTATATTTGCAATATTTGGATTTTGGACTTGAATTAAACAAACACATTAGACACATGCGATTCACAATGGATCATTGAGAGCAGATGACAATGTCCCAGCAAGAGGAGAAGATTTTTGAAAATTGTTTTGTTTTTTTTTTTTGTGAGTTGCCTTACGCTTTGTCAGTTCTGGGTTCACAGATAAGCATGAAATATAGCATGTATATAAAACAATATAAAAAAGGGGATATTAACTACTGGGCCATCACATTATGTCATTCTGGAGTTCATTTGTGCTCTTCAAACTACGTACAAAAGCTTAACAGCCAACAAGTACAAGTTGGGTACAATTTGGGTCAGTCAGCAGCATTCACATCTAAAGCAAACCGCGCCGTTGAAAGCGGACCAAGACCACCTCCAAACTGTCGGTGCGTGGTCCATCCGGTCACTTCACTTTCCTGTGTTCCAACTCCAGTTCGACTGAAACACAAATTATGTAGGTGTGAAAGTTAAAGACTAAAACAGTACTGATGAACAAGAGAAGATTTGAGTAGTGAAAACAGAGCCTAAATACTTGTTCACTATTCACTTGTTCTACTGTGTATGTGTACGTTATGTTAGGTTATGCATGTGAAAGGCAAGGAGATGTTTAAAGTAGTGTAAAAAGAGAATTGGTGCTTAACTGGAGTCCAAGAATCATTGATCAATAACATTAAGCCCAATTTAATTGCATGTTAAAAACGTTTAACAGCCAAGTGTAAACCTACTTTCAGTCTTATCCCACCACATCACTGCTGGTGGATCTGCTCTACCAGACTTTCCTTTTCCTTTTATTTCCCGTAAAGCAGCTGATGCTTCTGCTTTATCCCTCATGTCACAGTGTTCTGTCATGACCAACATGATACATCTCATCAGACGGCCCCTTTAGCGGATTAACAGGCAGGCGTCCAACACTTCTTCTGCTGTGGAGACGGGCTTGTGCAGGCAACGGGAAAATTCAATCACCGCCTAAAGGAAAGGAAAGGAACCAATGAAACGCTACTTTAGTTCCATTTCTGTGTTCACGACTGTTCAAGGCTGCGAAACGGGACGAAAGCGTGAGAGAGAGAGGGCTTCAGTCTGTGTAGTGGGAGCTGTTTGCAAGAAGGTCACTGTGGAAGATACTGGATAGAAATTATTCAAGAAATGATCTGTTTTCAAGCTTTTATGTAGACAGAACATCAGTTTTTTTTTCTTCTTGAAAAATTTTCTGGCTGCATTCATTTCTACCAAGAACCAAGAAAACAGGTGAATCATAAAAGTGCACTGGTTCCCATGGAGATTACTGTTATTTCTATGAAACAATCCACAGATTGCGATCATTCTAGCGTTTTTTTTTTTTAATTTCTGTACTTATATTTCTCAAAACGTATTTTTAAAATATTGATTGGTGTGAGCCTGATGGCCTCTCCACAGACTCTCCTCTTCACACGCCAAACAAGTCTTGTTTTATAAGAATGAGACATTATTCAGTGTAAAAATAAGCACAGCAGGCGTAACGTGGAGAGAGTGTGGCATGTAAATGCTTTAACTGACTGCAGTGACCTGGAGCGGCATGCACGACCACACACACATTACACACATGTGAAGAAAGAACAGCATAATGGAGCTTGTTTGCACATGGAAGCACTGGTCCAGGCGGGTGAAATTAATCCTTCATCAGTTTATTTTGACGCAATTAAAAAATGCATTGTTTTAATGCACTAGTGTTCCCAGCTCTGGTTAATATATTTTTTCTGATTTGAGCTCTGTTTATCAATCTAAGAGCTTCAAACAAATCCTTTAAGCTGATTGGTTAATGTGTCACAACAAGGGACAAACTCAGAAATGAAACTTTTGTGAAATACCGTTGGGAGAGAAGCCTGGACATCTTTCTTGTAGTCTATATTTCTGCTAAGCATCCCGTTTGTGATGTGTTTATGCACTTTTAAACTCATAAAAATTGCGTAATTTCATCTGGGGAACATTTTGGCAAGCAGTTAATTTTACTTTGGAGACATATTCTGGTACAATACCGCAATTTACTGTAAAGTAGACAATGTTTTTCCTCTGCTTCAATAATCAATTGAGTAGCGAAAATGTGTCCAAAGCTGCTGACTATGGTTACCTTCTATCATACTCTAATGCAGTGTTTTCTAGCCTTTTTTAGCTACAACACACTTTTTTGATCGAAGTTTGTTCATGCTACAGCACTTACTCAGATATGGCCAAATGAAACTAAATAATTTAATATTACAATTAAAAGGGCACTATCTAATTTTTGGTATACAGTAGTCTGGAATGACCCTCTTACTATCAGTTTGTGTAAAGAGAAGTAAAACTAAGTGGTACAGGTCAGGTCTATGGAGAAGCAGCCTTCACGCTACTTTTGAGAAATAAAATTACTGAATATTGATCAAATACATGTTAAATATGTTTATATTTTATTTTGGAACACGGTCAAACTAGTGACAGAACGTTTGTTGAAAAAGCTACGTGTTGTGCCTTTAAATTATTCATTATATTTGCTTTCATTCTGAGTGAAAATGTTGCTCTCTCACTCCAAAAACAATTGGTCTTTTTTCAAGGCACAGTTATCTCAAGGCTAACTAGTGTTCCCCGCACACTGGTTGAAAATCACTGATCTAATGTATAAAAAAGTCTGATCAATACTCACATACTGTCGCAGATGCTCTTACACTCAATATAAAGTGACAAATCTCTCAAGCACTCGTTTGAACAAACTTTATAGCTCTTTTTACTGGTGAATGAGTCAGTTTGATCTCCTTTTACACTAACACATGAAAATGTGTTCAAATTCCCCTTTCATGATCCTTTCACAGGTGATTGCTGCTTTTTCAGAATACCACTTCTCCAACTTTGACATTAGCACAATCATGTTATTTTCTGATAAGCACTCACCACTTTTAGCACAGCTTGCCCAAAACACGACTTCAGTATATTTGTGTATTTTTATGAACAAAACCACACAATTCATTTGGTCTATGCTTCAAACTGGATTTTTAAAGATCATTGATCATTATGCAGAAGACACTCTGTGGATAGAGTGAACATATGTTCATGTTTTGTGCACTGGAGAATATCACCACCTAAAACCTGAGAAACATCTGCCTCCAACAACAAGATTTTCACACTTCTAACAATAGTACAATGTCTGAATTTAATACCAGTTCCCAGGCAAATGAAACAAAAAGTACAGTATAAGTAGGGCTGGGTAATTTCAGGATAAAAATCCAATCATGAGCTGTTTTATGAAATCGTCTTATCGTGATTTCTCTGTTTAATGCATCATTCTGTTCAAATTCAGATTTTTTTTCCTCCTTCCTATTGGTCAGCCTCATTGTTGCCAATTCCACTTCTTTATAGTGACTTTCGGCTTTTTTATTTTTTGAAAGTGACTTGTGAATTTTGATGTTCGTGGGTTGCAGTTTTTTTTAGCTTGCTTGATGAACTTTGTAGTCAGAGTGACAGCTGGATCTAACAATTGACAGTGAAGTAGGAACTTTCTTAATAACCTCAAAGGCACTAGGAAAATTGGCAGTTTATAAGAATAGTGATCAAATCAAAATTGTGATCTGGTGCTAAGAAAATTCTGATATAATATGCGAGTACAAGTGAATTCAGTAGTGTCTTCATTATGTTTGCCTTAGCAGGTTTTCCTCACAGGTCGAGACTCACCCCTGAGGCTCTCCATACAAACTGATCTATGTTTCCGAACACTGATGACTTTCAGAGTAGAGGTGACAGCTTTACTATTAAAGCCTGGAGGTAAAACTGTACTGGAGGCTGAGAAAGGTTCAAATATGAAACCAATAACTGTCACATATAGAAAATGTATTGTTGTTACAGTGTGTTAAATATCGCTTTGTGTTCAAGAGTAATAATGTTTTGTACATTTTACAGTTTGGAACAAGTTGTAGTTTAAAGCAACAGAATTAAAATGATGTACTTAAATAACTGTACTTTGCCCTAAATCAGAGCTATTCAACATAAGGCCCCAGGGCCAAATCAAGCCCTTCAGCCAATAAAAACTGGCAAACTGCAACCCATTGTCCAAACATTAGAAACTTTGTTTTGTACTTTGATTTTAGATTATAGTCTTTGTTTGACTCTGCTTCAGACCGGGCTCGGTCCTAATTCTAGACCTGGTTTGATTATCGGTTATTGGATTATAGGTATTTGTTCAGTAAGCAAATGTAATGCAATATAGAATCATGCTAGGAAAGTTTTTGTATTTTCTTTTTAAATGAAGCTTTCACACTTTTGTTTGCAGTTTCAAAACATGCTTAAATGATGTTTTGTGGAATCAAAACTGTGCTAAAACTAGTGGCTTATCTTACATCTCCAGTCCAGAAACCAAAGCTTAGCATAAAATGTGGCCTTCAGAAAAGTAGTTCAATAGTTCTGACTGAAATACAATTTCAAATTTTAAAGCAGGTATCTATACACTTTATATTGGACAAAAAGTACTTCTTGATGGTTTTGGAGTTAACTCATTCCACACTAAAAACCTTTGAATTAAAGTTATGGACATAGTTTCAGAGGTCTGTGAGCGAGATGAGAAATGATCTAGTTTGTAGATGTTTGTGTTTTGTTCGTACATACACTTTCAGTAAGAAATCTAAGCAAAGTTTTATAAATGAGACCTCAGGCTGTTTATATATTGTTTTCCGACATTCAAGCCACTCTTTACAATCATAGATCCACAAACGTCCACATACCCAGGGCAAGGTAAGTGTCTTGTACAAAAAACAATGACAATCTGCTCTTGTAGTACCGCTATGTCTTCTCATCCAAGTACAAACAATACAATAAGTTGGCATTTATTCCTTTTTGATGTCATATTTTGTCTTTTTATGACAATGCTTGTTTGGGATTGAATTCAACAGTAAAGGGTTTTGCGCTTGTACACACACTTAAAATAGTCTCTGACAAACTAGACACATATTTGCAAATACATCATACACATTAAGATTATAATTACTGGATGCTAGCAACTGACAAATCTATTTTAAACCCTCTTTTATAACAACAGTATCTATTAAGCTGGTTACATCAAACATCATAGACACGAAAATAAAATTAATTACAAAATAAGTGATAATTGAAAACATAATTTATAATAGAATTCCTCAAAAAATGCTGTAGCTCAGGGCACGAACTTTGAAGTTGCTGTACCTAGTTTTCTTATCTAAACCTTTTTAACTACTACTTTCACATGCATGTTTTTTTTTTGTCCATGAACACTGCTTTCAAACAGTTTTTCAGACACAAAAGTGATGCAGCCTCCTACTGGGTTTGGGCTTGCGGAGCATTCCAGATCCCAGCTTAATGAGTATTCATGGTCACACTCTCCAAACTTAGCGAACACAACTCTAAAGATCCCGCGTGTAGTGCAACACGTGTGATCTTCTCCAAAACAAGCAAAAGACCCAACCCATGACTGTACTCTGACATGCTCCCACAGTTGCGTTGGAGGCATGGTTGCATTTTTCTGGGTTTGGAGAAGAGTGTGTGACCATAATCATCACACCGGGATATGGGAGGCTCCTACTGGGTTTGGGGTTGTGTGTCCGCTTGCTCACATCCAGGACCTGGCTTTGCACATCGAGCTGCACTGGAGTATCTTTAAAGTACAAACACAGTCCTCAAACACCACTATTCTTTTGGTGACATGTTCACCAAGGCTGAGAGGAGAAGTTACATGTGCAAAACAAGTTAAGGGGAGCAAACACATCCAAAATACGTGTCTATAAGATACCATATCGTGTTTATTCCACGCATGTTATTATGGCCTAAAATGCATTTTCAAGACAAGCTATTTTCATTGCATATTCAGGTATTTTATGAGAAAACGTTGGTGTATCTTCTAGTAAATTGAGTGCAAAATTAACACAAATACTGCATTCTTGTTCTTCCTTTCAGTGAATTTTTACCTTGTATCAGAAATAAGGCCCATTGTCTGATCACTTAAGCCCATCATTTGGTTGCATAGTGGCTTTTTTTTTTTTTTTTTTTTTTGTGTGCAAATGAGCAACTTCCATGTAAATCTGTCACAAACTGACTGTGTGTCACTGCATAGGTCAGTGTCGTTTCTAGTATAGTTGTGGGTGGATCTCATATTGCTTTTTCAACAGAGCTGTAAAATAATTGGTTGAACAGATGTAAACCCCTACTTCCTGTTTTGTAACGTCAAATTGTTTTTATGGACAGAATTTCTAGGCGGAGCCAGGGCCCGGAGGGTGTCTAGTTTGAGGACCACAAGATCTCATCTCTGCTGTTTGCAGATGATGTTGTCCTAATGGCTTCTTCAAGGACTGAATAAAAATCAGCTCCTCCAAATCCGAGGCCATGGTTGTCAACCGGAAAAAGGTGGCTTGTCCCTTACAAATGGGAGGAGAGTCCTTGCTTCAAATGAAGGAGTTCAAGTGTCTCGGAGTTTTGTTCACGAGGGAAGAAGGATGTAACGAGAGATTGTCAGGTGGATCGGTGCAGCGGCAGCAGTGATGAGGTCGCTGTATCAAACCGTTGTGGTGAGTCACTGAGTCGAAAGGCAAAGCTCTCGATATACCGGTCAATGTACGTTCCAACCCTCACCTATGGTCATGAACTTTGGGTAATGACCGAAAGATCGCAAATACAAGCGGTCGAAATTAACTTCCTTCCTTAGAGATAGGGTGAGGAGCTCAGTCACAAGGAAAGAACCAGATCGAGAAGAACCAGCTGAGGTGTTTCGGATATCTCCAGGACACTCCAGGGAAGACCCAGGACAGGCTGGAGGTACTGTCTCTTGACTGGCCTGCACACCTCTGGACAGGGAAGTCTGGATCTCCCTACTTAGACTTCTGCCTCTGCAACCTGACTCCGGATAAAGCGGAAGAAAATGGATGGAATGATAGCATCAAAATCAAGTTCTGCAACTTTAAAACATTTTATTGTGACAGGGAAGACCTGTCAAGGTTATATAACCCACTCTAGAACTTTCTTACTTAGATGATAGCTTAAATGAAAACTTACATGCATTTGAAACCTCCTGACGGCAACTGTATGTGACAGGAAATACTGTTCTTCAACCTGGGACACAAGTGCAGCTGTCCCATTTTAATGTATGTACTCAACAATCATTATTTTCAAAGTCAGTGATACTAAAAAAGTCCTTGCACATCCTCATAGCCAGCCGGTGTGCATTAAGCAGTGTTTGGTTTGGTGTGGAGTAACTTGGGACATGAGCTGTGACTACCGTACAAAGTGACCCGTGACTTTTCCGCGCTGTAGAGGACGCTGCGTGGGCCCATTGTAAGCTCTGCCTCCTGTCTGTTGCAGAATGGCTAATGTATTCCAGTGTATTAGAATGCCAATATGCGGATGAATGCACCAGTGCCGTATACCTCCGTGAGCTCAGAGTGTTCGGCTGCCGAGGGACTCGCAGAAGAGAACAGAAAAAGAAAAGAGAGAGAAATGGAGAAAGACGGAGAAGAGGTGAGCTAAGTCGACACAGAGCCCCTGACCGATGTAGTGGAGAGAGTTTGAACATTCTGTAGGAACAAGTGTTTTGAGATGAGTCAAGAGATCTCTCATGCTGTACTGAGACCTGTGGAATCTAAGATTGATGGTGAAGGCTACACTACAGACAAAACACCTTTTCTCTGCAATTTTTCTAGTCTGCAAGAAATCCATGTATATGAGACTGTGATTTTCTTCACTCCTACACGTCAAGCTTTAGCAAAAATTTGAAAACATCCAGACATCATATAAAGCAATAATAAAATGCAACAAAAGAATCCAAGATCTTCTCTGTAATCTTCACTCCTTAATTTCTAGGTAAAATGTGAATTGTTCATCCGTTTTATTCATTCATTCCATTCATCCATCCATCCATCCATCCATCCATCCATCCATCCATCCATCCATCCATCAATACACTCATTTATCTGTATTTAGTTTGACAGTTAGTTTTGTTGTTCTGTGAAGTACTGTATTACTTGATGACATCACAAGGTGAAATAGAATGTAACCAGAAAACTCAGTGGATAATTCTTTTAAACTTAGCAAACATTCTAAATGAAAAATGTGGATCTAAAACCTACAGAAGAGACAAAGGAAGTGGATTTATGCTTCAGATTCTTTGGAATATTTTGACAAAGCTTCAAAACGGATTTAACAATGATTGTAGTGGATTTATAAAAATGTTCCTTGTCTTCTGGGCTTTACGCTAAGCCAGATTTTTACATCTTTTCATTCTGGACCTGTTTCATAAATATTTGTTTTTAGTGTCTTGAAACTCCTGCTTTATGTGGATGAAGTGTGGTTTAGGACAAATCTTTGTTCTGAAATGCCTGAGCTTGGCTTCATGACAAGGCCTCTTATGTAATTATTAGAATTTGTAAGAGGTCCGAGGTATAATATACAAACATCACATTTCTCCTTTTCTTTCTGTCTCTTGCACTATTTTGCACCAGTCTGACAGAAATGCAAACACCAGCTCGTAATATTGAATATGCACATGAAGCCCCATTCCCCGATGACCTGCCAGAGCTAGCATAGCGCTGCATCTCCTCTTCTGTCACCACTCTCCATCTGACTGACATATTTAATACACGTCCTATGATGATTGTTCGCCAAAAGCTGGAAAAGCAACAAAAACAGAAAATAACTTCAGAAAACATATAGGCAAACCACGCATGGTCGTCGCCAAGAGAAATAGCAAAATCACATGTCTATTTTTTGTGACAGGAGCAATACGTAAGACATGTATTAACCTCAAAAAAGAAAAAGTATTGGGAATAAACTACAAATGATTGACAAGGAGATGAAACAGTTCTTTCTGGGGCGTCAAAGACTACATTTCAAAATGACACTCACGCACACCAGCCGGGTAAAGAACTATCAGCTATCAATAAGAAGGAAGACTTGCGTAAAGGCAAATCTTACACTTCTAATGCTGTGTAGTCCACCCACGGGACCAGGAAAGAAACATTTTTGACGGACTGTGACCGTTCTATTGTTGCTAGATTGACAAGTGCTATTCCTCAGGGCTGCTGGGGAATCACGAGGGTGGAGATTTCAATGAAGTACTTAACTGGCTTTCAAACATTTGATTTGGAGACAGTTATGTTAGATGAGAATTCTTTTTCTGGCTTTGATAGAAAGAAACACAAAAGATCTGAACAGAAATGAGACGCACATATACTGTAAATGTCTAATTATTTTCATAGTCCTACAGTAGTTCAATGTGACGTCCCGCTTGATCTGAATGTCAATCTTTTTCTTACTTTTCTGTTTTTTGATTGTTGATTTAAGTCACCAAATTGATTTGTAATGGCTTCCTTCACAGTTGCCAGAAATATGCTTTAATTGTGTCCATGGTAAGAGTTTTTAGATCTTATTCTGGCTTGTTCCACCTCAAATGAAGCCAAGTTTTCTTCAAATTGTTGGATTCAATGTGTTTCAGAATGCATGTAAATACACAAACAAAGGTCTGAATTTACATAAAGTTCTAAGTGTAGGTCTGAGGCTTGAAGATGGTTAAGTTTTTCATAAATACTTCATAAATACCTTTATGTCCACCATGTAATGATGAACTGGGACAACACAACATGTGTCATGATGACACTTCTGACTTTTCTGGTGTGTCTCTCACACACCCATTGTAATGGCTAAGTTTAGGTCTGGAGTTAAAAAAAAAATGTAGGTATGTGGCTCAGAGTTGGTTAAGATTACGGTCAGGATTGTGTCATGAATACTAACACGTCCATCGTAGAAATGAACTCGGGCAGCAAGGGTTAGGGTTCTTTTTAGACAGGCAAAATTTTACATTTCTTTCATATTATACACTGTTTGAAAATGCGTGGTATAGACACTCATTTCCCTCAGACCAGGCTGGGCAACAATACACATCATGGCACACAAAAATAGACAATGGTTCACATTAGTTACACTGCGTATAGACAGGCATCTCTATGAGGTCAAGCTTGTTGGAATATCCATTCAATGTGTCAATTGAATCTTAACAGTGCAGCACTAGCGTTTTTGTAAAAATGGTATGTTTGCAAAACACTATTAACAGCTCATAATATGACACATATTTCAATTGAACATCGAAATTAGAATTTAAAAAGTTGCTTTTTAAATTTTCAGTAGTAGACCTCCATTGCATACTTGCACGGTTCGTACTTTTGTAATAAAATGAACATTATTAGATAATTAGATTTTGTCACAATGTGCTGATTTTAGTGTATACAATTTGAGGGAAGAACATCTCATTTACAAAAGAAAGTCAGGCGCATGAATGGCGCTGTAGAAGAACTTACTCTTAAAAGTTTACAACGTTTCTAATAGTGTAAAACATTCTATAAAATGCATGAAACCAGTGTTGTGAATGAAGACACTTTAAAGCTGCTTAACTTATTTAAGACTTTTATGAGAGAAAGTGAACTTCTGCTAATGAATAGTAATCAGTTGTAAATGTTAAATCCAGTTTTATATGAGTCTTGTGAAAGAGAGGCTTTGATTGTGGTCTTAATGGGCACACAAACCTAATGTGAGGCTTGCCTTTTGTTTTTATAAAAAACACTGTCACTTCAAAGAATGTTCTCTTCTTATTTGAGAAAGCTGATTTGAAAAAAAAAAAAATAACAAAGATGTCCTCATTTTTGATTAAACAATCTGAATATTTGCAAGGGAACAGCGTTTAATACTTCCAGCCTGGGTGTCAATACCCAAAGTAAATGGTTATTCTGTCTTAGATCCAGGACACTCACTCCCATTTCATACACAGGAAATTCCATCATCACTTCCATGTTGCCCTGGGAGTCAAACTAAAAAATGAGAGTAAAAGAGCATTTGTTCAGTGATAAACCTTCACTTATTTACTTCTCCTGTTTATATTTGATTTTTTTTTTTTTCTTTCTTTTTTTTTCCACAAGTAGCCATGTTTGTCTTTATATAAAGAAATGTATTCATTTCTATTTGTGTATTAATGCATATTTTATATTATTGTATTATCCTACTTATTTTAATTTGATTCTGTTTTTTTTAACTTGAATATAATCTTGAGTTGAGGGGGTTATCCTTTACATAATCAATGTTGGCAGATATTCAGCACAGTCCTATTGACAGAATTGTGACTTGTATGAACCATTGTGCTCCTGTGGACACGTTTCAGTCTCTGGAGACCAGCACAGACCTAACCCCTCACGGCAAAAAGGTCATGTCACTGTCGTGAATCGCAATAAACAAATGCACAAGCTGTTTAATCTGCTTCAGAGGTCACGTCAAGGTCGCAGTGGGGTCAGATTTAAAAGGTCGTCAGGTTAGGATTGTTATTTTTTTTTTCGTGTGTTCAATTATGTAGTGTTTCTGGAGGAACATTATTATAGCCATTGTTGACCCTTGGATCTTTGAATGTAAGAGTATTTGCACAATGTTATATGTATTTAGCCGTCCTGGAAATGTTAGCAAGAATGCTTTTTGGGTTTTGTTGAAAAATGTTCTAGATGTTATTTATTTATGCATTATTCATTCACTCCACACTCAGAGGTGGTAAGCTACTGTTGTAGCCACAGCTGCCCTGGGGCAAACTGAAGGAAGCAAGGCTGCCATTTTGCTCCATTGGCCCCTCTGACCACCACCAACCACAACAGATCCATAGAAGACAATGTGGATGAAGTGTCTTGCCTAAGGACACAAGGACAGACACCTGAGGTGCCACAGTGGGCATAGTTTCTGAAACCTGACGATTTAAGACTTTGACAAGTTGGTATGGTTAGACAATTAATAAGTATTAGTGCTAAAGAAAGTTACACTTTAACATGAAAAACACTGTAATTGTGTGTTTCTCACAGCAGGAATTGATCATCAACTTCTGGATGCGAGTTAGATAAAAACTTTCAGCTACAATACATTTTCTCATTCTCATTTCTCTTTTTTATCTGACACATTATCAGTTCGTATTATCTGATTTTTAGTTATTTTGAACCATCATTCTTCAGTTTGACTGTTGGATGAGACGCATCTCATTATCTTTTTGCACACAGTATATTTTAATATTGGGTAAATAAACGTCATGTCCACTCTGCCTCTTGACTTGCTACATATACGAGGCCAGACAAGAGGAAGTAGTTGTCAGTGCAAATCAATAATATGTTTATTGAGTGAAGCCAGTGCCGCCGTCAGTGCACTTTGTCTGATTAGTTAAGCTGATCATTAAACACCACGGAACTATGGCTAATATTGACAGGTTAGCATCAGAGAACTCCACAAGGGGTCACAAAAGAATAAAGGTGTCTCGTCATGGGGACATTGATTCTTGTCTGTGGATGAAAGCGTGCATACAAAGACTTATATTGCATTGATACTGATGGCTGGTTTATAGTTAAAGGTGACTTGCTTAGAGTTCTTGTTAGTAAGAGAGACAAGAAGGCGTTGCTAGATTTCTTAGAGGAAATAGAAATATAATTATGATATATCTTTGTATGTTGCAACTATGCTCAAGCTTTAGTTTGTGGTTTGTTTTTAATGTAATTTTATGCACCTTTGGTTATTAAGTATGTCTGTGCACCAAGATTGTGATATTAGAGCATTTCTTAATAGAGAGAGAGTGAGAGAGAGAGAGAGTGAGTGAACATACATTGATTTGGGCATTTTTGACAGTGGTAAATATTCATCCTAGTGTTACTTGCCTTGAAAATCCAGACAATATTATAAAACATAATTGTTTGGCCACAGTGTTCCTCTTCGAATTTACCTGGCAACTATTTCTTTGCCATGGCCCTAAGAAGACTGTGGAGAGGAACACTAGAAAAATGAGCACTACTGCCTGGGTATTTTGTGTCTCATTGAAATCACAAGATCACAATATAGTCATCTAGTTTTAAATTGTATTTAATCAGAATGAAAGAAATCTGCTCAACAATCATTTACTTAACTTATCTGACATCATTAATGAGAATGTGGTCCTTCCTGATGAATATGACCATTAAACATAGATATCAATCCCTCTTACATGTCACAGTGGATCATATAGAAAAGTTATTATTCTAAAAAGAGGAATTAATTTCTTCATTTTGGAGCTCAAACTGTAAAAAAAAAGGCAAAAAATATGCAATTTTAGGTGAAATTGTCCAAGTTGGCGTCACATGTTTTGAGTACATTGAATGAAAGTCTTTTATTTTTCTTCCTCAAAACAAAAATATTTCTAACTCTACACGACAGAAGCATTGAGCTAAATTGAATCAGTTAGGCCTATAAAATGGAATGCCCTAAACAACCCTAAAGCAAAAGGAAATGAGAAAAAGCGCTCTGACTGGGACATAAACCTCTTCTAATAAAGTTTGCTCTGAAGAATCACACACCACGGCCCACTTATTTGACTGGCGTTGTGCCGAGCTGAAGCTAATGCATCCAAAATGACTTTACTGTACTTTAGCTGACGTCATGGTAAACTTACAGTACATTTGTATATCCACTGATGCTTCGAAGTGTCACAGACTTTGTTCTGGGGAAAAAACAAACTTTTAAAGTAGACGTTTTGTGTGAATCTGATAATAAATATGTGGATCAGGAAATTGTCTGAGATTAGCAGTGAAGCTTCTGAGCTGCAAAATCAAACCAATGATAAAGCACATCAAAACACCTGACCTGCCTAAGAGTTTTGATGGTAAAACTTGTTCTTGCAGTTTCAAGTGTAAAACTGAATTTAGTTTTGAAAAACCGAAACAAAAACAAAAAGACCTTTATGCTGCATTTAGACTGGACAGCGTCGGAGCGTCCAGAACCTCCAGTTTACATGTTAAGTCAACGCAAACCGCGTCTTGAGGCGTCCAGCAAATTTGCGGCGCAAATTTTCGTCTAACGCGTTGAAATGTGCTTGTTTGAGGTCTTTGGCCGCCTCATCGGGCATCTACGCCAGAGTTGGGCACTGCTGAACTTTCAAGCGTCGAACGCCCGCGTCCACCAATCAGTCACTGCTCTCCTGTGACGTTGTGACATGCTGTTCTCCTCTCACATCAAGGGAAAAGAAGGACTGTTTACTGAAGTCTTTTAATAACTTTTAACAACAGAGCGACAGACAAGGTCCCTTGTTTTGGGGCTTTTTTCAAATGCTCATTTCTCTGAAAATCTGGTGACGCGGCAAAATAAACAATATGGGACATGATCTGGACTGACAATGCGCTCACATGGATCTATTAAAAATGCCCTTGTTTAAACTTCGTAGCAATGGAGGAGGACCGAGACAAGAACTGCTTGGAGGAAGTTGCACTTTCTCCTCGGGTAAGCTATGTTTATTAAGGAAGCACCCTCTGTCTCTCCCTTCCTTCTCTCTCTCAAAGTGATCTGTATACGTGAAATCAAAGCCTTTTGCAAAAAAAGCGAGTCTGCAAAGAAGTGCGTCTGTGCGCAAAAATTGTCTTTGTTCACTGACAAAGAAGAGGTGTTGGTGGTTTGTACTCACCTCATACAAGATCCTGAGCTCATGTGCAGTCTGTGTGAATAGTCATGCTTCAGATACACTAGATTCCACTCACTTTAGAACACAGCCTGAAGAATGTGCACAGTTTCCCCTTTTTCCTGTCATAAAAACTTGTTAATGGTAGATTGACTGATGAGTCTTCTGTCTTGTCTTGCTGACAGGTTCTAACAGGAGTTTGTGGAACGTAGAAAAGAGAATATCTTGCAGCGGCCCTTCCAAAGCCAGCTCCGGCCCTGCTCCCTGAATGCATTACAGCCTGTTTCATAACTTAATAAGGTGTAAAAACCTGCGCGTCCAACTTGGCTCCGATCTAGGCACTCACATCCGCCTCGCAACATCCGCTTAGTTGAATTTTAAAATATTTATTGCTCTTTCATTTCCATCAGAACACATGCTTAAGGTGTTTACTGTAAAGCTGTCATATTTCTCTCTCTGTGACGTGAAATCGATACATTTTAAATAAACCTGAGTGGCGTTGGTGTTGGGACGGTGTTGGCTGGGCCTGAGAGTGTTTTAAGAGCTTTGATGGAGACTCATTTATCCAGGAGTCGCAGACAGCCACCAAACTGCTGATCTGAAACAGCATCTCAAAAGCTTGTTATCGACTCTGACTACGTTTTATCATCTATTTTGTGAAAAGTGAAATCTAATTCTGGAGACAGGCCAGGCAGCTATTAGCAGTGGGTTTCTTTATTCACCGCACAAGACTAAGAACATTACTCATGCCTCATACAAATAAGGTTCAGTTTTTGATTCTCAGTCATTTGAATGTGTGGAATGTACATGTTTTTCCTGTCTCAACCCCAGAAGACCAAAAAAAAAAAAAAAAGGGTTAGAAGAAAAAAAGAAAATAAACAGTTTTTATATTGTCATAAAGCTTGTGTCATTTTTTAAAACCTTATCTGAAAACCGTCCAGCCAAATGCAGCCTTGGCAACAGGTGTGATTTTGAACTTATAAAATGTGAATAGACTGTATAGAAAAGTTCTGTGACCAGGAGACACAAACTCAACAATAATATTCTACGCTAGGATCTAAAATTAAACTTGCACTTTGCTTGTTACTGGTTAGATTTACTCCACAACTCTGCAAGTCTACTAAACTAACTGTATTTAATTATCATTGGTTACTTTTAACAATGTCTCGTTTGCTAATTAGTTTGCCCTGAAGACTTGATCTTGATAGTACCAAGGCTGCATAATTTCAATTAGTGCTGAGTGGAAATAATAAAATCAAGACTCATACATAATTGTATTACAGTCATGACCAGCCGAATCCTTGGCTAAACTGTGCCTAAACCACCTGGTCAGCAGTGGAATGGGAGACTATGTGTCATTGTGTCCTCAGATACATACATATGGATGGTCAGTCTACCACCACTCAGTAGGATGAATAAATAATAGACAGGCAAAGGCCATAGGGTGTCAACATAATTCTGAGTTTGATTTTCAGCTCTTTCAGGAGTGGTCCATGATAGACAAAATCCAAATAAAATCACTTGTATAATGTTTGAAGACATTTTGACAACTGACTTTTGACGAGCTATGCTGTGTTCTGCACACAGAGATGGCCTGTTTCTCACTTGATGTTTGAGGCTCCAACTTACGTGTATAATAATAGCATTCCTGCCTAAATCAGTTCCAAACAACATTGATTTTCTTTGTTCACAACAAGGATTTACCAGTTTGAGAAGCTTTCTGATGTTTTATATTTTGTTTCAAGTCAGAGGTGGGAAATAATCCACTTACCAGTTGGTTTATAGACTTGAACTTGTTTTATTTGCTTCAACTGTCTTAAGAACATCCCATTGACACAACACTGGAACAAGAGGTGATCTTTTCACTCAGAAATGTCGACACAAAGCTTAAACTAGGTCTAGTTTATGTGAAATGTACAATGGGTCTGTCCTTATCTCACCAAAGGTTTAGAATTTGAATCCAGGTGACATAACATCACCAGCATGTTTACTTAGTTCATTAAATAAAGACTAGGAGTCAGACTGATCGCACACAGTCATGAGGTGACATCTTACATCTACAGTCACAGATACAAGGGTCAAAGGTGGAATAATTTGACTCTGCCAGCTCCATCATGCTTCCCCTATAACTTTCAACGACCAGTAGGAATGCTGGCAGATGTGAAAACAGGTGAGAAATCAAAGAAATGCGATAAGATCAGATGAGGGTAGACCAGCAGAGACATCATGGAGGAAGAGGAGATTTGAAGAGAAAAGTATAAATACAGTGGATATTACTGTGTCTCTGTTGTGGTCCCAGTTCTTCATATAGGATGCAAAGCACAGATAGAAGAGTATACTCTTGAAGGATTTACACATGGCAAGCTCTGGTAGCAACAGTCGTAGCCAAGATCATTAACATTGTTTTTAGTTGAGCTATTCAATCCAAAACTAAACAATATTTTGGATGGATAGGGTTAGCTGAGAGTGTAAAGTACTTTTTTAATCATGTTGTATCAGTGTTCTCTCATAAATACTGTAGTTTACTCACAGTTGTATTTGGATGGATTTGTGCATGTTTCATCTAGTGTTTTGCAGCTGATTCTCAGAAAAAGTTAAAAGTGTCTTGTTCAATTTTACAATAAGGGGCAGGACTTATCCGTTCTGCGAGTTTGAACACAAACTCAGTAGACCTGATATACTGTATGTTCTCAATTATGTTACAAAAATTGCTATGTTCAGGTCTAGGGCCTAGAGTTTGTTAATCTTAGGATTATGTTAATAGTAATATAAATAAAAGCCTTTATTTGCACCAAAGAAATAAACTGGGGCAACAACGTACTGTAGGTCATACAAGCCTAATCTCACAGAAATTAGTATGTATACTACACAAATTTAAATGTGTATCCTTTTTACCTATGATACGTGTTGCTGCACCAGTTAATTTCTATAATGGATGTAAAGATGTTTTTATTATATTTGAATAACTTAAGCCAACTGCACACTACAGGAGTTTAGGATCTTTTGCCATTTTTTGCCATGCTAAAAAAAGATAAGGCCACAGACATAAGAACATTTACAACAATTATTTGTCTCACAGTTGTATCATGTCACAGGAAGAACAGAGACAGGGGACATTGCGTGCATCATGTGATTGAGTACTGAGTGTTTTCTTTCATGTGCACGATTTTAAACATTAAGAATGAAATGCGAGTGGATTAAACCAGGTTCATTAACATCACAGGAGAGCAAACGGTCATAAGGAGCTGTTGCACTGGAGCATTGTAGGCATTAAATGAAAAAGTTCCCAATACCTAAACATACCCATTTTTGTAACTTCAAACCTGGACTTAACCGTTGATCCCAAAGATAAGGTCCCCATGTGGCTTCAAAACACCTATAAGACACACAGGCAATACAGTAGTGTCTCTCTTTGACACCTTTTACGAAATTAAATAAAAATGCAAAAAAGGGCTATAAACGTGCTCATGATGCGCTGTTAACATGTCGTGTAATAGATGCACATTTCTGTGATACTGTGTTTGTCATACACTTGCAGAATTGGGACATACGTAATTTGAGAATAATTTGACATAACATGCTATATGTATTGTTTGGTATAGAGGTCCAGAAGCAACATAAAAAAACAATGGTTTCATGAAATAATAACTCTCCCATGTTTGTTGGCAGGTTTGCAGAGGTTCCATAGGAAGAGACAAACCCAATTAACTGCTGAGACAGTACTGGTATCTATCTATCATAGTGGATAGTGGCAGAATATGCTTTTACGAACATATTTTTATTTATTTTTTTTCTCAGGTATTTAAAATCTGTATTGTGTCCATACCTGTCCATACCAAAGGCTGATACTGTCAGATCTCAAAAGCTAAGAAAGATAGTGCCTGGTTAGTACTTGGATGGGAGACCGCTGGAAGTGCCACAGTGGGACAACAAGAGCGGACTGTCGTTGAGTCCTTGGGCAAGACACTTAACCCACTTTGCCTCAGTGTCTGCGTAGACTGAGTTACACAAGTGAAAACTATGTAGGGGAGAGTGGGGTGAGTTGTGCCAGTTTTTACTTAACATGACTTTAAAGTGAGACCATGAGAGTAATTCTTCAAACTACAACATGAACACAGACTTCAGGATGTGGTGCATCTTTGGAAACAATAATTTTTGATCTGAAGTACAGTATTTAAGAAATACAGCTGTCTGAAAAAAAGTTTTCTTGTGGCACAACTTGCCCCAGGTGTGGGGGAAGTTGTGCCTTTGGAGAGATTGCACTGGGGTCAATTGTGCCATTTATTATTACAGTAAAATAGTATATTTTAATTTCAGAAACAGATATCTTCTTCAGGTTAAACTCATTATGCATTTTCCACTTAAATTTTAGATTAAACATAAAGTTATTTAACATTAAAGAGAAAAAAGGCCGATCACAACATGCACATGTCTGATCAGAATTAAACGCCAAACTTGATTGATTGATAAGTCCAATTTCCTTGAATTTTGGTCTTATTTCCTAATTTTCTATCTCTGTTTGGTGTAAAATGAAGAATTAGATTGCTTTAGTGATAAAATGACACAATTACCCAAAAATCATATTTTTTCAATTATTCATTAATGGGGTGTCAGTGGCACAACTTAACCCAGGCTCTTTGGCACAAATCACCCCAGGCCCACCATTTTGGAAAAAATGCATCATCTGTGAGATTTGAGCTAAAATCATGCCAGCTTTATAGATTCAAAATGTAGCTTACCAAAGCACTAACACATGTGTGATATATTACAAACCTGCCTATAACTGTTCAGACGCAACAATCAAAAAACTTTGATCATACAAATTTTACTTTGAAGGGCAAAAACTATTTTTTTCTACTTAAATGCCCTTATTTCTCATGCAATCAGCCTCCCATCTTTACAGGATGAGTGAAATGGCTAAACCTTCAATAATTTGTGGTCACATGACCAATTTCTTCTATGGTTCTGTAGAAACAGGGGGTGGCACAACTTCCCCGTTGGCACAAATCACCCCACTTTCCCCTACACACATGAATAAAAAAAATATATAAAACAAACAAATCATTGTCTTGATCACTGGTATTTTTTAAAGAGACAACTGTCAAAATAAACATAATCACAACCCAGGAAAAAAATCTCTAACTGTTGCTCAAGTGTTATCAGCAAATCCTCGGCTGACTTGCATAGATTTTATTGTTTGTCATTTTTCATCAGCAACTTAATCTGTTGGCATGAGTGTGAAAGAACATCCGACGCAGGAGACACATTACTCTTTTGCTTTTTTATGATCTCATTTTCTGCCCTATTGATTCTTCAGGCAGCTCACTTTCCAGTCTGGGCCCACTCGGACGATTTGGACACTTGTAAAAACGCGATAAGCAGGCTGGGAGCACATCTCAGGCTGACATATATGAGATGGTCTTTACAAGCGTTTAGACGGACCCTGCCCTGTTACTTGTGTCCGCTGTGTGGTCGTTTCACATCCTGGCAAATTAGTGGGGCAACTTTTAAATGGTCGCTCTGATAGGAAAAGATCACAGAGGTAAGGCCAGACTTTTAAATTTAAGTGCACAATTGTATTATAATGACTAAAAAGATTGAAAGTAATATAAAAACAAGGCCACATAATTCATAGATTAAAGGGAATCATATAACATTTAATTACCGCAAATTTTGTCACTATTGAGTGCATCTTAATATAAGCAGCAACAGCTAGATTTAAATAAAAAACGCTAAAGTAACTCCGCTGCATAAGCCGCAAAGTTCAAAGTTTAAGAAAAAAGTAGTGGCTTATAGTCCAGAAATTACAGAATATTGTGGTCCAAATAAAACACAGAACCGTTGTCTTTGCATATCTCTGTTCTGGGTGTTTTTTGTCAGAATTGTGAATATAAATATTACGTCTAAAGATACTGCACTGGCTTGGATTTAATGCAGAATTAAACTAAATTTGTGTGTTATTACAGCATATAAACACAAGCATTCAGCTACTATTATAAACAAAGAATTTAATAGCAATTTTTTCACATTAATTTGGTTGAATACTAGCATAAATAAAGGGCAAATAGGTGTTAAGTTCAGTTATCAAAGTATGTAAGGTAAATGTTTTATTTGTATTGGTTTTATGAAATCTTTAGTAGACTCTGCAATAGATTACAAAGGCTCTTTAGTCATAACTGAATGGTTTAAATAGATCAGTGTTATGCACAATCTGAGAACACACACATGGACACAGATGGGAGCAATGCAGAAGAAAACATTGATGCCAAATACTGGCTGTATTTGCACATACCACTGGATCAATATCTGGGTAAATCTTCCAACAACGCCGGTAGCACCAATATGATAACCCTGCTTTTACTATAGCCAGTCTGGAGGATTTGTATTTAAAACAGTGTAGAAGATCTCAGACATTGATCTATGACATCACAGATCTGTCACATTCACAACATCGTTTTCAGAGGCTCAATTGGAAAGAGCAGTATCTCACAGCAAGTACTCCAGCTGTGATTTTGAAGAGGGAGCCACGTTAGAACAGGATAACTCAAATATTCTACATAGTATGTAGCCTTTAACCCTTTGAAACCAAGTCCAAGCTTAAAAGGCAAAATTAAAAGATGAATTAACCAATGTGGGATTGTATCTTTTGAAAGCAAACATGTCTGCTTACAAGGAAAAAATACAAGACTGGATAACATTGTGGATTTCTGCAGACTCATGGAGCAAAGTAAGAATGTATTTTATTGTGAGTAAGTGAAGTTAGATGTTGTTCAGACGACCAATGAGCTCCTTTGTTTCATGTGCATCACACAAATAAACTAATACGATATCCTTTTCTATTGTTTAGTTGAATCGAGAGACAGCAGAAACCGTGGTGACCAGACCCCCAAGCAAAGCCCATCACTGATTAGCAAGTGAAAAGTGTAACTACCTTAAGAACCTATTAGTGGTAAGCTCATGGAATATTGTACTCATTTAAATCAGAGAAAGCTTTTTCCAATCACACTTGTGCACTCACCGGTTGATTTTCCATCCTCTTCATCCACACTAAGCACCACACAGTCTTATTTACGGCCACACAATTATGCACACTTCCAAAATCCCCTGTTTGGTTGTCGTGGTGACTTCGTTACACATTCATCAACTGGGCGGCACTAAATATGTAATAAGAATCTTACTTTTCTCTTCAGGATTATTTATGCATATAATGTGGAATATTTTCCAACAAAGTCATCGAAAGTACTGAAATGTGTTTCTTATTCTGCATGGAAACGAATAATTACAAACATTTGTCAACTTCTCGAAGGTTTTTCAGAAGATACGGTACTGAGCAGAGCTTAAAGGGCACCTATTGCACAAAATCGACTTTTTAAAGTTCTTAATTATGTTCTAAGATTCTTTCCTCATCAGACAGTTGCAGCTCAGAGAGATACTCTTCGTTCCTTTCTGAGCCTCAGAAAACACTACTGTCATAGGTAGATTTCTGATATACATAAGATGCCAAAGTTAAAGCTTTCAAGGTGTGTAAAAGACAAGAACAATGCAAATAGTGCACCAGAATTGTCCTACAATAAATATTTTTATGTATTCATTTATTTCAGTCAGTTCTTCCCATTTAGTTGCAGGTGACTTTGGGCCTTAAACTGGGGAATGGCCTGGACCAAACATGGGCAGTTATTTTTCTTCAAGAACCATATTCATATCTATAAAAATAGAGTAGGGCTGGACTGCAATCATTGGTGTAGCAAATTCTCATTATTGTAAACACATTTCAGTAAAATGTAAACTATTTATTCTAATATTCTGTCCATTTATTGTTAAGAATTATTGTATGAACAACACAAGTGCAGACATGTTTCATCATTAAAAAAGAAATATTATGGGTGCGCTCACACTAACACAGCTGAACCGTTTGCCTGGGATCAAGAACCCACACTTTAGCAAACTGCGAAGAGTGGGTCTGGTCACCACGCCCTCCGCCTGCGTTTCAGATCTAATCTACATCGTACCGGGCAATCAGGTTAGCTTATTTGCTTGACGCAGATGAAACAAAGGAGCTGATTGGTCTCTGTCATTTAGACCAAAATCTAACTTCACTCACCTCACATTAAAATGTTTTTTTACTTTAGTAATTGATTCTGCAGAAATTAGCTATGTTTTTTATTTGTGATATTTTTTTCATGTATTTTTTTCGTCGGTGCAGCCAAGTTGGATTTTTTACAGAGGAAGATGCGTGTCTCTGATTGGCTAATTAATCTATCAGTCACGGCTACAGAAATCCGAAAGATGAACAGCCAGAACGGCCAGACAATATATTTTTAATATATCGTCTGGATTTTCCAGGCAACCAACTGTGCCCAAGCCCGGATTGTCACTAATCTGCTCAGCACGATTACTCATGTGCACGACTTAGCATACGAGAAGTACAAATATAAACTCTGCAACAAACTTCATGGATCTGCGCTTACTTTGAATTAGCACTGTGACCAGAGAGAAAACTTTGGAAGTCTCCTGTTGCTTTAGCTGCTCCACACAATTTTTACTCCAAAGCCTGACAGAGGAGCGCCCATCTCAAAAAACTCAGGTCTGACTCATTATATTAAAGTTGAGGTAGCTGACTTTTTTAGTTGTGAATTTGTAAACTTTGCACTAAAAATATATGGTAAATACAGCACATTGTGAAAATATGAGACCATTGACTACTGTCTGAATTAAGTAATAAAGAATTTTAGTTCTAATCAGGAGCACAAAGCAGCGCTCTGATTGGCTTGTGTGGTCCTCTACAGTTTTACTTTGTTGTTTGTAAAAAGAAGTTTTTAAGCCTTAAATGCAACCAAAAACAAATACATATTGATATTAACCATGTGTGGAAAGATTTATAAGAGGATGTTGTCATATTTTAAACTTTGCAGTTTGAAAATCAGCTACCCAATCTGTAAAGATATACAGTAAGGACCCACTGAACTTATTCTCTCTTCTACAACATTAGCACTTCAGCGCTTGATCCATCCATGAACACAACATCTAAACAACAGGCTTGTGGCTCGGTTCCCTTGTGCAAGTGGAGGTCAAAGAATTTTCTGCAATCAGATTTGAGCTTATCACAGATAAAGATGTCTTTTGTTGCAGTCAGGATGGGTAGAAAGAGTGACCTCTTAGGAAAAAGATACTGTAACTTTTGACCCATCACTGAATCGATGCTGTTGGTGCTACAATCAGCAGGCAGCTTTTCCCCACACGTCTGTCATGTCACAATTTAGTCATAAAAACTAAAATACCACAAGTGTCGGCAGCGAAACCCAACTCATGCAGTGAACGGCGGAGAAGATGTTAATCACCTAATCAGATAAGACACTGCGCTTTATGAACTTTAATATATAATGTCACTGCGTCCACATGCACAGTGGTGACAGGTGTGTGCGTGATGACAGGTGCACACAGAGCATTAATAAACCGGGACGCGATGCAATCTCCATCTTTATTAAAACGCTGAAAGACACGTGGCGTTGCATGGATGACCACACAGTATGAGACTATGCCATTATGCTAAAACTTTATATTAAAGAGCCAATATTACAGATATTTGTGATCCAGGGTTTAATGTTTTATGGATTTTTCTAATCTAAAACACGGAGTTGCGTTTTGTTTCATTTTTAGCACACGTAATATTTAGGCTGAAAATACTTGGTTCCACCTATTACTTTAGCCTCAGTTAAGCTGCTGCTTCTTGTTTCAACAAAAGGTTTTATGAGTCTTTGTGGTATTAGTCACCAAAAGATATAGCAAAATTATTCAGTAAAAAGAATTAGGGAGATTCTAGTGTAGTGTACCAACAAAGAAAAAAAAAAAAAAAATCTTTCTGAGTACCACCAGGTATAAATCAGGTCCAAAGAGGATATTTCCAGATCTAAAAAAGTGTGTAGGTCTTAAGTAGGGATGCACTGCTTACCACAATGTGAGAAACACTGTTTTATTGCAAGGTAAGTTAAGGCTGTTCAATTGAGCTTGATGATTCTGTGAAACTTAAAACTTCCACCTAATGAACTCACAAGGTTGAAAATAGTATTAGCCTGATTACTCAACTTTGTGAAACAAACAAAAGCAAAACTCAGAGTATTTAATGATGAGGAAACAAGATTCTAACACAACTAAATATGTAGTGTATTACACACTTTAAATGTGTGTATGTGTGATCTCTAGATCAGTTACACCATGCAAAAAACATAAAACTTACATAGTCAACAGTCTCATTACATAAGTCTAAATTTATTTTTTTCTTCATTTTGGTCTCCACACCATCCTGTATGGATCATAGAGTGGCCTGTTCTATGAGAGCGCGTGAAGAGTGACCCCTGGTTTCACCTGGGTCTCTGTTCTGTGGGAACATTCCACTGTGGGATTTTAGCTTAAACAGCCTATTGTTAAAGGAAAACAGAAAACACATGTCTTCCAGGCGAAGTTGGTTGATTAAAGTCTATCATGTGAATCGACTTCTGGACAAAAATATTCCTTCTTGTTCTCATATTACATTTTTATGGCCTTTTTCTAGCGGGAAAGATACTAAATACAGTTTATAGCAAAAAGATTCAACTTGTTTCTGTAATCTTATTGTGCTGCTAATTTCTAACTTTGGCAGAAATGTAGAAGGCAAATGTCTTTCATCAAATCTGCATTCTCGCTCTCTGACTGCACTGTAGCGCCTCCTAGCCCACAACAAAAGAAAAACTAATGCCAGGACTAGTTCTGGGGAAAAGGAAATGGGGCTCTAAATGTGTTCCTAAATAGATGACCATGAATTAAATCCTGCCCATGTGAACAAGCTGCAAATCTATAGATAACAAACTTGTATTCTTTGCAGGTAAATCATTTGTCACACTGGTGTTGTTTGAGCTTTTCTCTGTATTGTGGTGCAACCCTAAATCCACATTGTCACTGGACAAGCATTGATCAGTTTGGATTTGTTGATTACTACTCATATCTTGTATCTGCTACCGTCACGTTGCTAAAACCAGACCTCATCAGTCACTAAAACAAACTTTCTAATTAACCACGGTAATGCTAAGGTCTGCTAGCAGTCAATCTTTAATAGGTGGCATGTAAACAAGCGGCACGTGGGAGTAAAAATGTGGTGTTGATTTTGGCAGAAGAATTATGCAGAAGAGGGGTGCAGATGGCAGAGGCAGATGGGTTCATTTGTGATGGGGAGCCCGGGACAGATCAGTGCTTCATGGGTAATGGCTATTAGTCCCACCCTGATGTCATTCTGATGGGACTCCACTTGTGATTGTGTGGACAGTCCAGGTCATGTGATCACCTCGGGTTGACTGAGCCAGTTGTTGCACCTGTCAGCCATGTTTGAGATCAGAACTGTTCTAGCTGACTATTGCCTTGACCTAATGAACCTTATACTTTATACACTAGAACAGTATCAAACAAATCACATGGATATCAGGGATTGTGAATACCTTTTCCACTTTACTAATGATTCCAAAATAATACTTTGCAAAAGCACAAACCTACAAACAGCCCAGCTTTAGACAGCTGCCCAGTGAAATACAATGATTTCTCAGAGTACGATTTATAACTGGTCACCAAAATTCTCCCAATCATAAACTTTGCAGACATGTCTATTAAACAAATCGTAGTCTTAAATCTTTGTAACTAACAGTGCATTTGACCTTTGTTGCTAGAATTGCAGTGGTTTTGTTCTTACGTCAGAATTGGTGGAAAACTGGCAGCCATTCATGAACTAAATTAACTCTTATTTTCTTTTTCATGACAATCATTTGCTGGATCTACACATGTTGTCTGCACATTTTCTCATTCTAAGATTTAGAAGTTCTAAAATGTTTCTGTAAGCCTCCAGTTTGCCAGCTTCAACAAATATTTTCCCTCTTTACATCTCAATTAACATTTTGCCCAAAAATGTCCACGAAATAAGGCCAAAGATTCTACTTTAGATATTCCTAAATTGACTATTCAAGAGCGTTATGGCGCCATTGCAAGATAGTGCTATTGCCTTGGCAGAGGATTGTGCTTTGGTTTTACACTGGAATAGCTGTGCATAGCTTGTTGAACTTCCTTTTTCATTTGAATAATATTTTTGATCTTGACTTACACAGATGTCATGATATCTCAAAGAGGATTGTCTTGTGATTTTAGTGGCGCGTCAGTTTTGCTTTATTAAGATATTATCTACTGCATGGACAATGTATTTTGAGTTCCTCCCTAAGCCGCTCATCTTTGGTGTCTTATCCATTCATCTTCCCTTGTTTCTGGCAAAATGTCTTCCCAAATATGGAAAACATGTGGGTCGCATGGGGTGAAGCTCAATTTCCAGCCTTAGTTGAGTAGAAAGTGCATGCTATGTGGTACAGATGGGAGCTCTGCCACAATAACAGGAAACATAAGGAGGTAAGTGTACATGCCAGCGCTGGCCAAAGCAAACATGCCTCCTCAGACTCCAGCACAGTTGTGACGGGCAGAACACAGACAGATGTGCAGCGGATCATTGAGGACAGCTCTCTGATCAGGTCTGAAGTCAATGACATCAGTCAGATGGGAGTTTTTTTAGTTTTTAGATTTAAGCTTTCATAAGAGACACTTGTCTGGTTAGCATCACAACTAGGGATGGGAATGATAACATTTAATCAATGTCAATGATCTCATGTTTCTAAAAGAACACAGTGATCAATGTGGGATAGTGAATGATAACAATTTATTAGTGATATGCATGATATCAATAGATTTGATCCTTAGACCTTGGCAGGGAAAAATGATCGATGCAGAGCAGAATATGATAAGAATCTTCCCCCTGGAGGCTAGACTTAACCTGGCTCATGCAAGATTGACATGTGTATCACTCTGACTTAAAATCTACACAATCAGTCTGGGTAGACCGCCACTGAAAGCCTTCAGGGAAAAAAGGAACGTCATGGCAGTATTTGAATATGATTGGTCGAAGCGTCTGACACCTAGTCTAGAACTCATCTTATTAATCCCAGTTGAGAGAAAAGATCTAATCTTTCTTGTTTAAAAAAGCACAAAACTGTCTAAATGTACATGTTTTTCAAAAGTCCAAATAGTCCATAATTTTGATAAAATAGCCTGCATTAGGCCTGTCGGCGCCACCATGGTTTTTTTTTTATTTGAACACGCACTTTGGTTCCAACCAACCAGATGGATTCTCTAGATTTTGTGAAAGTCACAAGTTGCAAGAATCCATCTGATACAGCCAGATCAGCCCAGACTTGGTGGTAGTGGGAAAAAGTCAAACTTGAAGGAAAATTCAATTCTTCAGAACTGGTGCTGCAAATTCAGTGGTGCTGGGGTGGAGAAGGGCTGCAAAACACACTGCAGAACAAGTAAGCAAGAGCTGTGTTAAGCAAAGTAGGCTGACTGTTGATACAAGTTGAATTTATGATGGTGGCTCAGCGGGGAACATGAAGCAGTTGGGTAGGTGTAGTAATTTTCCAGGCTGAGATTTAATTTTATGCAACTAGCTTTAGACAAAGTTGTAGGCTCTTGTGATGATTGTGGAATAAAAGGCTAAAGTAAAAACACGGATTAGAAGGCTTAATTTCAAGCCACTAACCACTTATCATTGCCGCCTATTTTCTGTAAAATGTCAGGCTAAAATCATCAGATGAAAGTTAAACATGTCCTATTCTTATGGATTGCTAAGAATTAAGTTCTCAAGTGAACCAGTTCTCAATTTTATTTCTGAATCAAACCTTCCAATTTGATAGCTCTAAATATATACATTTTATAGTAGTTTGAAAGACAGAGAATAGTCTCATGGATTACAACTAAAATCTTCTTCTTCTTTCTTCCTTCTTCTCCTCCTCCTTCTCCTCCTGCTTCTTGTTCTTCTTCTCTTCTACTTCAGCCCTTTCCTCCGCTGCACAAAACCATTTATGTCCAACAGAACAGAGCACAGCATCTCAAAAGGAGGGTGATTGTGCATTCAAGGCTAGAATTATTTCCCTCCCGAACGACAAGATTATCTGGCCACATCTGTTGGCCATTCACTCGCTGCATATGTTCTAATCACCACATGAAGACCAATTACCATTATGGAGCTTTGTGGACGTGTGAGAGGAAGACAGCGGTGGCATACACTTTTTTGGGGTTGGTTGGAGGGGCTTATTTTTTGGGAAAAAATTGCCCTGCATTCTTCCAGACATGTTGAAAGAGTTGGGAGTGACAGATCTTTGGAAGTGTCACCAGGAGCGGTCTGTGGTGATGCCCGAGTAATCCAAAACAGAGGAACATGTGGCAGGCTCAGGGGGAACAGCTGAGGGTAAACGTTGCTAAGAGATGGGATAGGAGTTTTTTTATATTAATTTTTTTTTTTTTAAGTGTTAAAAAAAAAAAAATATAATATATATATTATATATATATGTTTTGCTAATAATAATAGTAAAAATATAAAAATACAACAAAACAAATCTTGCACCTTGTGTCAACTGACTTGTTCTGTTGCAGCCCAGTCTCCAAAGAAAACACAGATATACAATAAAATATAAAAAGTACCATAAGCCATGTTTGCTTGCTGCTTTGGACATTTTGTTGTATATCTACATTTTCTTAGGAAACCATGTTGTCGTCCCAAAGGATAGCCTGAAGTGCAATTGAGGGATTTTGTGTTTATCAACACGGGAGATGCGCGCACACTCTGTATGTAGAAACAGCTGCCTCTTGTTGTCACAAGCTGCAGCAACAACTCAAGCCAGCACTGTTAGCTAACTACAAGAGTTTATCACTGTGTTATGCTGCTTATTCAACATTTTTGACAGAAATTGGACCCTACAACCCTTAAACGTTACACTGAGTGAAAAAACAGCAAGGAAGAACACTGTCTCAAGCTTAGGAGCAAGACGTCTGTCATACCAGTACATACCTGATTGAAACAGCTAGCTCTTGTCCCATTTTGTTTTAATCAAAGTAGTTTCCCCAGCCAACTATATGGACAGCGTATCTTTCTGCATGGAGCATGCAGCACAGTAGAGTGGAAGGTGACGCTGACCGATAATCCCTCTATAGCTTGGTTGAAGTGCTCTAGCATGGCCAGCCTAGAAGTGCTTTAGGATGATTCTCTTGCTTTAACCTTTATACAGAACTTCTTATACTAATTAAACACCTTTCTTAAGTTTTTTATAAATAGTGTAACTATTTTTCTTAAATCTTTTTTTTTTTTTTTTTTTTTTTTTTGTATACGACCATTTTTCCTAAAGGTAGATTTAAAAAAACAACACCTTTTTCTACGTTAGATGTTTGCTTTTGGCACTAAATAAAAATGAAAAAGTAAAATGTAAATGGTCTATTTATGTGCGCGGATGAGAAATAACTTTCTGTTTAATCTTCTGTGTCTTCGTTTTGTCCTTTTTAGTTTAACTAAAGTGAAGACAGAGCTGGTTTGGCCCTGATTAGAACCTGGATATGCCGTCATTTTACAATACAACTTATCTACACATATCAAATGCATCCTCCCAGTAGAAATGTGCCTTTATTAACCCTCCAAAATGCCACTGCCGATGTTTACCCTAGAGAACTCCGACTATTACCCAAATAGCATCAATTTTACCTGAGTGAACTCTGGACTCATACCTGTATTTTGTATTTCTTTATCAGGCCGACTCCTCTGCCATAGACAAGCCAGCCATTTGCTCTAATCCTTATTGACTGCTCTTCCATGACCTCAGCCCATAGGGTCCAGCCAGGATTTACTGAGAGACAGCCAATCTAAACAACCTGGCCTTGCGTCTTTCCCTTCAGCTCAAATATGTGAGGCGAGGCTGAGACACTGCTGGATGTGGCGGCGCTAGAAAATGGATACAGTGTCAGTCGTTATCAAGATGAATGGGACAAAGATGGAAAGGCTGAGATAAACTAACTCTGGACCATCTGAAACTGAAGCATTAGAATGGTAGTTAGGTCCATGTAATAGGGTTGGTCCATTCTGCGTTTATCTTCTTATACGTCGCCATTTTATTTCCTTTGTCCTTGATCAATGTCTTGTCGAATGTGAGGTTGGATCTACTGTTGTCACACCGGTAAAATTTCAACCTCTATTCTCAATACTAACTTCAAAGGCAATTAATCAGTTATTGATTTAACACTCTTGATTATCACGCTAAAGAACTCTTTCCTTAATTTCTTTTGACTTTGACTTGTTGTCAGTTAAATATTGAGTACTCAGCTTTTTTCACAAATGATATATTATTGTAACAAATAAATACAACACATGTTGTATTTTCATATTTCATAGGGACATTACATTGATTACATTCATTTCATGGACCCTTACCCTAATCTTATCCTTAGTGATTAAATGCCTAAACTAAACCTAACCCTCACCCTAATCCTAATCCTGGCCTAAACCTTATTTGAATTTAAAACCATGTTGCTAATCTCATATGAAGGATTTACATTATGGGGACCTACTTTTTGTCCCCATAAGAGAGAAAGATCCTCGTAAAGTGAGTGTGTATGCAACTTTTGGTCCTCACAATGTGATGAGAACCCGCCCATATATACACACATACATACATATACATTATAAATGCATAAATAAATAGACTGACCATGTCCAATGACAATCCACTGCTTGTTACAGTAAAATGCCACGTTGATATGGCAGAGCTAATTTAACAGTGCACAAAACGTTGTTGTAATACTTAAGTACAAAAACCTCTCTTGTTAATTGCTCAGATATCCCTTATTGATTCAATTACAATCAACAGCAAATGTTGACAATCTGTCTTGTGTGGGGAGAGGAAATTCATTGCTCTGCATTCAAATATTGTGTTAGGATATGTTCACACACTGCTTGTTTTGTCGAGGCCAGTTGAATTAGATGCAGATTTGACTCTGGACTGTTCTAGGTATAGCTTGTTGTCATCTACACCGTAAATGTGTGTTTAGCCCGTAAGTGAAAAATGGGAATAATGGAAGCGGCGCAGAAAACCAGAGTTGTGATGTAGTAGTCATTTGATAGGTGGAAAGCTATTTACAAGTATGACAAGTTGCATATGTGTCATGGACACTATGAACTGTCAATGTGCAATGAGCCCCAAAATATTGAGTCACAAGCATTAAAGAGTGCTTTTTTGTATCCGACCTAAAGACATGAACACACAATCACAACTGCCCAGCATGATTGTTAAAGCATCATGAGTTTAGTCCAATTAAGTCCCATTTTAGAGTTTGTACTTGTGGAAATGCACTCTTACTTTCAAGTAGTTATCCTTTATGTCACAGTCCTGAATAACCCCAGACTTCCCCTTCCTGGATTCTTCCTTCAGCTCTTCTGAGAACTGTCAGCGCTTAATGTTGCTCTGGATTCTGAAATTTCCCGATTAGATCTACATTGTCTGCAGCTGTACAGTTTGAGCTTGGGTGACATTGCACACATTCCAAACTTGGTGCTGTGTCAGTCCACACAGAGATAACAAAATGCTTTAAAGTAGGCTAATACCGCAGGTTTAAACACTTGGACACGATACTTCCCATTGAAGCTACTCCGTAATAGTTTTTTGCCTCTGGACAGACTCTTGGCAGTGCGTTAGCTCTGTGGTACATGCTTACACTTGCTGTATGCTAATCTGTGTGCATCTTAAGAGCCTGAGTGGTGTAGTTGGCACATATAATGCATTTGAGTGTGTCTTTGCTGGCTCAGTGTGGTTGTGTATGCATTGACCCAGCAGCTGGGTCAGTTTCTTTCTGGATTTGCTTAATTAATGGTTTGCCTGTGGCTCCACTGTGCTGAGCGCTCCAGTCTGTCTGTTCCTGCAGCTTCAGGCCACACTGTTGTAAATGTACACAACAGGTGCTGCATGGGAGAAAGCAGTTTGAGGGTGTGAGGGCTTTTAATGAGCACACATAGATCTTTATTGAGCCTTTAACTAACTCGTTTTACTAACTCATGACAGGTAAAATCTTATGTGTATGAAGTGTGAACAAATTTCACATTTTAATTGAATTTTGTAGTAAATGTGAATAGCTTTACACAAATCAAGAACAAGTTTGTGAAGAAAAGTTAAATATTTTGAAAATAAGTGGAGCAAAATTTTTGATGACATCACACTAGGGAGACCAAGACATTTTAAATGTCCTCGCAATGAACACCTTTGAATGATTCTATAAACAAGCACAGCCAATCAGAGCTCTGCTTTTGACTGTGTATGAGAAATAAAATACATTAACATTCAGTTCGAACAATACACAGTATTGTGATCGTTATCACTATGTGCTGTGTTTGCAATGTACTTTTGAGACATTTACAAATTTACAGATAAAAAGGTCAGCTTTCTTCACTTTAAGCAAATGCAAGGCAGGGTAAATTTATTTGTATAGCACAATTCATACTCAGAGCCACTCAAAGTGCAAAACTAAAATTATTATAATAATACCTTGTGAAAATATAGAAACTTACATTATTACATTATAAGCCATTATAAGCTTTTTCATTGTAGTCTGCAGCATTTATTCTAAAATGGCTTATAATAGAAATGGTCCACTGACTTCTCAGTGGACCTCACAAGGACATTTCACAGTACCAAGCAGTTATTTATTCATCTTTTTTTTTTTTTACAACTTCTGTTCCAGTGAGTCCAGGGGATGTGGGTGGAGATCATTTCAGCCCTGTTACCTCTGTTGCGGACATTAGATTTATAAAGCACTAACATGCACAAATCTAAATACAACTTGGTTTAACTTAGTAATTTTGCACTAAATGCCCCCTTTAGCGTTTTACTCTTATAGTTTAAATGCTTACTTGACTCTGCACTGATGTTGTACCCCTGAGCAATACCTTTAGCACTTCAGTCCCTGTGTTTAACTTCTTCATATAGCAATGGTTTGTTGTAGCAACCCCTACAAAACAGTTTACCAAGGAGAAACAAACATTACAATAACACTTTCAGGAAATATGTCTGACCTTTTTGGACATAAATACCCAAACACTGCAGCCATCACTCAAGCTCTCACTGCACAGAAAACGCCCAGTCGTGTCATTCAGCGTGACTTGTAAAAAGCAGGACATTTTTGTGCATTGAGCTCACATCCGTCTCATGTCTCTTTTATTGGACCGCACTGACCTTCTTACATTGTCCAAAGGTTCAGTTTTTATTTGTGATTCTGCCAAAACATTGACCTGCGTCCCCTCCAACCTCTCGTCAATCTGTCCTCTGCTATTCTCCCACATCCTCTCCAAACATGTGCAGACTTATTATGATGGGACATCCGTTTGGAATGAGCCCACATAGAGCTTTTTTAGACTGAAATGAAATGTTTTATTACAACTCTGCAAAACTGTAAATCTATGGGCTTGCTTAAAATGAATCAGTATTTGAATCCAGATTTGAGCTGTTTTAGCTGGATAAGATTTAAGTGCTTATGAATATTTTTAAGACATTTTAACGGTTTTAATGGGATAAGAACAGTGTTTTTTAACCTATTGGCAAATAATGTGGCTCAAAAAAGAAGGAATGTCTTGAAATCGGTTTGAAACATGTTGATACAAGGAAAATAATCTCTGTCTCTACAATAAATCAAGGTTAGATCAGTCAAAAATTAGGTGAAAATTCTAGAATCAACCAACTTTAACAGGAAAATTGTAATATTTTTAGATTTTTTTATGTTGATTTTCAGTGTTCAACTTGATTTCAATACTAAGAAAGAACATTCCATTTATAATATGTTCCCGCTTATAGCCAAGTATTAGCCTTTGATTGACTTTTGTGATTAGACCTGTTTCATTATCACAGACATCCACTGTTTGGATAAATTGTGCACTTCTGGTCTAAATCTGATCAGTTTATTCTGTCTGTCATATACTGTATGTCTGCTCCTCATGTGTGTGAGAGGAAGAGCTCTTGTCTGGCTTTCTGCTGTGGATCTATAATAAAATCTGATTGAAGGGCTGAAAAAACACAGGATGTACTGTAGCTAGCATACTAGAGCCATGTGCTAAAGAGCACCACCTTTGGCTCAAAGTGGCAGCCATTTTGAATCCCCGGGGCTTGGTGCTGTTAGGGTTTGATACTTGATCAAATGAGTGCATCGATACCTGGTTTACGATGGATTAGTGTCGGGGCATTATATTGTTGACCATTATATTGAAAGACCTTTTACACGCTATAGGAGTTTTGGCCCAGTATTAAGCTCGATGTGCCCTTTTCTGAGTTCAGGGAGGAGTGACACGAGTAATGATTCTCATAAGAGATTATGTGTCACTGCACTTGTCATGTCTTGGGTCATTACCCCACGACATGACAGTTGTCTATCATTTGTAATTTCAAACATGTGTGAGTGTGAAAACCTTCACAACAGACAGCTTCATGGCTTCTGGGCTTCTTTGACTTGTGACCATAGACTGTATAGAAAGCAAACACTGCATTTCACTGTAGTAGTGAAGAGTAAACTTATTATGAGTGGTCAGTCTCCCATAGTCACACACTGTACTCTGTTACCATGGATTTACACTAAACACAAAGCACACACAGACTTAACCAGAGCTCCATTATTATCTGCCCACACATAATTGCAGTGAAGAGGGCTTCTGTGCTCAAGAGCTACACAAAATGTGCATTTTGGGTAAATTTATATGCCTGAAGATTGTAACAGGGACATTTTCTTCAAATGATACGCTGAATTTGGATAAAAGTTGTAATTTTCAAGTGGAAAATAAGACTTGCAGAACATGCAGGTGGTCCACCACTTCTCAAAAGATGTTTGTACTTTTTGCCTCAATAGTTGATCAGATTTAGTGTGGTTCAAACACTCAAGGCCCTCTTTTCTCTAGAGCTAAAACTCAAACTGAAGCATGTAAAATGACACAAATGCCAAAGAAGCAAAGTGAACGATCTTTCTTCCAATTTGAACAAAGGGTAAATGTATGTCTATTGGCAGATAAATATTGCTGTTTAGATTTAATCTATTTTATTCACAGAGTTCAATTGAACATTTTAACTTTAACAGATGATTTCTCATATGCATTTTGTTTATGGGCTCTGCAATATCATCCTCTAAAGTAGCTCCTACACACACCAAACGTTACAGTATTGGACTGAACAAGGTTTTGAATGATGGATTTGTTAATATCTTATTCTAAGCCTGAGTTATTAAAGTTTTATCAAATAAAATGCTTTTTTTATTTTGAACATTTCTGAAAATTTTCAGTCAAATAATTGTAATTAAAAAACGAAATATGTGTATGCAATATTAAAAAAAAAAAAAATCATACAATTTAAACCTGGTCCGTCTTTTTCCTCATAAAATGCCTTTTTATCACACGAAAACATGACATGGTGAAAACAACACTTTGAGACTAAACTACTAACTACAGCCAAAGCTATAAGTTATGTGTGCATATGTTGCAGGCCATTCATAAGAAGTAAACCAACAAAACCTAGTACAGAATGCCTGTACTGAATGTGTAAACCACAGCACTTCCTTCACTGTGTGTCTGTCAGCTCAGAGCCCGGGGCCACTGTCACGTTGCCTCTCCACAGCTCAGCTCAGGCTCCACACATCTACAGGCAGGTGGTCCATGCTTTGCCCCAGGTACGGAAACCACTTAGACGCTCACAAAACCACCACAAAACAGGCTTACAACTCACAACAGCTCACAGCAGGATAATTGCTAGTTACACTTACATGCGTTTATGTTTTTTTCCCCTTCTTTCTAAAAAGAAAAAGCATACTATGGAACATTTCTGAAAAACTGGTTTATTGTAATAAAACAGATAAATAAAAATCACATGGAGATGCTTTCTTTACATGTCTGAATCCAGAGCCAAAGCTTATGCAGTACTTTACAAAGAGTGGTCAGGCCAGTCAAAATAGTTATTTGCCTTACGCACATGGAATAAAGGAGCTCACTGATCATTTGATCTGTCATTTAGAACAAAATCAAACTTCACCTCACATTAAAATAACATATTTTTCCCCGTGTTGTTTCAGTGTATTTTTTCCTCACAAGCAGCTGTACTAGATGGACAGTGCGCATCTTGGCTAATCCTATCCTCACTGAAACACTGGAGATGAATATGGGTTTTTCTGTAGAAATATGAAAAATAATTTTTAATCATAATCACAGCCAAAATTAATGCATATGGGAAGAGCTCTAAATAGCATTTCCCATACAGCCCATATCTGATTAGCTGTCAGACAATTTTCAAATAGAACATTTCTAAAGGAGGCTATATAGGAGACATAGGTAAATATGCTATACAAACAAAGTTGGATTCGATTCGATAGGTATTTGTGTTCTACCCAATTTTTAGGGCTTTTCACAATGTAAGTATGCTCATGGTAGCTAACAAATTCTAAAAACAATAACATGCAAATCGTCACAAGAGTTGGGCTAAACATATTTTGTCATTAGATTTAAAAGCTAGGCACAGCTTGTTTTTAGTCCTTATGACTAAGCATATGTTTATATCAGAGTTTTCAGCATGCTTGCAGACAACAGTGTAAAGCAATGCTCTTCTCCACCTTTGTGATTGATAAAGAACCACTTTGTTATTTCATATTGACACTCGCGTGCTTATTGCACTGCGACAGTCCAAGTTTTTAGTCCTGTAGACTGTATCCTGTATCGTTTTACACTAAAGAATAAAGATATTTAGTCACAACATGAACTATAGATCTCATTTATCAAGTATTTGCTTATGTGCAAAATCTATCAAGGGGAGCAAAAACCTGACACAATTGATATTTGTGTCTCACACAGACAATTTGGCTTTAAAAATGCCAAAATTGTGCAAGATGTTACATGTACATCACAGTACAGACATTTCAGAACTAGTAAGAAATGAAGTAGATATAGGTCAAAGCTCGAGAAAAAAGTAGTGGCTTATAGCCCAGAAATGACTGTATATTTTTAGCATTATGTCATAAAGCATATTACCCCAATAAGAATGTTCTACAGAATGATTTCATCTGTCAGTTTTTATTGAATTGTGCTGTTGACTTTTCAGTTTGATAAAAGTGGTTTATACATCGTGTTCATCTTATGTCACTATAGGAAGTCTTTTACTTTGCTCTGAGAAAGCTCTTTGAAAACTGTTGAGAAAAAGTCACTTATCTCATGTCATTTTTATACCATGCTGTTCACACATGCATTATATTCAATACTTGATTTTGGATAGTTGTCAACCCAACATCTTCCATTGGTAATTTTGTGCAATACGCTCACAAATAGCATGTGCATTTCTTTCAGTTTATACCCCTTTAGCTCTTCTTTGATAAATCAGGCTCTTTGCATAAAATGACCAAAACCCAACACAATTTTGAACTAGCAGAAATTCTCAGATAATGCATGTACTGAGCTATGAGTGTTTAATTGTCTTTTCTTATATACAGTCTAAAAGCCTGGTCACCCTTTCCTTTGAACTTGTACAAATGGTGAGAACCAAAGCATTCTTCACACGAGGCAGGCCACACTCCCATCCAGTCATGTTTGCCTTGATTTATCTTTAAAAAATGACACTTTCCTTTCAGTGCATTTTTCTTCAGCCGTGCCCGAGTGACTGACATCCTGGAGATCTGTTTTGTTTTACGTCGGCTCAGACATGACACATGCTTGAAAAATGGCACATGAAAGAAAGAAACCTATATTTAGCGTAATAGGTGTTGCGCTGCTGCCTTGGGGCAAAACTGCTAAATCCAAAAATGTGTGCTTTGGCCTAGAAAAAGAAAGTGTGCATGCTTTTGTCAGACTCTAACTTTGACTGTGGAGTAGTAAAAATGATTAGTGTCATTTTTCTACACGGATCAGATGGAGTTATTTAATGAGGCCGCGTCTGAGTCCGAGACATTAGCCTGTCGTATGCAGCCTTTGATGGAAGCCTTGAATATCTTGTGACCTTTGACCCGAGAGGAGGTTGTGATGGAGCCCAGATGTGATTTTTTATGGAGCGCTCCCCATGTGGACTGCAAATATTGTTACACTTATTTTCCCAAACTGTATTTCTCCTGCGTTTGGTCTCTGTGCCATACGGATACATGCTGAGTTTACCTCTCAGTTACAGCTATGAGTGAGAATGCCAACTCTTACATCAGCTCTGCACACTTTGAACTCACGTATACCTTTGTAGACTTTCATTTTGAAGTTTGAATCTTAAGAAACTACATTATATTTTAGTAATTCCTCAAACAAATGTAGGCCAGCTATAGCAATTTAGTAACATTGTATAGTAAAAGATTGAAATGCAGAGGTAGAAAAAGTACAGAAAAGGCACATTAGTTATAAAGTGCTTTTCTATTTTTCAAGTTTCTCAAAATACGTTACCATTAAGGATCTTCTCACTCAATGTACGCAGACACTGAGGCAATATGGGTTAAGTATCTTGCCAGACAACAGTCCACTCTTGTCGTTCCACTGTGGCATCTGGTGTCTCCCATCCACGTACTGACCAGGCCCAACTTAAGGAGGATTGGACTGAAACTATGGCATTCTCCAAAACTGTTTTTTATCCTAACCTTTACCCAAACCCTTTACCCAGTCTCTTTAACTTTTTTTAAACTTAGCCATTCCCTAAGCCAGTGTTTGCCAACTCTTTTGTACTCATGGCACACATTTTCAACCCAAATAGGCCATTTTTAAGAGACAAGATATTTTTAATGTAGAGTTGGTAAGTCTGCTTTTCTACATCTATTAATAATGTGAAAAAAAAATGATAAAATGTGCACAATAAGTGATTATTCTGTTCACTTTTTGTAGATTTGGGGTCACTTGTTGTTGCCTGGAAAACCCAGTGTCCATCTTTCGGAGTTCTGTAGCCGTGATTGACAGATTAATTAGCCATCAGACACGCATCTTTCGTCGTGTAAAATCCAACATGGCTGCTCCCGATGAAAAAAAAAATACATGAAAAAAATATCACGTGGAACTGAAAAACATCACACATTTCTGCAGAATCAATGAGCGAAGCAAAAAACGATTTTAATGTGAGGTGAGCAAAGTTAGATTTTGGTCTAAATGACAGACGACCAATCAGCTTCTTTGTTTCATCTGCGTCACGCTAATAAGCTAACCTGATTGCCCGGTACAATGTATATTTGATCTGAAACGCAGGCGGAGGGCGTGGCGACCAGACCCACTCTTCGCAGTATGCTGAAGTGTGGGTTCTGGATCCCAGGCCAATTTTCTAATGGCTTGGTCATTTGTTGATTTCTGGAAATCTAGCATTTAATGTAAATACTGATCGTTACATTCTAATATGTTCTTTAAACTATTAAATGGTGATTAGTTTGCTTGCATTCTTTGGTAAAAAAAAACAACAAACAAAAAAAACTTTCAGACACTAAAAAGTGTTAATTTTTTCATAGACTGAAAACTGATGATTTTGTCAGGGCACACTGGTTGAAAATCACTGCCCTAAGCTGAATCGCTGTCCCTCCGAACCTGACATCTAGCACTAACCTTCAATCTTCAACTGACACAAAAAAAATTAAATTTCAAATATCAAATCAAAGCAATAAAACACCGATTGCAGAACCTCAAACACAATGAGCAAGTAACAACAATACATTGTTCTGTGATCCAGGTTAATTGACCAAAAAACAGTTGTAGCGTTGCAACAAGGCATACACACTATGAAGACAAAGGGCAGAAAACATAGTGTAAAATTTCTGTAGGAAAACATTTTTGAACCAGATTTTAATCCAGTGACTCCAAAGCTCCACATTCGAAAGGCATAGTAAACACAACTCAGCATAAGTGCAGGGGAAAAAAGTGCCAATCCTTCTTTGATAAGGTCCTAACATATATATCTTTTCCAAACTACATGCACCATTTGAATTCACTATATTTGCAAAACAAAAATTGAACACAAAGTTTTTATTTTGTCAAGAACACTTACAGCTCACATAATTACATTTTACATTCTTTTGTTTTTTTTTGTCTGTGTGCAATTATAACACAACATGTGTGGTCATGAATAATTTACTTACAGAACGACATTCTCTGACTCCCAGTCATTAAACTAACGCCACATTAATTCTATTGCGTGTTTATGATGCAAATGATTTGGTTTGGAAGTTGATGACTGGCACAATGGACCCTCAGGCAGCGGCACCATTTGGGACTCACTGTGTCTGATAGATCTATGCACCTCTTTGCTAAAATATCCTAACCTCTGTCAGCAAATGTCACGGCTAATTATGACAGGTGGCGTGTCCGCTAACAAGTAGGTGCATAGGTCTTTGTGACTCGGGGTCCCATGATGCATTGGGGCGGGCATTGCTGGGAGGTAATTTCTCCAATATCCTGACTTGCCTCGATTGTAAGGCAGTGTTGACAGGGAGGTATTAGTCAAACATGGAGGTTCACAGGATGCCTTTGTGAACCGGGAACCTCTTTTGGCAGGTGTGGACATGCTCACAAAATTCAAATGACTAATACAGATTTTTTTTATAGAGAAAATTTAAAACTATAACGCACGTTTATTTTGTTTGTTTGTTTGTTTTGAGAAAAAAAAAAGTGCATCTCCCAATAGCAATTTGAGAGCAAAATGCTTACAAAAAGTGTGCCTGCTTGTGCCTTTTTAACACCTTTTTTATTGATCGTCTTAGCTATGGGTGTCTGCACTTCCATTTTCTTCAGCTTTATCTGGAGTGGAGTCTTCCTCCAACTCTTCCGGGGATCTTGACCACCTCCTGGTGGGACATATACTGAGATCACCTCACCAGGGAGGTGCCCCCTTAACTGGCTCCTCTCAACATGGAGGAGCAGCGGCTCTACTCCAATTAAGGGATTTCTACAAGAGAGCACCCAGCCATCCTACAGAGGAAACTCATTTCGACCGCTTGTATTTTGATCTTGTCCTTTCAGTCATTACTCAATAGGTGTGAGGGTTGGAACGTACATTGACAGGTAAATCCAGAGCTTTGCCTTTCTCTACCTGCTCTTTTTCATTGGTTCTGTTCATTGATTTTATGAACAGAATTTCTGGGCGCTGTCAGAAATTCTGACGGTGCAGAAGGATGTCCAGTTTGGGGACCACAGGATCTCATCTCTGCTGTTTGATTGATTCATCAATCCAGGACTTGCAACATAGATCCATCTCCTATGCCATAGTTTCTCCACCAGAAAAAGGTCCTTTGCGCCTCTCACTTGCCCCAAGTGGGGGGTTCAAATATCTGGGATGTTGTCCACTCTGGAATTCTTAATAAATATTAAATAAATAAAAAATAGACAAAATAATAGATTAAATTGTATATTTTATGCAAATGTATTTGCAGTAATGATAACTTGTCGGGCCCTGCATTACTTATACTGGTTCAAAAATTACCTTGTGAAAAAAATTGTCCACTGCAGGGCTAAGTTACAATATCTTCTAAAGACTTTTATTATCTCCTTACCTATTGTTTCCCATTTTCAAGCAACATTGCTCTGGATAGAAAGTTCTGTCTCCAGTTCTTCTACTTTTTGTCATGACACTTACTTGAACATGGATTCTTTCCTAACAGTGCTAATGATGGTAATTAAGCTGTCGGCCGGTGGTGATATAGGAGCTGCCGTGTGATTAAATCTAAATAGCAGTGACATGACTTTGTTGATGTATGCGTTTAGGAAGATGTCCCGCTCTGCCGTCAGTCTGATGGATAGAGTTTGGGTGGGGGAGCTCTCCCATTGGGTGTGATCTCAGAGCGGTCTGGATCCTCTCTCAGGGTCGGGCCATGAGTGATGACAGTGTGCACAGAGGTGTGGTGGGCGTCGCTCCCAAAATGAATAAGTTCCAGCATGGAGACAGAAGCAGTCAATATTAATGCAGGATATTAAATACATAAAACATACGCTGGGCAGTCGAGCGGAAATGCTCCACTTCAGGCCATTTATAAAAGGTTCACTTGGTTTGGGTAAAAAGCCTTTTGCCTTTGTAAAAGAATTGAGGAAGGTTGATTGTAAGAAGTTTGTTGTTTTACGACACAATTTCAACCAACATCAATGTTTGATCTCATTACATACATTTTCACGAACATTACACATTTTAGATTCATTAGAGTGATATTTTTTGGAAATAGTAGAAATGTATTTCCTCTGCAGGGTGACTGGAGGCTCCCTCAGAAATAGAATGAGCAGCTAAGTCAAACAAGAGGAACTCGCATAGGGCTGCTGCTCCTCCATGTTGAGACGAGCCAGCTGAGGTGGCTCGGGCTCTTGTTATGGACCCTGTCTCCCTGGTGAGGTATCCGGGCATGTCCCACTGGGTGGAGACTCTAAGGAAGACCCGGGACAGACTGTATGATGTGTGTTTCACAATTCAACAGAAGAGGTGGAGAACGTGTGTGTGCAAAGGGACATCTGGGACTCTCTGCTCAGACTCACCACTGCAGCCCGCCACAAGCTATTCAAAAATGAGTGATAAATTATCCTCAAGTGTTATCACACAGTTAACCATTTTTGCCAGTGTGTTTCATTCACAGTTAATTTTCTAAATAAAGATGAGGACCTCCTACTACTTGTTCCTATTATTTTTGTAGCAGCTTGATAGTGGCTGTCTTTTTGTGCTGCGGCTGAAATCAAATTGCCATTCACACTGTACAACACTTACCCTCTAAAAGGTCTTCTCGACTCAGTTTCCTTTGTGCTAATCCACTAATCCTGCTCTGACAACACTGGCCCAGTCTGTCGTGAAAGGTAGTGTCAAACAGTTGACTTAAGCCTTTTTCTGATCAAATAAACTCTTATCTATTCGTCTGCGCTGAGTGAGAAGAGAGAATCTCGTTTCGAGCCAGTTTCTAAGAACGCCAGTATTACATTTTTAAATCAAATGTTCTGCTATTTTCTGGTTATAAGCTGAGTTCATACTATAGTCCTTAGTGTGTATGATAAGGTAAAGCTTGATATGCAATGAGTGATTCTCTGAGGAACAGTTTGCTCTTCACCTATAAAACTTCCCTGTTAGCTAATTTCTCTCTTCCCTCAATGAAAGGTACTCTATCTTTCAACATTTTTGCATTTGATTGTACACTTCATATAGGTTTATTTACGAAGCATTCAATAGGAAACAATTATTAAAAAAAATGTTTCCGCTTTAAACATGGTGAACGTTTGAAAAAACCCTGTTAATAGAGCAAACCATGTGAAGGGATGAGACAATTCACTTAAGTCACGATTCCTTCAGTTTTCGAATTTGCAACCACGATTTTTGATTTTGTTAGTTTATCTGTGTTAGCATTATTTTTTTTTACCTTAAACACACACAAAAAAACTGAATAAATTACAAAGCCACTGTTGTTATAGCTCAGAACTTGCTGCATTCTTCAAATTTCTAATTATTTTCCATCCTTACTACATGTGACTACTACAAAAAGAGAAAGTTTGTATTGGCAAGAGTGGTTTTGGTGTATTTAGTAAACACAGCTATAACTTACCAAAATAGCACAACTTTCTCACATATTCTCCTAGTCCTTTTAAACCCTGTCCCTCTCTGTACTGCTCATCCCTGATTGGTGGATGTGCAGAAGTCCAGACTTCAGATTACCAACTCCCAACATGAACATCTGATGGGGCGGAAATGATCGGACACAGGTTTGAGCTTCCTCACCACAAAGCTGGACAGAATTTGTGACGCAAACTCGCTCAAGACATGAGCTTACATTGACTTAACATGAAAGCCTCATTCTCTTTTCAAATTTTTATCCCAATATGAAGAGAACAGTTGTGATAATAATGCAGTTATATTAATGTATCTGCCTTTAGTCACAACTCAAAAATTCAGCTCAATGTGCATACATTTATAGCAAGATGTGTAAAAGTTTTCCACGTGCATGCGTTTGTGTTTATACAATATAATACTATCCAACCCTTCCTGACACTTCAATGCAAATATCTGTCAATTACTTGCTCCTGCAGTTGTTAAACAGTGGGTGATAAATGCATTGCTTCCCCCCATTCTTTGGCTCCCCACCTACTTTTTTTTAATGCCCATGGTTACGGTGATCTCTAGGAAACAACACAATGAGTCATGTGCAAGTCAGCGTTTATACATTTCTGTGCATCTTTTGCCATCCAAACTTCAACAAGTGCCAGGATTAGCCGAGTTTACCCACAGCTAACATGTCTTTCAGTCACTGCGATGGAAAGACGTGACTGCTCTATCTCACGCGTGGATGGATGACATATGGAGAGGGTGGATTACTTTGGCGTCAGAGGATACAAAACATTTTCTCATTTAGGCAACCAGTCAGGAATGCATGAGTGACACAATAGGGCCATAATCTCCCAATAAAAACATGCTGAATGACATTATTCTGTGGACATCTGATGTTTGCCACACCTCTGCAATGCTAATGTGAGATTATGATGAAAGCGAGCCTGCAGCAGAGTTTAGTGTCGCATGTGACAAAAAGTCAGATGACAGATGCAAATGTAGTGCTGATAAATACATCACATCACTGCACTGGACCAGCCCGTGGACAGCAACAGCTCACAAGTCAGCAGCTCGCTACTTTATTCAGGGAAAAATAGTACAAAACACTAATGAGTCCTACAAAGAGTTTAGAGAGAGAGAGGCAAAGGCAAGAAGCTATGGTTAAGTTGGCTCACAGTAACCTCATATGCATATCTTCTGAATTGAGTTTACATTATCAATCTGAGTAGACTTTTGCTGAAAGTTGCCAAGGAAAAACGTCATAGAGGCTCATCAGTCAAAAGGCTTTGCCCAGCCATCATGATCAGCAATAACTTTAACAAAGCCCAGGCATCATCATTGCAGGACCAATAGGCCCAACGCCCTGCTGTCTGGGGCTCGGGCCTAAAAAAATAAATAGTTTGTGTTTTTTGATTTACAATTTCTTTTACCATTGCTTATAAGTTAAGAATACATATCATTAGACATGAAAAATAATAAATTGTGTGCTGCGGCACACAGCGGCAGAGCGAATAGTGCTCTGGCCTCACAGCAAGAAGGTTGCAGGTTCGATTCCCGCATTGGTCACAACGTTTCTGTGTGGAGTTTGCATGTTTCTCCTCGTGTCTGGGTGTTCCTCCGGGCACTCCGGTTTCCCCACCACCAATAACATGCATGTTGGGAACATAGTGTTTAGGCAAATGGCTGAGCGGCCCCAGGGCAGTTTACTGTCACTGAGTGGGGAGGGAGGGGTTCATCTCACTGTGAAGCGCTTTGTGGCGCTGTGTCTGTGAAATGCGCTATACAAATAAAGATTACTTACTTACTTACAAAATGTATTCCATAGATAAAAAACAACAAAACATAAAAACTAACCAACCAACTAACTAACCAAACTCAAAATTTTTAATTTTTCTGAATACAAAAGTGACTTAAGCAACTACTCTAAATTAGTATTCAGAATATATTTTTGGTACAAATAGTTGCTTCCTGACGCAGGGTACTAATTCAAACATGCACAAGCACTACAAAACTTATGTTTATCTATTAGATAGTTTTGTTTTGTTAATAATTTAACTACATGTTGGCAGTTGTTTGTATGAACCAATCTACCTCTGGACCCTATATTCTTTTTCATCATTGTCCCTATTTTCAAGCTTCAATCTGATCTAATCCTTTTGTGTAGCAAATTACAACAGGGGCCTGATTACAAAACTCCACACAATAGCGATGGGGAATTAGCGTGATAAGAATTAGCTAATTCCTTGGTACAGTCATCAGTGATGTATAGCCGAGGCCTTCACTGGTAGTTGTCCCTTTGGAGAGACGTCCACTTGAGAAAAAAGACTCAGCTAACACGTGGCGCTATTATGCTATATGTTAGGTTTGTGCTGCTTTACGCTTTATGAATTCATGTCCTTGAATTGAAAAGATACACGAGAGACACGTTCATTTCTTTCTGGATGGTTGAAAGCTAACACTGAAACCCTATGGAACTGAATGAGTGCTGCTTTGTGCGCTGCAGCCCAGAATATCAGAGCTTTTCTACATTCACGGCAATATTGAAAGAGCACAAAGAGGAGTTGATGGCTAGCCCACCCTCTTTCCTCCTCCTCAATGTATGTACCTAGTTTGGAAATCTCCAGATAACAGCCTCCCCATTTGTAGAATATTTCGGACAATGTGCTGGTAATATCCATATCAGGAGGCGCTTCATCTTAATTCCCTTTTATTAGGCCCATTCATATCGGTCTTGTAAGGCGGTGAAATGGAGGTGGGCCAGAAGATTTTCACAGTCAGCTTTATTATAGCACGTAGACATTTGTCATTCGCTCCTCCACAGGTTTTCTAATGAAATCTGGCCTGAATTGGATCCAAAGATTAAATGTGTATATTTGCCATTAACTCACTTTTATTTTACAAGAAGAATCACTGTGTTTGAAATCCTGTCGGCGCTTTTCTACACACTCCCACACAGTTTATTCATACATTATTAAATACAATTTTTAAGATGTTTTGATTGTTCTTTTAAACATGTCATTGAGAATGCTTTCTTTGGCATGTTCTGTACCCATTTGACAGTCAGGTGTTTCCCACATCAGAAAATGAGTTAGAGCGCTATCTACTGGCTGCAAAGCAAATTAGCAGAACTAATCAAAATGATCTTGCCTGATATGCTATTGAAATGCAGAAATGCTCATAATAAATCCGGATGATTAATGGGTTTAAAGGCGACCTATTAAGTTTTTCTGTATATTTAGGAATAAAGTTTAATATATGTAGATGAATTTGTAATTTTTGCAAAAAACTAAATTGATGTAAAACAGCTTAGAAACAGAAAGAGGTCTCTTTACTTCCTGTGGAAAACTGCAGAACTGATAAGCACTGACTCTTCATTGGAAGATGTTGATGTAACAAGCGTCAGATTTTGAATTTGTAATTTGTAATTGTTGGAAAGTGACTCTGTGGCTATTCTGACCCACACAGACTTTACTGTGAATCTGAATATTTTAAATAATCACATTTAAACACAGACAAGTGGGTGGAGATAGGTGGTAGTGGGGTGGACGATATTGACAAAAACAAATATCTCAATGTTTTTTTTTGGCACATTTTGATAACGATATCTGACGATATTCTGTCAGTTCAACCAAACATGTTTTAAAATCTGTGTTCAAATGAGTTACACTGGAAAAACGACAACCTAAAATATTCTAATAATTGACAATGGATTGAATAATGGATTGTTTATGGCGATAGTTTGACTGTCCTAAATAAAGTACATTTTGTTATTATCTCAAGAACACAAGAATTGATTTGATCATTTCATATTAGTGTGTATTTTACTTTCAGTAAAATTAGATATTTTATACTTGTTCTGTTTGCAATCAGATTCAAACCAATCAAAATCTACTCAAAACATATACATACTCCTCACACATAGTCCCTTGTTTTCTCTTTTAAGATGGTCATTTTTTTCTAGTCTGTTTAATTATCAGACACATATTTGTCAAATGAATACAAAGTGCATATTATCCATATAACAATTTTTCTGTTATAAATCTTTTTGAATTTCTTAATGTACAAATTCTGATACAGTATTTATATAAGCTGCCTTGTCTTTAAGGAAGTACAGTATCACTTATTTAACGTTTATTGTCAACGAGCTTTTTTGTAGCATGTAAAACAACATTCTCAGTGTTATTTAAAAGCTCTGAGCACTCATAAATGAGCTGCTGGACAACACAAGATTACTCAAACATGCATGAATCATGCTTAATACAACTTTGAGTAAACTAATGAGGAGAGAAGGAGGTTACAAGAAGGTTAAAAACTTACAAAAATAGATTTTACACACGCCTTTTTGAACAGTGCAGAAGATCTCAGACATTTGGGAAATTCAGAACAGTATTTTCTGAGGCTCAGATACAAAGAAAAGTATCTCACAGAAAAGAAAAAAAAATCTTTAGGGCAAAATTTCAAAGCTGTAATATTGTTTTTTGTAATAAACTCCTTATTTATAAAGTGAAATCCTGCAGTGTGAAGGCCAAATCAACAATTATTCTTTAGTGACACTGTTGTGGTTGTGAGTGTTTTCACAATGTCTTGACTGTATGATTTGGGTCAGACACTGCACAGCTGCTTTCACACCAGAGCTGCCTGATAAGCTCCACCTCAGGAATGTTCTTATTAGTCCTTATCGCCTGATGGGACGTCCCAAAATCCCAGGCAGAACAAGGCGGCACGGACATATATTTCTTTGACAAGAGAAACGGCTTTCGGAATATTTACTTAGTGATAAAAAAGATGAGTTTCAAACACTATTTTTAAGAGATGTATGAATGAACCAGGATTCACAAAAGTAATGCCAGCGTCTACCTTCCTACATATTTTTTTCTTTGTTGTTTTTACTTCACACTAACCTTTTTTAGAAATTACATACAATTTTTTTGAGCAAAGCATTAAATACATATACTCATATTTGTCCTGTTTAATTAATTAATCACAAAATAGTAATTGTTTATCCTAGAAGCTCATAGCCCAGATGTATTATCAAAGTATCTTTTTGGGTAAAAACTAGTTTGCAGTGTGTCATCTTCGTCTGATAATAGAGGTTTGTTCACTGAAATATGTTCATTTATACATTTAGCATTTGAATTTTCGACACGGCCTGACTTCTGTTGGCTTCCAAAAGCTGATTCAAAAGAATATTATGGGTTCTCAGTCTGCATTAACAACATATAAGCAAAACATGTGACTGCTGTAAAGACGTTTGTTTACATTTTAAGATGGTAAACATTTTGTAACAGCTCTAAAAAACAACATCAACTAAACATGACAAAATCAGTCCTTTTTTCTGCTATAAACTAATGCTTGGGACACTGCAAATGGTATTTTTTTTTAAGTACAGATAATACCTCAAGGCACATTATAGTCAACGAAATAACTCTTTCACTGCCAGCCCTATTCACACTTTGACCCTCCTCCTGCCAGGCCTTTTTGCTCATTTTAAACAATATTCATAGCTCCACAAAAAATCATTTGTACAACTGGAATCATGACATTTTATATCAACTGGACATTTGGACACTGGGAAACTTTCATTGATCAAAATATTTGTTATTCTACACTTCATTCTTTTTTTATATAGGCATTTGAAATTTTTTGTTTTCATTCATTACTACAATAAAATTATGTTTTTAGGATAAAAATCGAGGTTTGCATGATTAAAACAATCAGGACGAGTGTATTCTACAAAACAAACAAAAGCTGTGTTACAGACGAGTAGGAAGTATAACGGTTTTCCTACTTTCTGATGCAGATTATATAAATTCAGACACTTTTACAGGGCATACATTATATTTAACCTTCCAAACATCAGGAAATACAATAGTCTACGGTTGGCTGCACAATGATGGAAATTTTCGTCATTAGCAAGCAGAAAGCTAAAAGTTTTATTTAAGTTTTGTCAAATCATGTTTTGTGATAAAAATGTGTTTGCCGTCTTCTATTCATGTGTCAAATATCTAATCAAGCATTCGACTCTAAATTATGAACAAACAGCTCAAGGTTTGTCTAAAGTTCTCAAAGCGAAGCACAGTGGTTGACTCATCCCTCTGAAAGATCTGAAGAATTTGCCAAACAGACAGTAAAATGTGCCTTCATCCTTCCAAAAACCTTATAGAAATGTGCTTTTCTATTGGTTCACTCACTCTTCTGCAGATGTACTTCAAAGTGTTAATTATGTGCCATCCTTTCTATGCTTTCCCGTCTCTATACACGCACACATAGACAGGCCTTGGCCACTGTAGGCTCTGTACAAAAGAAAGACCTTGGCTGTTTGGATGTTGAAAAGCAGTCTCTCTGAATGGGAAGCCTTGTCCTTAGGTGTCTGTCTGCGTTGGCCCCTCCCCCTCTCCCTCCACCTGGTTCACATAATTGAGATTCAGGGTGGGGTGCGTCCAGATACATCCGATTAGTCCCCCTCATCGATTTGTGCCAGCTCGTCATGACTTACTCAACCCAAGGTGTCTCCTTCTATGACACGCTGTCTGGCCCTGATTTAGTTTGCCAACGCTCTAAGTGCATTGAGTGTGACAATAAAATCTTTAATCTAATATGCATCCTAAAGAGGCTGGAATAAAAAGATGAAGGATGGAGAGTGGGGGGCGGGAGGAGGTAATGTTCCCCATAATGTGGATGTAATGAGAAAGCCTTGTGACAGACAGGACGCTCACCTGTGGAGCACGCTGCCATTGAGGTACAGTACGACTCTGGAATTGTTAAAGAGGTGAACTCTGTGGAGAGCACATAGAAAGGAAATGTAAGAAGTTACTTCTAGATTAGGACACATTTAAGCTTTTATTGAGAAGCTTTGGTCATTTTATAATTTTTGACGTGAAAGTGTAATGGACTTTTTAAAGGTTGTATGGAGGATTTTTCAAATCCAACAGGTGCTTTATATATTTTTTATAATTATTTTTTTTGTTTAGCATAAGTACACGGCTGTTACAAATCTATGCAACTGTTTTTGACCAAGACTGACAACAAACTATTTATGAAAATCCTCCATACAACCTTTAAATGCAGATTTATTCTTATTTTTCAGAGAACCTACTATAGATAAGGTGAGCACTGCAACACCACTTTTAACGCCTCCCGTACTCCAAGTTCTTGCGACATGCCTTGTACACCAGCTCCAGTCCACTGCGGTCCGTTATTGCCCAAAGCCATGCGGATTCTCGCGGAATCCGCGAGAATGCCCATATTATAATTTGAAAGCTGCATCCGACCGCTGCGACCTCCGACAAAAATAGACTTCCAACGCATTCTTTCCGCACTCTCGTGCGACTCTCGGATGTGCACTCACACTGCACCGGCCTCTGTGTACAAGGGCACATTGGTTTTAAGCACTTTCTAAGACTTGCGGGAGTCGTGCGAGTCCCGGCTTGCACCGAACTCGGACCCAGTGTATGGCAGGGGTAAAATTATTTGAAGTCAAACAAAAAGATATTGGTGGAAAAAGTAAAATGACTTGATATGAAGAGAACAACCCATGTCACCTCTCCTTTCTTCGTGTCTCCAATTAAATGCACCATGTCCAATGTAATAGTTTACTGGCATGACCCACATGAAGCTCATTGTTTGCAAACTTCCCCGTGCGCCTCACATTAAAAAGTTTTTTTTCCTTTGCTCATTGATTCTGCAGAAAGCTGCAGTGGTTTTTGTTCCCTGTGATATTTGTTTCATTTATTTTTGCTTGTGAGAAGCCATGTTTGCTTTGATCCAGATGTACGACACACGTTCCTGATTGGCTAATTAGTCTGTTAGTCAGGCTGGGAAACTTAGGAGATGGATGTGTTGACCAGATAAATGATATGATTCTGAATATACCCGGCGGCATTAAGGACAGAGGTTGCTTTAGGACACGTCTCCATTTGCTTCTTCTTGTGAATGTTAGTTAATCTTCTTGTCGTGATCAATGACTGTTTCATTGTCTCATTTTCTAACATTCAGTTAGTTTAAACAACATTGTTGTGCAACTGCAGCTCTCACATCGTCATTGTGGTGATTTTGGCCTCTATAAAAGTAAATAGAATTGTAATAATGGAAAACAACTGTATGAAGGACAAATATGCAACAACATCCAACATGTTTTATGATGCGTTGATTAAATTTGCACATTATAGTGTCTATACATAGCATACGTTTGACTTTTCTTTATCAAAATCAAAGTCTATTCAAGTTCATCTTTATGCAAGTGGATTTCATCTCTCTCTATCAGCTTTATTTTCAATCATTTTGTTGTTAACTTCTAAATGTGTTGGCAGTTTGTTGATTAATTTTATTTGTGACTTCTGATTTGTGATCTTAATTTTAGTTTTACTATACTCAACAAAAATATAAACACAACACTTTTGTTTTTGCTCCCATTTTTCATGAGATGGACTTGAAGATCTAAAATTCATTCCAGATACACAATATTACCATTTCTCTCAAACGTTGTTCACAAATCTGTCTAAATGTGTGATATTGAGCACTTCTGCTTTGCTGAGATAATCCATCCCACCTCACAGGTGTGCCACATCAAGATGCTGATCTGACATCATGATTAGTGCACAGGTGTACCTTATACTGCCCACAATAAAAGGCCACCCTGAAATGTGCAGTTTTGTCTCACAGCAAAATGCCACAGATGCCACAAGCATTGAAGGAGCGTGCAATTGGCATGCTGACAGCAGGAATGTCAACCAGATCTGTTGCTCGTGCATTGAATGTTCATTTCTCCACCATAAGCCGTCTCCAAAGGCGTTTCAGAGAATATGAAAATGTCCCAGTTCTTGCATGGCCAGCATACTCACCGGACATGTCACCCATTGAACATGTTTGGGATGTGCTTGACCGGCGTATACGACAGCGTGCACCAGTTCCCACTAATATCCAGCAACTTCGCACAGCCATTGAAGAGGAGTGGACCAACATTCCACAGGCCACAATAGACAATCTGATAAACTCTATGCGAAGAAGATGTGTTGCACTGCATGAGGCAAATGGTGGTCACACCAGATACTGACTGGTTCTGAGTCCCCAGACCGCCAATAAAGCAAAAACAAAATGCACATTTGAGGGTGGCCTTTTATTGTGGGCAGTATAAGGTACACCTGTGCACTAATCATGATGTCAGATCAGCATCTTGATGTGGCACACCTGTGAGGTGGGATGGATTATCTCAGCAAATCAGAAGTGCTCACTATCACAAATTTAGACAGATTTGTGAACAGTGTTTGAGAGAAATGGTAATATTGTGTATCTGGAATAAATTTTAGATCTTTAAGTCCATCTCATGAAAAATGGGAGCAAAAACAAAAGTGTTGCGTTTATATTTTTGTTGAGTATATATCTTATCTGTTACTGTCCTGGCCCTGAAGGTCAAAGTATGGACACAAATATGACAATATGCAATCACTTTTAAAAACACTCAACCACAGTCCAAAACACACTGCCAAATCCCAAAACATGTTGCCAAGAGTATATAAAAAAATGTAATCGCAAATTCAGAAACACTTCCACAAATTCAAACATGCTCTCAAATTCAAAAACACACAGCCAAATGAACAAACACGCACGCACATTCAAAAACACACAGCCAAATGAACAAACACGCACGCACATTCAAAAACACACAGCCAAATGAACAAACACGCACGCACATTCAAAAACACACAGCCAAATTAATAAACACGCACGCACATTCAAAAACACACAGCCAAATTAACAAACACGCACGCACATTCAAAAACACACAGCCAAAGTAACAAACACGCACGCACATTCAAAAACACACAGCCAAATTAACAAACACGCACGCACATTCAAAAACACACAGCCAAAGTAACAAACACGCACACACATTCAAAAACACACAGCCAAATTAACAAACACGCACGCACATTCAAAAACACACAGCCAAATTAACAAACACGCACGCACATTCAAAAACACACAGCCAAAGTAACAAACACGCACACACATTCAAAAACACACAGCCAAATTAACAAACGTGCACTCAAATTCAAAAACAGAAATACAAAGTCAAAATGAGAACACTAATTCTTAAAATGTTCACAAACTAATGGAAATTCAAAAATGTTCACACATATTGAAAAATGCAAAACATGATCACAAACTCAACAGTGGAAAATAGAGACTGTAAAGCTTTTGTTTGTGGCTTTGAGCTTGGGTTCATGTTGTTGAATATGCTTGTGTGTTTTTGAATATACTATTGTATACTATTTGTACAGTTTCTAACAAGCTCAAATAATAACACACAAACAATGAAATCAAGAGGCGTTCTGATCCTTGTGCAAGTCTGAGGGTAAATTTGATTTAATCATGGTCAGATGCTGTTAAATGTCAAATGTACAAATTACAATCTGCTCTTTTGACAATCAGTTAGACACATTCAGGTTACCATGACGATCTTGGAGGTTAGCAATTAAAATCTTCGCCCCTGGGTCACAGTCACTGAACATGACTTATAAACCTTTGTAAGATGACAATAGTAATTGGAACTCTGCATTGTATGGCTTCAAGCAAGTATGCATGTGGGTCACTTTCTATAAAATGCAGTTCAACTTAAATAATAATAAAAAAAAATCTCCTTAAAGACAATTTTATTTGTCTAGAAAATTTTGCACAGAGAAGTGTTTCACAAAACAGGAAAATATACATTAAAAAGTACATTATAAAATAACTTCAGGAGGCCGGTCCATGTTTAGTCCTGACTCTGGCACCAGCAGGAGGCCGGTCCGTGTTTAGTCCTGACTCTGGCACCAGCAGGAGGCCGGTCCGTGTTTAGTCCTGACTCTGGCACCAGCAGGAGGCCGGTCCGTATTTAGTCCTGACTCTGGCACCAGCAGGAAGCTGGTCCATGTTTAGTCCTGACTCTGGCACCAGCAGGAGGCCGGTCCGTGTTTAGTCCTGACTCTAGCACCAGCAGGAAGCCGGTCCATGTTTAGTCCTGACTCTGGCACCAGCAGGAGGCCGGTCCGTATTTAGTCCTGACTCTGGCACCAGCAGGAAGCCGGTCCATGTTTAGTCCTGACTCTGGCACCAGCAGGAGGCCGGTCCGTATTTAGTCCTGACTCTGGCACCAGCAGGAAGCTGGTCCATGTTTAGTCCTGACTCTTGCACCAGCAGGAGGCCGGTCCATGTTTAGTCCTGACTCTGGCACCAGCAGGAGGCCGGTCCGTGTTTAGTCCTGACTCTGGCACCAGCAGGAGGCCGGTCCATGTTAAGTCCTGACTCTGGCATCAGCAGGAGGCCGGTCCATGTTTAGTCATACCATGTCGTTTTCTCAAAGCATCACTGGTTGTTGGTAAAGACTCAAACCCTCTCATGTTGTTGTGTCTTTGGGCAATTTCCCACCATCTTAACTTTACAGAATTTGCAAATACACGTTTGGATTGGTTTATGTATTGTCCTGCAGCTGAAAAAAATGTAAAAATATCTCAGTTCTCATCTACCACCTGTCCCCTCCCCATTTGTCTATACAGTATTTACTGGTACTTAGACACAGATTTTGAATAAAACTTGTTGGGTTCAGAATTATCATGTAGGCACCTTTCAACAATAGAAAGTTAAATTCTAAAAAAAAAACAAAACTGTATGTATGTATGTATGTATGTATGTATGTATGTATGTATGTATGTATGTATGTATGTATGAATGTATGTATGCATGTATGTAATGTATGTATGTAATGTATTCATTCAGTATCAAACAAACTCAAATAAGATTACAATTATGCAAAACACTACTCTGCAACTTGGAATTAAATGAAACAGTCGAGATGACTGTTTCATTTCATGAGCCTTCCTATGAACATTTCTTGTATTACACTTGTTTAGATTGGTGAAGAGACAAACGTGGGAGGTCTTCAGCCGAACAGATACATATAGATAACTCAATGGAGATGAACTTTTTATTTTATTTAACATACAGTATAGGGTTTGAAACGTGTATGTCAGCTACATTAGCAGTCAGTCATAACCATGGCAACCAATAGTACAAAATAGTGGCACTAAGCTAATTTATAATCCTTTTCCCACTGATATTTAACTGTCCCACAGCAGAACGTTGCACACGGGTCTTTATTATTCACAGATGACGTCAGAGAGGTCATACATGCAGCAGATGACCGCGCTGGGAAAGCATCTTCAGAAGAGAGTCCAGGTGGAGTGAGGATCTGGGAGTCCGTCCAGGGGTGTGGGCGGAGGTGATTGTTCATGTCAAATACTGCTGCCATTTATGACCAAATCAGGGGAATCACATTGTCTGTGCACTTGTGGACTGGAAAGTCAAACATCTGAATTTTCTAAGCAGTTTTCTTTCCACGATGTTGAGCAGGAGCCTTTTAGTTGTAGTGAAACATTCACTGCACATCTGATTTTTGAGGTCAAGTTTCAGCATTTTGCCCAAATATTGGAAGCTGCATTGATCCTCTGAAACACAGGACAAGATGCTTCAATCTCTTCCCCTTAAAACACATTCCTGTCTTTGATTTACAACTGGTGTAAGATCAGCAACACCAAACTGAACACTGATAAAGTCAGATGGAGTTTGAGAAAAAGACATTTAATTCAGAACTGTTTACTGGTGTAAACAAGAAACTACTTCGGTTTATTGTCACTTTCTGACTTTTTTTTTTTAATTTATTTTACTTTTTAGTAAAACCTCAGTGACTTTGCTGTTTTTTGTTTTTTTACCTGTTTCATTCAATGTATTGAGGTTGGATTATCTTTACACTTTACACAGGAGTTATTACACTGTTTTGCCTCGACAAACAGGTAACAGCTGATGCTAATGCGCTGGCTTTACTTGGCTAAGTCTATCAGAGCGATAAATAAAGTTTTCGTCAGTGGAAATGTGGTGGTTTGTCACAGAATCAAGTCTGCGTTTGGTGTTTCTGTGTTTTCTCTTGTCCAATCATTGAGCCTAAAGTAGGGACCAGTGTGAGGTCTGCTCCAGGGTCCAGGCGTGACAAATAGTAATGATAATTCCAGTTAATTTTGAAGGTAATAAAAGACTGCAGAGTCATTATTAATTGACCCTAAGCACAGAAGCTGTTTTATTTTCAAATTGACAGACTTTAGCGTTAGCATTGACAGACAAACACATCTTTTTATAAACACACTTTGATCCTTTAGTGAAATGTTCTCCTCATTTATAAAGTACAACTCACTGTTCACTGCACGATCCTAAAGTATTTTTCATTTTAGACTGAGGCAGTGAAATTTCATAGAAATGAACTATGCCTGAATCTGTGTCGTTCTGTTGTCAGGAGGAGGAGGTGGAGCGTGAGGTGATAAAGCAGGAGGAGAACCTGGACCCCGACTACTGGGAGAAGCTTCTGCGTCATCACTACAAGCAGCAGTAGGAGGATCTTTTCCAAAACCTGAGAAAGAGTAAACGGAGGCGAAAACCAGTCAACTACAACGACGGCTCGCAGGAGGACCGAGGTATACCACAGGGTACAGAACAACATCACAACTAATATTTATTACGTTTTTGGAGGAGTAACTAGTAACTATAACTAATTACTTTTTTGAAGTGACATGCCCAACACTGTAGAATATCACTGTGAGTTTGAAACGCTTTTTAAAAGAAACTATATATGTCTGTTAAATAGCTCTGCTGTGACGCTGCACTGACAGTCGCACGCAGCTTCCCGAGGGAGAAGGAGAGAGAGCATGTGGAGGCGCTTGTGTTTCTGAATGAGCCAGAGAGCCACATGCGCAGCTCATGAGCCTCGGGGTTGATCATCCTGGCTTTGCATGAATACAACTCGGGATTGTGATATCACACATCAGTACAATATACAATTGGCCTAATGATTTTAAATTGCAAAAAAAAAAAAAAAAAAAAAAACCTACAATAATGTGAATTAAAACATATTCTGACACTACAAATGGCAGAGGTATAGATACATTTACCAGTAATTACCCATGCAGTTTTTTGGGTTGACCCACTGCTAATGTTTTTCTATAGAAATTCTTCAAACTTGTCAAGAAACAAGCAGATTTGCCATTATTTCCATTCTAGAAAACTTAGTTGTAAACTATGTCTAACTAACTATTATAATTTATATAAATTACATTTTACTGCTCAAGAAAACCTTCTGTGTGCATGTTTTCTTTTTTATTCTATTTTGTCCTTCACTGTCTTGTGACTTGAGATAAAAATGTTTGTCATTTGATGTCCAAAGAAATAAAGAGAGAGAGAGAAAAAGAAATATTATTCTCAGAAATGCTTTTCTGAAAAATAGACCAAAATGCTTGCTTTTTTATTTACAAAAACAAATGAATTTATGAATCACTGGAGGTCAACGTAAATGCTCTTTTTTAACCCTTGTTCTTGAATCTAAAATCACAAACACAATGCACCTTAACAAATGGAATTCATAATTTGACTGAATACTATTTAAAACATCCGACTGATTTCCGTATAAACATCACATTTTGCTATAGTCCGACTGAAGCTGGATGTAGCTGACGCGCTACGCTAGCATTGTTTTCCTTTCCTCTGCTAATCAATCAAGCAGAAAAAGAAGCCATCTTTGTGGAAATAGAGTTCAAGCCATCTTACAGAGCGAGCCCACCGGAATATTGTGGCAGGCCGTGATGCAGAAAATGGGCACGTATGAGAAGTAATCAAGGTGGTGCGCGGAGATGCTGGCAGTGGGATAAGAACAGGACCCTCTGAGTGTGAGTGTGTGTGTGAGAGTGAGAGGGACAGAGGAGGGGGACGCTGAAATGGAAGCAGCTGGGGTTCGAAGGAGACAGTCAAATGTGCTTGTTATCACCAGAGACGAGCACAGCAGGAGTGAGGTGCACTTTGACCTTTGAACTGACCTCAAACTGTATCTATCAGGCTGCTGGGATGTCTGTTATTTACATCTATTCATGCGTTTTCCCCTTTAGATTACCAGTACTCTTTTATTAATATGTTCCTCTTCCCATTTTGATCGATTATCAAGTCTTTCTCAATTCTAAACTGAGGATAGAAATTAAGAGAATCCCTGATGTGCCTCAACTTACAATAAGAAGATGTAAACATTTAAAAGAAGTTCATGTCATTTCATGTAATCTGGGGCAATTTTGTTGTTCACCAGGTAACAGCTAACAGCTAACATAATTCATCTTAATACCTTGTTTAGTCAATGAAAATAGTCTACTTTTCTAAGCGTTCTAATGATGTGTTGCAATCTTTATTAGCAGAAGTTATTTTTAAAAACTGAGGTCAATTTAGATTCATAACGCTTGGATGTTTTTCTCTATTTATGAGCAAAAAAATATAAGTTTTACCTGTACATAAATGAAGCACAAGTTTGTGAAGAAAAGTTGAAAAAAACAGCAGGAGTTCTAAATGGATGACAATGCTATACAGTAGAGACCATTACATTTTCTGGAAAACACTTTTGTTTTTCCCTGTAAACCATGCCATGCATCTTTAGATGCAAAGTTAATGACATTCTTACTAAGCTCCCAGTGTTGTGTTATCATTTATAATCAGGAAGTAAACTTCAATTAAAAAAAGTTAAACTGCATAAACACTAATAAATAATAATAATAATACTATAATGCTGTTGACTCTGTTTAGGGAAATGAGTCCAACCTTTCATTGGCTTGTTTTTTGTTAGATATAATTACTTAGCAAGTGAAAAAAGCTCAAATAAAGATATGTTCTTAATTTAACATGTTTAGCCTTATATTTTTAATAAGTTACACATTATCCTGACACACTGGTTGAAAATCAGTGTTTTCAGGTATGACCAGGACAGCTAAGTCCTGCTCAGTCACTGGATTACACACACACTCTTATCGTGCAGTTGTTTCGTGTTAGCACTCGGGAGAATTTGCTTGGGAAAGGCTGAAGTTGACTGTGCAGTGTTTATGTGTGGAGAGATAACAGCCCATGAGTTTACACGGCAGCGGGTAGAGAGGTCAAGAGGATTATCTTAAAATATTAGGGCCATTTTGACCCCGCTCCCCTCGGCCCGCGCCTCTATCTTGTCTCTGCAGGGCTTCTGTTTCGGAGAGAGAAGCAAGAGGCACCTGTTGCTAAGTTGCGCCGCGGGAACTTTATGAGAAAATGGAAAGGGTTAGAACAAGGGCAATGTCACGAGAAAAACACTGGAGGAGTGAGAGACTAAGCTGTTTTTTAGATTTATAATTGTGGATAAATTTGGCAATGGTTGGATGAGCAGCCAAATCAAAAACAAGTTATTTGAAACAATCAAGTTTCTTGTTTAGCAGAGCCCATAATCACAACAGCAGAGCGTCCAAAAATGGTTAATTTTGCAGAAAGTTGGAAAATCAAACATTGAATAGCTGCTCAATGAAAGAAGCAGATTAGCCAAGTTGTGCCATTTAATCACTTCCACATTAGTAGCATAAATACAACAACAATAATAACAACAATAATAATAATAAAAAATAACAACTTCAAACGAATGCAACACAACTAAGCAGATTATTTATTTATTTTTTTTTATTGAAGCCACAATGTTACAAAGAATACATGTAATTAAAAATGAATAGAATAAAAAAGTAATAAAGTATGTTTCCTAAGAGTGGATTAAAATAAATTACTTAATCTTATGAATACATTTTTAAGTTTATTCCTCGCTGGTGAGTGTGGCGCTGCTGGTTTGTTTCCTCTCCATAGAAAACGTGCTGACGCTGTGACGCTCTTGGACTTCGCTGATGGTCCGTACACAGGGCCAGTGGAGTGACATCGCAGCTGCACACAGGGCAGGCTCCTGCTGGGACGCAGTGGGGTTGGCTGGTTCAATCAAAGATCATTAGCTGCAGAAAAACTAGAATTGTGCAGGAGGTAAAAGCATTGACAGGTTATGACAACGCTGTTCGTGTTTTTAATTATAATTTGCTGTTGCTGTTTAATTTGCTGTAAACAAAAATATTGCGACACTTGACATAAAAAGCTGACTTTTTAAAGTTCTGTTGTGTGTTGAGTCGTTTGGCGGGAACAAAGTGAAACTATCTCAGGACACCTCCGTTAAAGCATAGTATAATCATACATTTCGAACTGAACTGAGTCTGAGCGGAGCAGACGCACATGAAGTCCCCACAAAGAGTCATTGAAGTCCGCTGCTGTGCTGTGCTGTGCTCCGCTGCGTCCTTTCTCTGGAGCCAGAATGAGCTCGGCTCTTATCGGAGGCATCAGACAGTCCGGGCGCTGTGTGACTCTCCTGCTCCTCTCCTCGGCTCGGCCTGTCCGCCTCTATCTCGCTCTAATTGAATTAGTGTGTTTTGGAAGGGGGAGGGGCACGACTTTGTTCCAGCGACGCCCATTCAAACCGCGCAGAGCCAATGGGACGGTGCCCCGCTCTCCGTCACCAAACCCACTCTCTCCGCTCCGGCTTCTGCGTCTGGCTCAGCACAACGCTCTGCTCCACGCACCGTACGCGCAGAGGACTAGGTTTTTTTCTACGCTACGTGTCGCGTAATGGCTCATATATGAGCGAGGACATCACCAGGCGGACATAAACATCACATTGGATCAGACAGTGTCCGTGCGCGCGGACACGGACCCCTCCCCGCGCGTGCCACCAGCTGCAGGAGCACGGGACCAGGACTCAGACTGAGTGGACAGAGCAGGACCAGTGGACTGTAGGAGTGTATGCTTTTGAAAAGTTACGGCGAGGACATGGACATCTGACGTGCGCCACGCGGCGTTCTAGAGCTGTTTGTTTGTGTTTGTGACTGTGCGCAGGCTTTGTGGACTTCACACGTACGACTGGAGCTCCGTGCGCCAGGACTGCACGCGCTCACTGTTCTAGCTGGAGCTCTACGCACACCGGGCTCCGTGAACAAGTGTTACCCAGTGTGTCACTCCTCCGCTTTGTGTCGCGCTGCGGGCGTACGGCTGTGTGTGATCACCCACAGCGCGTGCCCATGTGAACGAGAGTCGTCACCTGTCCCGCAGAAGAGCCGTCCCAGACCCGAGGATAGTGATGCTGGCAGTGGAGGTGGAGATGGTGCTGTTCGCCTGTCTGCTGCTCTGGATGTGTGTTTTCAGTCAGGAGCCCAGCTCCAAAGTGGTGGCGGACCGCTACGCGGTCTTCTGGAACCGGACAAATGCCAAGTAAGTGCGTTTAGCGAGCAGCGCTGCTCAGTGCTCCCGGGATTTGCTGCGCTGAGCCCGGCTTGGCTCCTCAGGCTGGTCGCTGCGGGGCGCAGTGCCTCTGGTCTGAGTGAAGGCCACGGTACTGCTCAGTTTAGGAGGACTGTCGTACGCTACTTGTGGCTGAATGTAGTTTTCTGACCCTTCTTCTTTGTCAGAGGCGTGTGTAGCTGTTAGCGCTGGGGACAGGGACAGTCTGATGTGAGGCTGGATGGTGAAGGACCTTTATCCCGCTGCAGTGCCCGGTCTGTGTGCTCCGTGTGTGGGACTGCTGTTGTGGGACAGGGGCTCGGCTTCAGTCTTTAAATGTTCCACACTTTCACAAACCTAACGTGGACAGAATACAATACAACTTGATTTTACTCTATTTTACGCACACGCAGCAGCTGTGCGCGTTGACTTCAGATACGTATACGTCCTTTGCGTAAAGGAGATAATCTAAACTACAATAACACACAGTTGGTGCTATTAAATTGCTCTTTGTCGGACAAACTTAATTTATTTCATTTAGTAAAAATATTATATTAAACCTATCCTTATGTTTGCTTATCATTATACGCACATAGAGTTTATAAATCTGCTACATTGTAGTGAAAGTCATGAAAAATATCAGACGTTCACATCTTTGTCCATCCCCTTGGAGAACAAAAAATAGATTTATTTGCTCAATTACACTCAAATTAGAAAATGATTTGAATGGGAGCCACGAAAGTTCATTTGAGTGAATCAAACTGTGAACAGCAAACACCCGTCCAAGTCCACTCACATGTTTGGATTTGCACTTTGAAAAAAAAAAAACAAAAAAAACAAAAAAAAAAAACTTTTCCAGTTACTTTGACTTTTTTTTTCTTTGTTCTTTTCAATTATAGCACATTAAAAAAAAAGCTTAATTTTTTTCAACTCCAAATCAGTTCAGCAGCTTATACTTTTGCTTTCCTTTTCTAACATTTGAAATTGAAATGAGTAAAAGTTTTTCAAAACTTTTTTGTCCCAGCGCAGAGCTTCTCAAAGCTAAATCTTCCCTATAGTGTAAAACCTAAGCACTGAACCCATTTAAACCCCTTTTCTGTCTAGTCTACAATCCCTCTTCAGATTGTGCTCAAAGTCACTACTAACACAGAATTAACTGAACAACTATTTGTACCCAGCCTAAAGTATTTTGGCAAACAAGATTTATTACTGGGGGCAATTAGTGGTTGGGACTGGGACATACTTACTGGCTGCTGCTGCCTCTCAAGCGGGACAAGTCTCCAGCGCTGTAGGCAGATTCTTTGGCCCGATAGAGCAGGGACCATGACCAAAACGGGAACAGTCTTTTGGGCAAGATTATAGAAAGAAAAGTGTGTAGATTTTGTCATTTGCAAGTCTCTTTTTACTGGTAGAAAATCAAAATTGTGAGAACTAGAAACAAAGAATAGATTTTCTTTTAAACTTCAAACAAAACATAAAACTTACTTTAAATGTGTTGCAAATTTATATGACAAAGTTTTGGCTAGCTGCTTTTTTTTCTTCTCTCAGGTCCAGTTGAAAAAGTTTCCAGACGCTTGACATTTTGAACGCCAAATCCTACAAACTCAACAGTAAATTCCCACAGTTCATTTTAGCACCTTATGAAAAAAGCAATTTGTCGCTGTCCGCTCACAACTTCTGAATCTGCGGCTTGCTCCACACAGTTGCCCGTAGCTAGATAATCCATCACGGTAAAGATGTCGTTTTTGCCACGCTTTTTGTCGTGAAATTCATTTGGGTTTTTTAATTTATGATGCCCCAGTTGGGTGTGTTTGGTCTGCGCTTGTGAATGGAAGAAATGAAACTCTACTTTGGGTGTTGGAACTAACTGGGAATTTGAATGTACATATAAAACCCATTTAACAAGTGATGTTTTTCCAAGTTTTGAGTAACATTAGTTGGAATTTTTAAGTAAAAGTATTGTGGATGAACTGATTAACCCTTAAACTAAAAGTGAAAATGTGCTTTATAAGTAGATCCAAATGTTTACTTAGCGAACTGTGTTAAGGATTCACATTAAAGTGTCCCGTGTTTACTTTCTAATTCATGATTTGTCGACGTGAACTTGGCAAAATAAAGTAGAAAAACTATAGCAACTCATGACTTAGAAAAGTTTGGCTTTTGTAGATATACTCGGGTTGTTATATTGTCATGAACGTTGTGAAAAATGGAAAATTACATTAGGATTAAGTTAGGATTACTTGTTTTTATTAAGTGAGCAGAACATTTTGGACTATTGTAAGCAAATTGACTCAATTATTTAGTCTGGGTTTACAGTGTGAATTTTTTTATGTTATGTTTTTGTGTTCAGAATTTTCCTGTGTCTCGCTGTGAAAATAAGTAAAATATTGTGATGTGTTTTTGTAAAATATTGTCATCGTTTTGCCTAAGTTAAACAGTGTACATAGCGACATCTTTAGTTCAAATGCACTGCAAAATTTACATACACTGCCAGCCTTGTTTAAAATTCAGAATTCAGTTTGAATCACATAAGCATATAAGAGATTATTTCACTTGTTTGTCTGAATGAAATAAATTTTTTGCTGTGTAGTCTTATAGCTAAGAATATATGAGTCCATAAGCTTACTATAGGAGAAATGTTCAGCTAAGCGTTGTTCGTTAGACGGAAAAATTACAGCTCATGACGAGAGAAGCTATTTTCAAACGTTACTTCTGATGAATCCAAACGGAGCGATGAACCGGTTTTTGCAGTGCGAGAAGTGACTGTGGGGATTTCCTGCTGCGCATTTCTACAACTTCACTCTAGTTCTTCCCTCTCCAACTTACTCTAAACCTACACAAATCCACTTTTCATCAATCCACCCAACGCACGTACGCTATGTCCCGCTGTCGGAATTCTTGCTCCTCCGTTTTAGAGGGTCATTTGTGTGAAACGTGGAAAATGTCCGACTTCAAATGCATAGCTCGGCGTGGCTCTATGGCTGCACATTTGAAGCGTTTATTCTAATGAGCGGACAGACAGACGGATGCTTTAATGATGCCTCCTCTGTGAAGTCCACCACACATAGGCTTTTTATAGACCGCTTTAAGAGAAGTCCCAAAGATCTTTGTGTGGAAGTGCAGCTTGTACTTTGTCAGACTGAAATAGAAATGTAGGAACATGTTTGAATGTTTTAGATGAGATGAGATGGATAGATAGAAACTTTATTTTTTAAGTAGCAAGGAAAAACAATAACATTTAGTGTAAATATAATTACGCTGCATAAATTATTATTTTATGCTTTGATGCAATTCTATCACATTGTTCATAGAAACCTGGAAAAGTTTGTGAAAATTCTTTCTAATTTCCAGGCAGATGGAATTCTAGTGTAAAAGTTTTGAAGTGAGAAAATATATAGGATTCAAAAATGAATTTGAAATAATTTGCTTTGTCACGCTTGTGTGGAATTGAGATAAATGGGCTTTAAAATGTGTTGCAGTGACTTTAATAAACTGAAAATAAATAAATAAATAAAAAAGAAAGAAAGAAAAATAGCAAATTGTTATTACTTTTTAAACTGGAACAAAATTCACAAAAAGCATAATGTAATAAAAAATACATTATTGTGTGTAGAAATCTTTAGAGAAACTTTATATAAGATGATTAGAAGAATTAAAAAATATTTAAAGTACTTAAATAGAATACAAAGCTTTGTGTTCTTTGTTGCAGTACTTATCTTAGTTTTTTTTTGTTTTGTTTGTTTAAAGTTACACAGATATTCAGCACAACTTTATTTAAAGCAAACTTACAATAATACAATGTTTCCAAATATCACCAATAATGCTTTTTGCGAATGCCTGGATTCCACTCAAGTTCAAATATTTGCTAAAGCTAATATAATCTAAAATTACAATGATCTTGTTTCATTGCATGCTGTTCTTAAAATGTGCGTTGCAACACTGGAATTTACACATTGTGGGACAAATAAAGGCTTATCTTACATTTCTGTTCTTTGCGTGAATGTCTTTGCTTAAATAGGACAGTGCGATATTGACAAAAATGAACATCTTGATTTTTTTTGTGTGGCATATCTCGATGATGACATTTGGAAGATATTTGCTGTATTAAAACGTGTTTAGAATCTTTTTGGTTGACATCAATAGGCTACGTTCACTTTGTAGAACTTGAAAACTTTGTATTACATTGAGTTTTAGCTGCTTGGTCCTAACCTCTATTAATATTGGCCTACAGTATCTAATGTGACTGCTAAATATGACTTTTGTGCTCTTTTAATTAGCTTTTTGTAGCGTTTTTCTATGCACAAAATTCTCGATATTCAATAAAATTCACAATATTATCTAAAATTCAATATATCACAGCTCTATGCTTAGAACTAGACAAACAATACTATAAGTTACTATTTAGATTTGTTTAGCCACAGTTCATAGAATAATTCTGCATTGAATCTATTTAGTGTTTAATAAAATAATATATATGTTGAATTGAATAGTGAAGCTTAAACAATGACATTAACCACACTTGTCCAGGTCCTATAGGTACTTTGTCCCTGTCTCTTTCCTCATGTATCACTGTTCTAAGCTTTCCCTTGAGCCTTTATTAGTATTTGTAAAGACATTTTGACCTGTTGTTCTTTCCAGAGTCGGCGGATAAACAACAGAGAAAAAAACACATCACTTTGTCTTATTTTTCTTGTCATTTTGTTCGCTGCTGTGACTTTGTAGTTTTTCTGTTCTTGTTATCTTCGGCTGATCTTTTGTTGTCTTTGCTAATGCTTTGTAGACTCTGAAAGTTTGTTGACCCAAGTGGCGGAGTTTAAAGTGTTGTTTTTGAAAAGTTAGTGTCCGCTCTCTGGGAAAAGAAGAGAAGAGTGCTGCTGTAAATGAGAAGTTCTTTTATTAGAGCGTGTAAATGTACTTAAATGTAACGTGTGGATGTTGAGGAGAGCGCTGCTGTGTCGGGTCGGAGCAGCTGTGGCCCTGAACCTGCTCTGCTGCTGGGCTTGTGTGGCTGGAGCGGCCGGCTCACGCTCCAGGACTGGGAATGTGCTCCGTCGCTGCAGCTGAAACGCCTTGTGGCAGGAGTTTATTTCACATTCACAAAGTTAAAGTTGTGTACGCAAGGTAAAAATAAAAACACAATTAGTTTGTCAGGTAAAGTGGAGGTATTGTTTTCTTGTATTACGCAACAAAGATTTTTTTTTTTATTGTTTTTGATACATTTAATTTTGCTCGATTATATTTTCTTTTGTGCACAATTCTGTAAAAAGTGTTAATTATAAATTAGTATTGAAATATGACTATGATTTGTTTCTCTTTTTTCATTTAAACGTATTGTTGTCAAAGACCAACTGTGTAACTTTTTAACCAAAAAGTAAACTTATTAAAGTGACAGTTTTGAATTTTGTTTACATTTCTGCACTAAATAATAATACAAATCTGTGTTTTTACTTTGAAAAGGATTGTATGGTCACAAAAAAAAAAAAAAAAAAAAAAACCAGCAATAGGCTACATTGTGTTTTTTTTATTAGATTTTTTTTTTTTTTTTTTGCATTTTTTTTTTTTTTTTTTTTTTTTTTTTTGTACATTAGCACTTTTTTCCCCTAAATATTTATCCCCATTAACAATACTCCAAAATATGTTTTTATCTATTTATACTGAACCATGAAGCTGACTTTTTACCTTAAAAGTGTCACTGGTAGAAGTTCATTTTCATAATAGGAATACGATACATTTTAATTTAGCATTGATTATAGAATGTTTGTGACACCTATGAAGGTTTTATACCGATAAATTCAAAACTGTGTCTAAAGCAGCATCAAACGCATTTTGACCTTTTTTGATAAAGTCCACTCAGCTTTATTTCGAATAAATTAGGGCTGCAGAACGTTGATCGATTAATCTCAACTAATCGTTTATTTAGATAACCATCAACTAATTTAGTCATTGAATACTCGTTAACTGGTTTTATTTAAGTTTCAAAGTGTTCCATGTGCACCTCAGACTGAACAGAATTAATGATGATGAGCAATGGAAATAAACACTAGTTTGTACACCGTAAGAATGTTCTTAAATGGCACTGGACAAGAAAAAGAACATTAAGTTATTTTAAAAATAATACCTAAATTAACTAAAATGTATTTTGTTTTAATCATAATTTGACTTTTGACTAAGATTTGCCAACAGAACAAGCAAGTTTTATTCATATTTGAAGTAAAGTGACAACAGCATTCAAGTGATTCATCTAAAAGTTCTTATTTCTGTGGTGTTATTCAATTTTCAGTTAAGTCCACGACAGTCACTATGGAAGCGGGTTTAGCTGTTCCTTTCCAAACAGGAGTGGACAGTATTGAGTTGCAGAAGCATTTGTGTGGCAGCGTATGTTTCTCTGGCTGACTTTCATGTGCGGGGTTTTGTTTTCAGACTAATCACTCCAGAGCTCGCTATCTTTTCAGCCGATCTGTTGTGTGGTCCAGACGCCACTTTCACCGGAACCTTCCATATAGCTTTACTTGGACACAATAAAGTATTAACAAGCTTATGCAACAGCGCCTATATAGTCTTTGAAAGTAAGTAAGCTTTATATAAAAATGTGTTGATTCAGACTTGACTTTTTCTCCCAAGTCTTGGTGTCGGTTTCATCCCGTATCTCCAGTTATGGGAAGTTTCTGTTCCTTCTTCCAAATGTTTCTTTATTTTGCCTAAAGTTACATTGTGCCACCCCGGAGCGTCTGTGGGAAAACTATTCCGGCCAAGTTTTCCAGCCATAACACCTGAGTATATTTGAAAAAGTGTTAATATACGGACAGAGGAAGTTGGCGGTCCGTTCGCTGTCCAAGTTCCATCCAGATGAAGGAATTTACAGAAGATTGAAAGCTGATATAGCGCTTCACTGGTCGAGGTTTCTGTAGTGTGACGTCGTGAGCTGGAAATGGCGGTGTCTTATCGTTTCTCAGCTCTTCTGTGTAAGATGGAGGCTTTGATGCAGCTGTTACTGTAGAAACGCGAGGCGAGCGTTGGCAGGTCGTGTCCAGAGAGGGGCGCTACTGAGAACACACCACAAACTAAGTGCTCAGCAGTGCATTTAAAGGGCCTGTATTATAAGAATTGCTTGAAGTTATTAATGTAGTTTTGTCATTGAAAACATAAAAAGACAACACTTTATTTCTCATGTCTACCAACATGCTGTATTTTTTTTTTGTCAGTTTAACACATGTTGTTACACCTTGTGACATCATTAAGTTTCTAAACAGGAAGTGCTCTACTGCGTTTTTAAGCTCCATATCAACATAGTCATCTGAATCATTTCAGCCTGAAATGGTCAACTTTTGCTAATATTTTAGTCTGGGTTAAACTGCTTGATTGCTTATTGCAACAGAAAATATTGAAGATTTAGTCATCCAACTGAATACAAGGAGAAACTGGATTTTTAAAACAAACCAAACAAACTCCCAAATAGTGAGAAAAGAGAAGCAGGATTACTCAGACACTAGTGAATGAAAGAAAACATTTTTTAGGGCATTCTAACAAACATGGATAAAAGCTTCAGCTTAATGTATGAATCAATTTCAATTTAATTTGATAAAAGTTCATTATTTTGTACTGATAAGGACAAATATTGAACTATAAAACTTTGACATTTCAGTTTCATAAAATCACAATTTTTTCTGTTTATTCTATTGTTTGTAGAGCTGTAGTCCTTTATCGTTTAGTCGATTAATCGGTCGGTGGAGTCTTAGTCGACCAAAATTTTCAATAGTGACCCATTCTTTTTTTCATTCTTTTGGATTATGTGGAATTATATTAAACAGCAACATAAACGTAGTGAATTAGCTGAAGATCTTTGTCATTTTGAGATAAACACAGTTTCTTATTCCTTTTCTGTAGACTGTTGTTTTTGCATGAACATTTTTAGTCTTTTCAGGCATAGTTTGGGTCAGATATGATCAGATCAGAAGATATTTTTAGCTTCAAAGATTTTGCTGTGCTTTCTTTTTAGTCGATTAATCGGTCAATGGAACATGTCTTTGGTCGACCAAGAAATTCTTTGATCAACTACAGCCCTGTTGAGTGTTCTTCTTACTGATTTCAAACACATCTTACACCCTGCACCTTTGTCATAGAAATAAGACAACTTCTCACTTTTGCCTCCCCATTCTTCACCGCTGAACTGAAAACCGCAGCCAGAACGTTTGGCAAAAAAAAAAGCGTATCGACAGACACATTTTCCACAGATAATTCCTTTCATGCTAGGTTGGCTCGGGTCGGACGTATCCACCAGCTTTCCTTATTTAACTTGCTTCGGGGGCCAACATGACGAGGGGATTTTGTTTTTCTAGCTGGGCAGCGGTGTGGAGAATAGATCCCAACAGAGACGCACAAATAAAGACCTAATTGATGGTTTGTAGCCGGTTACAAATGACTCGTGTTGCAATACGTCTTGTCATTGACGTTTTCTGGCTGTTGTGTGGTCTAACCGTGCTGAAATGACATGACATTCTTGGTGCGCTTCCAGTTTTTGACGTGGCTAAATTACCGGAGCTGTTAAATGACTTAATTGGATCATTTTTCCATTGTTTCCCAAGCTCGTCGTCTGCGATCATTCCCCGGTGAACATCGTTTTGGTAAATAAACAATCCCACGGCGCTGCTTTCACTCTGCCCAGTCTAGCGTTATGGCTGTAATAAGCTATGTTTGCTAGTTGGAATTGACAGTATAGTAGGGTTGTCAGAAGGATTCATATTCAGACACTAAAACCACTATCAAATCGAGATGCTCATTGGGACACGTATCAGTATTTAAAAAAATCACAAAAATAAGAAAATATTGCTCTTTCTAAAAGTTTTTGAAAGACCTAGAGCTTTATCAAAGTAAGTACCACTTCTCACTGACTTAAAAAAAAAACAAAAAACAAACAAACAAGCTCTTAGGGCTGATGATGAAAATAATAATAATGATTTCTTAAATCATACTGTAAATCACGATTATTTAAACAATTATTTCTTAGAGAAACTGCAGAGCATTAGTGTCCCTTAAATGTAAAGAGGGAAGACATAAAATGAAATATGTGATAGATCTCACAGAAATAAACGTAAATGTATTTTACAGTTGTAAAAAAAATACAAAAACAACAAAAACAAAAAAACACCTCTATCTTTATCAAGGAAAATGATGTGCAGGCTTATAAGTTACAGTCAAGAATCATGATTACTCGATTACAATGATTGCAGCAATAATCGTAATTGAAATTGAAATTCGATAAAAAACGCCAAAACTCAGATGAGGGCCGAGAAAGGATTTCTGGAGGAAAATTGAACATTGATATTATAAACAAGGTTTGGCACTTTTGAAATGCAGTGACCATTCCTACTGGCTAGGAAGTCTTCTTTTTGTGTTTGGGGCTCGCAGATACCTACGAATGTTAGTTTGGGGGTCACCACTAGAAGTGTGTATCGAATTTTTCAATATCGTCAATATAGTCACGATGGAAAAAGGTTGAGAAGCACTGGCATATTATCACACTGTCAGAAAATAATTCAGCCTTCATTTGGTTTGTCTTTGTTTCAAATGTAGTTTTTGCAGCAGTATCATAAGAGTACAATAACATTTTTGCAATCAGTTTTTGCATTTTTCTTTTAATGTTCAGCTTTTTTTGGTAATGTGCTATCAGAATTAGTATCGAGTGCATTTCTTAGTATCAAAATAGTGTTTGAAACTTTACTACAGTATCAGGAAAAATAAAAATACTAAATTCTTTTTCTTTCATGTTCTCTTTTCGTTTTCTCTCTCTCTCTCTCTCTCTCTCCCTCTGTTGCTGTTCGCTGAAAGACTGCCATTGTCCCCTCTGCCTGTGTCCACTCCTGAGCTCAAAGTAATGCATGCGCTTGAATGGGAGGGAGGGGAGGAGAGGGTGAGGAGGAGAGTGAATGGAAGGGGCGAGGGGAGAGTTGTAGTGTGCTTTGGGACTGGAAAAAAAAAAAGGGAGAGGAGTTTAGAGTGAGTGCCAGACACAAGGGGAGAGTCATGTCGGAGCAGTCCGAGCTGGCACTGCAAGCGTTTGGATCAGCTGGAGTAGTCAGCCTCCCTCGTGTGGAGCTGGGCTTCTGTAGGAGACATTTGTAACACAGACGCTAAGAAGAGTGGTTTAGTTGTAAGAACTAGGGACAGGTTTGGTTTACGTGACATTATTATTATAACAAAAAATATTTCTCTTGATTTGTCCTGAATGGGTTTAAATTGATTTGTACAAAATTCTAAGACTAAAATACACAATGCTCATCTAATCATATGCGCAATACTGGTCAAAGAAGTATCACAATTACATATTTTTTCAATCAAAATCTGGATTTTTGGGTGTAATTATTTATTTAGTTTGGAATATTTTATGCTATGATGCTCAAAACTTTATTATCTAACACAGGACTTTCCAAACCTTTTAGACCGGACCCCAAAGCCACCATCCAGCGATTCGACCCCACATCTGAATGAAATAGATGTTGGGTAATTTGATCAAAGGTTTAATCTGATTATTTAGTTTTTGTGTTATTTGACTGAAAATCACTACAACAAACTATTTTCGATGTAAATAATTCCTAAAATACAGAGTAATGTTTGTAAAATTACATCTTGAAATCATTTTGCGACCCTTCATATAATTTTTAGTAGTTCTACGGTCTTGTAGGTTTTACTTAAGTCTTGTATTAGTGCCAGAGTACTCTTGGTATCTTAACCTTTATGTTTCAGACAAATCATTTCATTAGATTAAGTAATTTTTCAGACTAATATGGATGTATTCAGTAACTGTAGCTTCAATCAATATACCAAATCAAATACAGACTATAGGGAGTCAACGATTAGTAAGGCTAACTTTAGTCACAACCAGCCTTCAAGGACAAGCACGATGCCAATGTGGCCCTTTGTCTGAAGGAGTTTGACACACTTGCCCTAGAGGGAACCACTAATCTAACGCTTAGTCCTTATTTGTCACATAAACATATCGTGAGTCAATGCCAGTTTATCCGCAAAACAAGTTAGCTTACTGCGACCCCCCTCCACATAAATCTCTTCTTTCCCCACATGGCATTACATTTAGCCAAACCTTTAACAATGCTCTGTATGTCTTCGTGTCTGTTTAAACACTCTCTCTGGTTGGTATCAGTGGAGGGTCAGTTTGTTGGCCCGCCGGCGGTGGTTCCTCCAGGGGACGAGCTCCAGGTTCTTACCAGAGGAGGTGTGCTCTGTGGCGGCCCGGGTTTCAGCCACACTGGGGAGGGCGGATTAGAGAGCTCATGTTTAGACCCCTGCTTTGTTTTCTCTGACACCAAAGACTGCCTCACACTACCCCGTGTTTACTCAGGCTGAGGATACTAAGTCGCATCCACTGTGTCCTTGGAAAGGCCGTGTCCCATTTAAATATATTCACAGCAATCTGCTTTTGTGTCAGGTGATGCCACAGAGACAACAGGCCTTCTGCTGGGGTTCATGTCTATGGAAATGATTGCAGCTGCGACAAAAGTTCATCAGGTTGTGATACAAAGAAAAAGAAAAGGTTATTAGTATCATTATGGTTATTATAAGTAGTAATTGTTAGAGCGGCACAGTTCTGAAAACTATTGCGATACGGAGGACTGCGATTTCAATATGGAGCTCAATAGTGACCACGCACATTCTCTTTTGTGATCCAAGATTGGACAATTAATTGAAAACCTGACACATCGAGATTCGGTGATGTTGAAGATTCAACTATTTGGTTTGTGTTTTGGAATTGAAAAGTCACAAAACATCCGATTTGGAGCAAAAACCAACATTTGAGGCAGATTTTTAATATACATTTTATTATTTTTCTGTCAAATGAAACAGATTTTTTCGTCTATGTTCATAAATTCATTAGACAAAAGCATTTTTTATTTTGTCTTTGAATAAATTTACACCAAAAACATGGCTGAATGTATTTGTCAAAGGGTCAAAACAAAATCTTTACAGAGACAAAACAAATATTCTATGAAAATATTTTCAATTTGCAATATTAATATGTTTTTTTCCAGTATCGCAAGAATATAGAGGGTTGTAACATTTGTCATTGTCAATGGTTGTTTTCAGTTTCTTTTTGCATACACTTTTGCTGTTAGTGTATCAGCTGGACTGCCATTTTGTAATACATCTGCACTAGTTTTAGATAGTTTTCGATGTGAGAAAAGCTGTGTTTAGATTTAAGCACACAGTTAGCTCTAAAATGAGGTTGCTTTCTTACAAGATGCAAAGTCATTTCGATGTATTCTTCCTTATAGCTTGTGTTGCAGTGTGAGTAAGCAACAGCAGCAGCAGGAGTCAAAACTGCATGAAGAGAAAATAATTGATTTCCAAAATGTGCGTCAAATCCCATCTTCACCCTGTTTTCTGATCCATGCACGCCATTATTTGTCTCAATTTCTGCAGACATTTTCCTAAACAAGAATGTATTGAATTCCAAGAAGAGCAATTGACAAACAAAGCAAGGTAAAATTGTCTGCATTTGATCCTTTCTTCAAAGCTTCAGGGGGGACAATAGAGAAACCGCAACCAACTTTTGATCCGTAATATTGGTCAGGAGTTTATTACTGGAGGAGAAAAGAATAAATGACTCCATTCTGTACAAAAATGCATAAAAGCAAACAAAGAAAATCTATCTGAAGAGTTACCTTGTTAAACCCAGCACTGCAGAAAACACCATTTCACTTCTATCAAGCCAAAAACAGCTTGTTGACACTGGCAGCTCTTGGCCACATTCTTGCCTCTGCTCCTATCTACATTTGCCGGAAAAAAGGTAGAGGTGGAACTGAATCACCCCTTCATTTTGTAACCATATCTTTTATGCAGACGACCAAATGTAAATATCCTGCAACGAAAAAGCTTTGTGAAAACACTGCTGGGATTTGGAGGGGCACTTCATTATTTCTTTAGCGAGGTTCGAGTTGCAGGAGATGGCGGTATTTATCCTGAGTGTTTATTTTGCTGCTTGAAAGCGGTGGGCAGCGGGCTATGGGAGGCCAGCAGCCTTTTGAACTGCGCCCTATCCCATGACTGCAGTGGCGGGATTTAACCCAGAGCCACTGAGGAGCTTAAAAAGCCATCAGCTCATTGTCCGGAGACACAAAAAGCCCGTCCCAGCAAAAGCCCCTCCCCAGACCCTCTCCTCTTCCCTCCTACCTTAAGAAAGCCTTAAGCTGTTCTCTTCTGCCATTCATATTAATCAGTTTTAAGGGTCTAATGAGATAAGGGAGACTTAAGGGGAGTCCCCAAAGTGCCCTAAGCCCTTTGGATGAACAGAGGTGACGAGTACCGCGATAGTTACAGTCTTACAACTATTCGCAAGTTTTTAAATGTTTCTAATCCCGGTGTTGAGGTGCCAAGGCCAAACATCACTAATGCAGTGCACTCCCCAGACACAGCAGTTATCTTGTGTTTTTAGAACTGATGGTTTATATATTTATACAGTCTCAAATCAGGCGCTAATCCTCGTGAAGTGTCCAACAGAGGTTTGACTTTTTGTCTTAGAATGTCCAGAGGAAATACAGTAGCATACACAGAAGCAGCATGCTTAAAAATGAAATTATAATGATAAATGAAAGAGATGAAGGCTGAAACTAGGTAAAAATCCCATTTTTACATGAATGAAAGAAGGAATAAATGTGAATGTATGTATAATAAACTGAAAGACTTCAGTTGGCCCAATGGTAACATGTTTTAAATGGCTATATATCAAAAATTAAGTTTATTAAAGCATATTCTACACTACAGGGTGACAGAGAAAATTACCAGTATTAATCCAGCAATTTTTTGAGTTGTTTCATGGCTGTTTTGTTTACTTTTTTATATTTTTTTGCCAGGGTATAATATGGAAATTCTGTAAACCAGCGAACAAACATGGCAAATTTGATTTCCATGGTAACTGCTGTTTTTTGACAAAATTTCCCGTACTAAATGTTTATACATGATGCTCTAATTTAGTTGATATCAAAATATTTTTTTTTCTTTCAACTTTTTGTCGCCTTTGTAAATATGAATAAAAAAGTATGATCCTTCATTCCAAAAAATAGTGCAGATTTTCTTTTTTTTATACTTTGTCCTATAATTCCGGCATAAACCAATCTTGGAAATGCCCAGAAAGATTATCCAAAGCAGTCTCATTACTTTATATTAAGTGGGATAAGTGTACGTCTGGAATCTGTACATTGGGCATTCTCCAAACCCCCTTATTGTCCTGCTGCAAATCCTTATAGAATTGAGGCCAGTCTTCTGCTCCCTGATTTTCCCTCCTTCTTTGTCCCACATTGTCCCTCTCCCTCTCTTTCTCCCCCCGTCCCTCTCGCTTCCCGATTGGGTGGATTATCAGATGTGTAACTGTACTGGCCCTGGGATCATGGTGTCCCGCTGGGGTGACCTACTGTCGGGATCGGGCCGGTGGTAAAGGGCACGTACTTGCACACTTTGTCAGTTCCGGCTTGTTTTATGTCTACGCCCTGAGACCAGAGTTGTAACCCCCATTCCGGAAATTCACAGCCACTTTGAAATGTGTAGTATGTGTGAGTGCGGAGAAGGAGAGCGGAGCAAAGAAGGACATGGGGTGGATTTTGGGGCTCTTGAATATAAGGTCAAGCTGCAGAGAGAGACGCTTCTAACTTTGAGATGTGTGTTAGCGCTCTAGCTTTTTATGGCCAGTGTTAATACCAATGTTAACCTACCCTAACCCTAACCCTACCCTACTCTCAACAAAACAGTTACATTAGAGTAGTTCATCATTGTCGTGCTCAATCTCGCTGAGCAAAATCTAAATGTTTATTTTGAGTTGACTTTTTTTTATTTTTTTACTGCAACCAGGAAAAGAAGCAGCTCAAACTTACTGAACAGTGCTTTTTGGGGTCCAAAAGTATTGTATGAGCTTTATTCTTAACTTGAGATAAGTAAATATATGTGCAATGTATGTTTCTAGGTGCTCTATATTATAATATATTACCAGATTTTGATTATTTTATCCAAAAGGCATAACTTAAATGGACAAGTACAAAATGGATAAGCGTAAAGTGACATTTTGTACTGTTTTGATACTGCCCGCATGCTAACTCAAGCCCTAAACATGCTTTTTAACATTTCATTTTTCAACATTGCTGATCTTTATCAATATTCTAGTAATGCTGCGTTCATGTGGTCCTCAAGAACTCGGAAACAACCGATACGGAAGTTGTTTACACCGGGTGCAAAGCGTTCACGTCAGGTCATTTCGGGAAGTCAGAACAACTGCGACATGGACACGATAATGCCACTGAAGAACTATGAGACAAAGTAAACTTCAGCTGAACTTTTTCACCTTTGACAAAGCGTCTTGTTTCTGCCATCATTCCTGCAATAACTGACTCAGGTGTTGAGCTTGGACTGCTCCGTTTGTCCCGACTTTCGCAGTCGTTCTGAGTTGAGAACTTGGAACAACATTTTCCTGATTTTCTGAAGACCACATGAATGTTGTTTTGCTATAAATTTACTTGGGACATGTTTTGTTTGAGCAATGTGTCCTCTCCGTAAATCTTACTTGGTCTAATGGCATCAACAGTTTGTTTTATTGATATTAAATTAAGTCGTGTTAAGTTTCAGCCAATTCCATTAAGATGTATTAAAAACGACTTTTAAATTTGGAGATATATTGGGAAATGCCTTTTGGTATAATTTCAAAATTAAACAAAACCATTTAAATCAAAGTTGCTGAATCCGCTTAGTGACTTAACCCTCTTATTCAAATTCATGAGCCATAATCGTAATAATCTTTAACAGTAAAACCCAGAAGTCCGTAATCCCAGGCAAAAACGGAAACAAACAAGAAATTCCAACATTTTTCCACAAACCACAGTAATTGCACATTTGGGCTGCTTTGTAATTTCTGGCTGCGGTCGGGGTCTCCAGCAGAGGAGCGGGTAGGTGGTGTGGGAGTGGAGTTTCACCTGCTGCACAGTTCCACGGGACAGCACGGGCACTCACATTCCAGCCAGGATTAGACCGAGGAGCAAGCGGAAGCACACACGGGGTTAGGAGGGCGCTCTGACTTCCACAATGGGGAAAGAGTCACAGTGCCCTTTGCTAACTTTGACCCAAACTGCTTTATATTGCTGGTCAAGAAATGCAATTCTGTAGTAAATAAAGAATCAATTTTTCTCCTTCAAAATCAAAAGTGAGGATTGTCTATGGACCTACCGCCATGTCATTGAATGAATCGCAATTTTTTTATTAATCGCACATCAAAGATTTCATTACAACAAATCTACAAGTCTATAAAATCACACAAATATATTATATTTAAGATGAATAATAGCACATTATGTAAAACAGCAGATCAAACTCAAATAGCTTTCTCCTTATCGGAATCCAATCTCAGTAAAAAATTGTTGACTGAAATTTGTTTGACTAAAATTCTATCGATTTCTAGAGCTCAGGAAGGAACAAAAAATGTGTTGTTACCATGGGAAATTCTCAACAGAGTCGCAGAAGAAAACGTTGATATACAACAAAATGTCAATAATGTTCGATAAGCGTTTCACGCCTTTTTTACATCAATGTTACGAAAAGTTAAAAATTAAATTTGCAAATTTTTGTTGAATTTTGGGAACAATTTTTGGGGGTTTAACAGGGAAGTTAAGTTACTACAAGGGAAAAGTTTACAACTGGGTTAAAATTTACCCATTAAACCCAAAGAAAATGTTGCCACGTGGCTTCAACCAAAATAAATAGGTATTTTACGTTGTGACTTTTCAAAACATATTGACGTAAAAAAGGCGTCAAAACGTGCTTATCGTACGTTTTTGGCATTTCAAAGTATATTAACATTTCTTCAGAGACTGGGTGCCATGCTATTTACTTACGTATTTCCGTGATACCCTGGAACAACTTGATAAACTGCTGGATTACTAAATATATTAAGCTAGATTGGCAATTATTTTTCCCCGAGGGACATATTTGAACCTAGAGGGCCAGGCAATGACCACTGGTGTAATAAATTGTGTTTTGATCAAGAACAGAAGTGCAGACGCATGTCACTGACAACACTTCTTCTTGAAAACGTGCAGGGGTAATGATCTAAACAAGTCTAGGGGCTCATTAAGCAGGTCGCAGTTTGTCCAGGTCTGCTCTATACTGATACTATTTAAAAGGTCATACGTTTTGTATTTAACATTGTTTTGACACTGGGTTAATAAATCCACATCTCCATAAAGCACAGCTGAAAACAGTGACATCACAAACTCTCTAGACCTGACATGTCACCTGCAGGATTCCTTTGAAATAAAATGTTTGAAACTTTTCTATGTCCTTTCTCCATGGAAATTGATACATTTAATGCCATACTGTGCATTATTATAACCAAATTATCATGTTTAATCCCGTTTTTTGGCTAGATAGATATTTTTTGCTGTTCAGTGCTGCAAAACAAGACAAATGTTTTTTTTTATTTTTGTATTTTCAAAAATAGTTCTAGCACAAAATCAACAGCAATCCCACAAATAAACTTGTATAGACCTTTTTCGCTTCTGCCATTGTTAAAAAATAAACACATTCAAGCCTTCTTTTGCTAATAAATTAAAGGCCTTCTATTCCCTTTGGCTATTTTGCAGTTCCAACAATTGCTGAATCGATAGTATTCAATTAAACTTTTTGTGTTGCCTCATGTGAAAGTGGTTTATTATCCACTTGGAGAAGGCATATTGTAATTCTGGTAGTGGCTGAGAGGTCCTCCTTGGCTTTTGTGAATGTGATGAAATATTCATGTGTGTTTGTGATCTCTAAGAAGAGAAGCAAATCTTCGCACGCAATTCTCCAAAACAGGGTCGGGCCAGACATGTGCTTGGAGCGTGAAGGTGACAGAAGGTGTTCAAGTAATCATGATTTTTCTGCAATTCTTCTTCAGTGATTTTCAAATGAACCAAAGCTTTTTCCAGTTGTGTTCATTCTAAAGCTTATGGGCAGTAATTTGCATATTCATTTTGGTTGATTTTAAATACTGTTGATTTAATAATATTTGAAAGGACATTTGCAAACATGTTTAACTAATTATTTGATTGAACTAGATCTTGATTCAATGAGTTTTTTCAGGATAAGCTATAGAGAAGAAGATATTTAGTTGGCGAAGCTGTAGAAATCAAAAGATTTGTATGAAAAAAATGTATCATCTCACAAAAATTGTTTTGGGAATACACAAAAAATGAATATGCAGTACATTATATATAATTATAAATTCAAAAGAGCTAGAAGCTTCGAGTGTAGTTGCATTTGTGCATACTACATGACAATGAACTTGTTTTCTATTGCTTTGTACTTTTGTTGCGGTGGGATTTCACTAAATCAGTCTGAAAAAACAAGACAAACTACAAAAATCAAGCAGTGAACAGAGTGTGGACATATTTAAAAGATGGACTATTTAAAAAGTGGACTATTTGTTTCTAAGAATCATAAACTAATTTGTCCAAATGTGTCAATTCCCTTTTTGAAAACCTCGCGTGCACTTGCTTGCAAACCTAATATCATTATTATGATGATGCAAAATAAAATATATAGTGTATATATTGGGGGTGGACAAGATCTTATGCAACAAAAGACTGCCACTAGAAAATACGATTTTGCTTAGGCACACAAAAAATGGTCAAACGCTAATGAGTCACACATTTTGAGAAGGTCTATTCCAAAAGGCAGTGCTATCAATGACAACAAAAACATTTAACCAAATGAATGAAAACTTTGAGACCAAGTTTCTATTTATCTATTAATAAATCTTTATACAGAATAAAATTGTGACTGACTTCACTTTTGCTGGACTCATGTCTTCTGCTGTGTTCCTCCCAAAGTACTAACCTCTACCAATATCAACTCACCCTGGGCAATATTGAAAAAAATGAATATCTGCTTTTTCTGCGTACCTCGATAACAATATTTGGATACTGTCATGCTCCATGTGCTCCATGTGTTGAAACATGTCCTTAAATGTGAGTTTAAATTTTGTCAAAATAATGACCAGAAAAAATATAGTGCTTGATAAGTAATATTTTAAAACTGGGAAGAAAAAATCCACTACACTGAAATATGGACAAAGCATACTGTTCTATTGTCAAATCTGTTTGTAAGGCAGTGAAAACAAACTAAGATGTACATGTAATCACTTATTAAGACAGCAATCTCCACTTTTACCCTTATCCTCCTGTTTCACAAAGCACTTTGAATTACTTATCGCTCAACGTCTACTAATTGAAAGTTTATTTTTTGAATTACATAAGCACATATCTTGAAAATGACCATCACAATATTAACCCTAACTCAAAAACTCAATTTATTCCCCAAATAACACGCATTTCCTCAAATAAACAGCCCACACGGTTTGAGGATTAAACTTGCAAACCCTCTGTGTCGTGTCCCCAAATGCATTACTGTACATTAGCTCCAAAGTATATATCAATGTTCAGCAGGAGCGCCACACCAAGATGGCTGAATTATTCACACCCCTAATCGGCCTTTATGTCCCCTGCCGCAGCCGGGGCCCCTGTGTTATTCTAGTGCATAATTGATAGAGCTCAGAAGCGGAAAAGTTAGAATAGCAGAAGTAATGTGAAGAGAAAGTGAGTTGGTGGTAGTAGCAGTGGAGAGAGGTAGACTTTTGGTGCTCGGAGGGCTTAGGCTGCGATGTCTGAGGATCGCGTGCGGAGGTCAGCCAGACAAGTCTAAGAGCGGGATAAGAAAAATTCCGGGGTGGGGGGTGAAAGAAGGCGGGACAAGATGGAGATTGTCCGTAACGAGTTCTGACGCTGAGCTGACCAGAATGTTGCTATGTTTCTGCTCCGAGAGTTCATCCAGGTCGCTCAGGCTGGATTGGAATTGACAGCTGGATAATGATGATGATGATCCATTTTTGTATGGAGCTTGATCTGATTATGCTATGGTAGGGGTTCTAAATGGTGGTGCGCGGACTATTACAGGGTTTCTCAAGATTAGGACAAAGTTTGATTTAGGCATGTCTGAAGATCAATTATGGACAATCCTCATTAAACTGCAGAGATTTTAGTGACTATTTTGACTCTTGTATGTCCTGACTTAGGGCCTCCTGCTTCTCTCTAAAAAAAAAAAAAATGTTTGCCAACTGTAACCTTATTTCATCATTGAGAAAGTTTCAGTTCATGGAGGGGTCTCATACTAAAATGAGCAATCAAAATAAAGAAAATGTCGTCAATAATTGAATATTTTTTGATCCACACTGTCTCTTCTTACAATTATTTCAGTCACTCCTGGATCAGTTTTTATGAAACAAAAAGGAACAAAATAACAAAACTCCCCTTGCTGTGCTTTCTGGAGGTCAAAAGTCAACTAAGCAATTGGCATATTTACGCAAAAAAAGGCTGAAATTGTCCGCTTTTGACATGTCCTGTTATGTTGTGGTTTATAATCGCTTTCGTGTGAGATTGGGTTGAAAATGCAGCTATAAGATTTAGTTTTTCCATGGAAACATACAAGAAATAATCAACTAATCATCGGTTTTGCAAGTCCACTTAAAGTCAAGACTGTTTTTTTTATTTTTTGTTACTGGGACAAAAAATATTAAAAATCGAAAACGCATTAAGTAAAAAAGTTGTGCACCTTTAGAACACAACAATAATAAGTTATTCTGTTTACTTCCTCTGACTGAGAAATGGCAATGACAAACCTTTGACAAATAACACCACTATTGAACAAGTCAATACTAATTTCGATTGTCCCATCTCTAAAATAGTTACATTGCTGATAGAGAACAAAAGACACTTAGCTGTAGTTGTCCATATTCTACTTTCAACCAATCACGCAGGACAAGAGTAGCTGTCCAGCCGTGATACGTGCTATCTGTTTGGCACAATGCCAGGAGTTTCATGCTCTTTCATGGGACGCTGAAGGAACCCTGACATCACATTACAAGCATGTGATGGGATCGATAAAGGCCTGCCCCCAGAGAAGAGCGCAGACTGGCTCCTGTCCAACAGTAAAAGGAGGACAGCTCACAGGGAAAACATATCAAGACAAATTCTGCACAGCTGCTAATAGAATCCAGAGCCTTTTTAGGACGGCTGGTCTTATGGGATTAAGTCAGGGGTTTGAAGTGTTGTGTGCAAAAGGTTTGTACCAACAACAACTGTCTTATTAATATTGTATGGTGCATTAGGTGGGACACACAATATTTTATCTTAGTTAATTTTAGTGCTGAGTGGTTAAATCCTCTTCTTTATTTTGCACTTTTTTTTTTTTTTTCTCATGAGGAACACTTTTACGTCATTAAAAGGCGGATTTCGGATCATTTATCTAGATTTGATCCACAAAAATCTATCCCGATTTTGACTGAAATATGTTTTTTTTGTTTTCTTTTGCATATTTTTCGGTTCTTCAAATATGCCAAAACCAATAAACTCATCCTGAAGTGAGATTCAGTTCATTATTTTGACAACTTTTTCTTGGAAGGTTATTGAATGTAAAGAAGCATACAATATTATTGTTATCTGATGATTTGATGAGATTTATTGATTGATTCCTTGACTTTAGTACCAAATCAAATCAATGGATTTCCGTATTGCCGAAAATAACAACAACACTGTCTCTGAGGAGATTGATAATTTAGCAAACATGAATGGTAGAAAAAAATAATAAAATAAACATTGATCAAGCATATCGAAGCAGATCTTTAGTAAACAAGCACATCAATATCGGCAAGGAAAAAAAAAAAAAAAAAAGATAAATACGTACATAAATAACAAAGAAAAAAATTCAATAAAAAAAATATAAACAAAAAAAAAAACTAAAAAAAAAAATAAAAAAAAAAAACAAAAAACAAAACAAAAAAAAAACAAACAAAAAATAAATAACAAAAAAAAATCAAAAAAAAATAAACAGATAAAAACTCAAAACGTCCTCTAATTGCGGATATAGACTAAGTCAGTAGAGCCAGAGTCCATTAGCAAAGGGAAACGACTCGTCTAGCAGGACCAGGACAGGTTAATCCTGGAGAGTGGGTCAATAAAAAGTAGTAGCAACATTCTACACCTCTAGAATGTAATGTTAAATATTTGGACAGAAAATGTTGGAATTTCACTTTTAGTTGAGCTACCGTATATAGGGAAAACTCTCTCAGAAAGTTTGTAATGTTACAAGAAAAAATCTATTGCAAACTTTCCTTCATAACTTGTGCGATCCTCCTGAGCCTGATTCCCACAGAGTTTTCCCGTTGCGTTTCTGTCTGTGTGTATGTGTGTGTGCTGACCGTTTCAGGTGAAGGTGTTAACTCGCCCACAGGTGTACTCTTTTAACACCTCTCTGACCCTCTTAGAAAGCCTTGCAAACTGCTGCTTGGGCTCTGCTGCTTTTGTGCTCCATAACAAAGCCCCTTTAGCTCCTAATAACAGCGCACACAGCACTGGTCGTATCGGGAGTGAGAGAGAGAAACCCGAGATAAGGTCCACATCACGGAGAGACGCTGCATGGGAACGTTTTAATCCTCTGCTCGCAAAAAACAAAACCAACACAACAGCCCGGATCATGTTGGCAAAGTGGGCCGCTTTGATGGTGAGATCGAATGGTGTAAAGACGAGAAGGAGGAGAGATGGAGGACAAAAGACTGTTTAGAGAGAAGCTTCTGTGTAGTTGATGGGGAAATACTGGCAGTTTATTGTTTAATGTTTGGATATTTGTTATTACTAATATTTTACCTGGAAAGAAATCTAAAGCTCTATTGGGATAATATTTAGCTATGGGCATCTGTAAACTGTAAATTACCCAAAACTTATTTTTTTTTTTTTTAAATTTGGGAATTCGCCTGGTTTTTACACATTTTTTCTGGAAGTGCAAATTGAGTTAGGATAATAACCTTTTGCTTCATTCCTGACTTGAGCGTTTCTTGTGTTTTATCATGAATACCTGAGCTGTGGCAGCGTAAATTTAGCTTTTTAATTGTAGAATTGTAACATTTTCACTGGGGAATGATCTGTGAATTAATGTACATCACAGTACTCAGTAAAACGTAAATACCACAACACATAAATAGCATAGGATGAGCATGTTTTGGCGCACTATTTCATGGCGTGAAGTAAACAGAGTTTTGGTTGATGCCACGTTGTGACATTTTGTTTAGATTTAACAGGTAAGTTTAGGCTTCAAGTTACTAAAATGGGTAAGTTTAGGGCTGGGCTTGGGGTAGGTTAAGATTAGGATAAGGATTTTGTAAATAAACATAAATAATAACACATCTTTACAAACACCATAGAAATATACTGGGGCTGCAATGTGTAGCATATTTACGCAAAAAAGGCTTGAAAATCTGCAAATCGTATGTTATTGACATGCCTGTTATGTCGTGGTACATGTTCTGGTTGGAATGTAAAATAGGCCACAGAGTCATTGTTAATTACTTTGTATACAACTTACGGACTGAAAGCACAGACACAGGCATTTGCACGAAGTACAATTACATAAGAATATCTGAGTTGGGAAAAATAGGTAAAATTTGGGGGAAACTAAGTTTTTACAGACTACTTAGATCCCGGTGAAAATAGGACATAAGACAGGTTGGAAAAAGTGATTTTCAAGTTATTGTCAACAGATTTGTAGCTACTTAAAAAGGTTTTTTAACATGTGTTTTCACAATGTTATACAAGGCAATAATATCAACACATATGGAGGAAGTTAAATTCATTTTTTAGTACATAGGCCATCTAACTTAGAGTTAACTCAAAGGAAAATACAGTACATTTGTTGATGCATCTAACCTAAAATATTTACAGCAGACAACAAATGCAGCAGGTATGTGTTAAAGATCTAAAGCACTGGTCTTACATGTGACTGGTCTGCAGTCTACTCACTGTACTCTAAGTGGTGACCCCGCCAGCTTCATGCTTTTCATGTCTCGTATACAAAAGTCTCTTTATCATCAAGCCTTGTGGCATCGTCACAAGGATTCAGATTATTATTACAGATTCAAAATTGTTTGGCATCATTCATTGTCAACAAAAAATTAATCAGGGCAACGACCTTCAATGATTTGTTTTATCCACTAGATTTCATCAGTTGATTGTGGCATCCTTAGTTTCCAGTTTTGATTTACAGTTGTATCAAGAAAATGAACTCTGCAAACTTTTCAAAACTTTCCCATTGCACTTTTAAATACAATTACTTTTGATTATAAAACCTTTCATTTGTGTCTTTCTGACTTCACTCCGCTGCACGTACTAATCCAACTCCAAACGCGACATACTTCAACATCACCTGTGTAATATATTAGAAAGCATTGGAGTCCCTGTGCTGTGATCATAAAAAGGGAGCAGTGGAAACATTAGCCGCAATATGTCTCAGAAAGTCATAAAACCAATTTACGAGTGCACTTAAGCTCCATACACCTCCTGGAGCCATTTTGTAAAGATGCAGACAGAGATAGTCCCAATTACCTAGGTTTAAAAGTAATAAAAGTGGATCGATAGGTGATAGAAGGCCTGTTAATCCTAGACCCTCACGCTTCTCTGCAACTTTAGCTGTGCCCTTTCCCCAAAATAAAACCTAAGCACCCATTTGGAATTTCTTTATAACTCCGGTCATGTATTGCGCTGAGCTGTTTGCTTGTCCAGTAACACACAATGCCTTATCTCCTGTCATGTTTGCCGTTTGATAAAGTTGTTTGTTTTGGTTGTTAAGTAAGTTTTTGTTGACAAAGAAAACAATGTAAACTGTATGGACTTTTTTGTGTCGTTTTGGGAGATTTATCAGGACATCACAGTGCTTCCTGCTGTTGTAATGATTTTAAATGGTTTGAAATGTCTCACTTGAGGAGAAAACTAAAATTCCAGACTCCCTTCACCGTCTGAGAATCAAACTTGTGACTTTATAGCTCAAATTTGCGAAAAAGTTGTGATTTTTTTGCAGCAGTGCACTGGATTATGTTGGCTTGCGAACCGCGGTCTCCCATCCGAGTACTAACCAGGCCTATCCTGCTCAGCTTTAGCATTGCCACCAGGTATAGTTGCGATACAGTTTATTACATCTAGTTTGTTATGATAGTATTTTTGTATAGTTTACATTTATGCGCGTAAACGACAGATATTCTGTAATTAAGTCTTGTGATTGACTTTCCTAACCCTTATCAACAAAACCTAGCCACGCCATGCTTTCTCCCTTATACGGTCTAGTGCTTGTGATGTCTGCAGTTCTAATGGCCGCTGCTGCTTTATGCTAAAGATAAGATGCCCTTCTGTCTCCTCAGTCCTCTCTCTGTTCCACACTTGTACATTTTCATCACCATCTTCTGCTCTGATGCTTTCTGATGAATTATTTCTGTGTGACCTTTTCCAGAACCGTCCAGAACACCATACCCCCCATCCCCTCCTTACCACCCACCCCACACGTACTTCCCCATCCGCACTAATGTAATGCCATTAATATGATATAATGGCTTGTTATGGAGTCACTAATTGGACAGTGGAGCAGTTAGCTTCGTTATCATCCCTCTTTAGCATTAATTGCACCACTAATAGGCCTATGGAATATTTGCATTCAACTGTGTAAGCATTCCACTCTGCTGCCTTACGTAGAGTGTATTAGCTATGCAAAGATTTACACTGAGCTTTATTGACAAAGATGACAATAGACAAACCTAAAGACCCATAGTGGTTTTTCAGATTACATTTCACATTAATAGTGGTCGTATACGGATGTAACAATACGCAAATCTCCAATACAACATCTTCATAATTACCTTTAAGGTAGAGGTGGCGATTAAAAAAATGGAGAGACATCATTCATCAGGATAAGCACTCTTTACTGGGTTGGTTTAAATCCAGTTTCACAAGAGCATGGCAAAGCTAGACAATCCTTATATTATTATAGTTTGGCACAATGCTAAATGCTAACACAATAAATTAGCGCAAATCTAAAGCTGACAATTTGATACAAATACATGACATTCTAGGCTGAGTGTTTTTGTATAAAGTAGTTCAGTTTGTAGTTATTTTTAAATTAATAAATAAATTAAAGTCATGTTAGCATTAGCTTCAGAACAAAACGGCACATTTTATAAACACATGGTGAAGTATTTACCTTGTATGTGAAGCTCTGAACTCGCTGCAAATGATTGTCTGGCTGTCACTTGTTGTCCAGTTTGTGTCAATTAATTATTTAATTAGTTTACGGCATTTGAGCTAGCCTTCGAGGGAATGAACTGACCGTAAAATAGATCGAATGGTATAATCGCACCGGAACTACCAAGCCGCAGGTGAAAAGGGCCTATTGCTCACACCTCTTATTGTAGGATTTTGAGGTTTAGACATTAGCAGAATCGTAAAACTACTACTTTTCCCTTTGACATGAATCATTACCTTTAAAGCTTTAGATAGAACACAGTTATTTTGTTATTTCGAGCACTAAAAATGCAAAGGATCATGATCAATGTAGTTGTTTTCCTGCATCAACATAATGCATTTATTGGTTTACTGTGTAGCTTCCTTGTAGTAGACTCCGCACCCTGCCTGTCTCCATGATGATGTTCTACCTTTGGATCATCTCTTTAGGGATTAATGTAAAAATAAATGATACTTCGAGGGCTTGGTGAGTTGGGGAAGATGATTTTTCACCTCATATTGATTGATCTTGATTTTCGATTTAATTTTATGTAGTGTTCTCAAGAACAAAAAAGAAAATTGCTTTTGTAATTAAATTGTGGAAGAATCAGTAAATTTATTTTTCCAATGTCTGGCTTCTGCTCCAAATCACATTTATTTTTTACTGACACAAGATTAGTTCTGAAGCTCTCAATTTTTATTTTTCAATATTGCCCAGCCGTTTTTATGCTCACTTCAAAATTATCAAAGTTGACTACCCATTCCGCTGGTTCTAAACAATGTACCAGTATCGCTTATCTCCTTTACATGTCCATATCCCCAGTGCTTTGATAAACACTTCATGCTTGTTCCAGTTGTGCAAATGTTTTCCCTTACCTGGCTTGCGGCTTTGTTTTCTCGTCCAGTCTTTTTATAATGAATTTTTCCAGCATTTACAACCCAGTAATGATTTTATAGCTGCCCGTTTTATTCTCGTGCCCAGTGCTTGCAGCCTGAACTGATTTAGTGAGCCGCTGCCGTCGGGTAGGAAGCTCCTAATTGGAAGGTCAGGGGGATGTGTTTGAGCAGAGCAAGAGATCAGCTGTGTGCCGCGGATTTAAAGGTTATCCAAAGCCACCCGGAGATATGAAGATCTCATTTTCTGGTTATTATTAGCCATCCGAATTTGTAATATGGCATGTTAGACGATTAAATGCCATGTTGAAATACCGTGGTGAAATATGTTTTTTTTTTAATACATGAGAAATCTACTTCTGCTGTTCTGTTCAAAGAGTGTGTAGGTTGCAAATGAAAAAAAAGATAAAAAATGTTAATAAAGCTGTGCAATATATAATATTATAGATAATGTTTTGTTGTTTTGCAGACATCCCAAAATTGAATATAGATATACTATATATTGTTAATGGTAAAAAAAATGCCACAAAATGAGTAGTTTAACAATGCTAATGCCAAATTTTATCATTATGAGGGTCGAAATATATTTTAGTCAATTATTCACTCATTTCATTGATCAAAATTTGTATTTGTCTGACTTTTTATTCATTACAATCTTGTTTAGTTGCATGTTTTTTATTACAAATAATTAAATATAAAAGAAAAAGCCTGTGGTGTTGTATGTACAGTTTGGGTCAGATGTTTGGTCAGTCATTGAAACACACATCTTAAGTCAACTACAGCCTTATTAGTTTGACCATTACACTTCTGCTAATACATTTAAAGACATGTTTGAACATTAACTGTGGATTTTATCAATATCGCCCAGCCCTAGCAGTTAGTAATCTTCCTTGCCATTTTTTTCAATAACGTACATTTACATTTATTGCAATTAACAGAAAATTGAGACACATTTGGAGCAGAGTGGCAATGTAGGGGTCAACTAATCAAAACACAAAACATGGACACTGGTTAGAGGACTCTTTTTTCTCAATTGAAATTAAATATGAGACCTATTAAACATTAATCGTGGACCTAAAATATATTTCAAAAGTTTCAGTTTTTAGCTTCTCTTTAACATTTGAAATTGTCTTTCATCTTTTCTTTTCTATTCAGTTCTTGTATGTAACTTCCCACCAACATGCATCACTTTTTATGAAATGTCCGAATGATGGATGGTACTTTTGACACCCTTCACATTTTGTTCCATGATTCCTATAAAGCGTCTTCCCCTAGAACAGCTGCAGTCAGTGGTGGTGAGCAGTTGCATGCCAGAAGGTAACCACACGGCACAATATCCCGTGTCTATTGACTGATGCTGGGCCCGGCCTGTCCCATGTGCCGCGGGTTGATGGCTTTGGGTGGAGTGGGATGTAGGGGGGAGGGTGTAGATAAGTGCTACATGTCTGGACTTTGCTGTCAGTCTAGGCTTGGTCGCATGAAAAAATAAAAAAAGGGGGTGGCTTGGATGATTTCTGGCACGCAATGTCGGGTTAGATCTCGTGAGCAGACACGCAAACGGGGCAGATTGGTGAAGAAAACCCCAGCGTTGGATCAGACCCAGTTTGTAAAGTGACATGTTAAGTAGTCCCATCTTGTACTTGGTAAAGTGTATTATAGCACACATTTCAGTGCATGGGACAGTCCTAAAGGTGTCTTCTTAGAAATGTAAATGCTAAGAGATTTTCCATGCTTTTAGAGCCATTTAGTTAGTCAGAACATTAAACATTATAGAATGAACACTGGCAGTTTGCATATCTTTCTTCTCTAAACTGTCACTGTAAATCTAAATGCATTTACAAAAATCACACCTATTATTACTCAGTTTTAGCAGCCCATTGACCAACCTAATCTGTTCACCAGCAAACACAAAGCCGGATCGTGTGGGCAGAGGTAAGGTTGTAGGTAAGAGTAGTAGACATAAAAAGCCAGCTGACCACAAGGTTTTTTTTCCAAAGCCAATCCACTTTTCAGGCAGATGAAATTGATTTTCCTCATTCGTTCTTTCCCTCTTTTCTTTTATTGAATACCCCTTTTGGTCGCCCACCTCTAGTAGCCCAAATCAATACAGCATCTGCGTGTAACACTGAAGAAAAAAAAAAAAAAATCTCCAAGCACATGCTATACAGTGTCACAACGGGAGGAGGGTGTAGGCAGGGGCGTCCCACATCACCTCTACTCTTCTCTATGTTGTTCTATTCGCTTTGCTCTCTCCCTCCCCTTCATAGCTGCTGTAGAAAATGTAATGTGCGAAGGTGACAAAGTTAAGAGATTGAGAATGCATTTACAGCCGGCCCCGTCTCTGCTGCTTGCCTTCTCCTACCTTGAAACGCCTTGTAATGAGTGGCTGAGTGAATTGGAGTGTGTGGGTGTGGGTAAGTAATGGGAGTCATATTGGTTCTTATGGGGTCAGTGGAAGAGTACGAGCACAATGGAGCGAGGCGTTTGGCGTTGGAAGGAGAAGGGGGTGTAACAATAGCAAGTGTAGACAGTGTAGTGAGGTGTGGGGGAAGTAGAAGTGCATCTTTCATTTTCAGACTCCTTGTAAATACACTGACAAACAAAAAATAGTTGTTGTAGTTTGATTTTTCAATTTACATTAAAGTAAAATATAGTAAGAAAACCATAAAGGTACCACACTTACATTTTAAAATGTATAAGTACATTTTATAATGGGCCAAATAAGCCCAAACAAAGTGTGTTATTAATTTAGTGCACCAAAACATCTAACTGCAAAAAACATGCACGTTTTTGTAATATACTACAATACTGTAGTGGAAGTGAATAAAAAAAAAAAAGATGGAAACTTAAACTTTTTGGTGGAAATTCTGCCACGTCTGCTTGTCTCCATGCAGAGGTTTCTGCTTTGACATATTAAACATGTAATATATCTCTGGAGACAAGCAGGTGACTCCACCGAGCCAAGTTACAGGTCTTTTTAGCAAAAAGCAAGCCTATTTACTAAAAGAATGCTTATTTTTCAATACAATAAAAAAAAAAACAAAAAAATATATAAATTAATCATTCATTCATTAAATACAACTCCAAGACAGCTACAATCACCATGGAATTTAGCACATACTAAAGATAACTCCCATATCCCTGTCTGTAGATGTGACTGCATATGTCCATCTTATTCATTACACTATATTAGTCAAATTCATGTTAAGCTCACCTGTCCCTACACTGAATCTCTACCGTGAGCCCAAACACCACCCAGTGACACCCAGGCTGACATCATCTCTTCATCTTTGTCTCTGACGACGTGACTGCTGGACTATATTCAGCAGTTCAGCGTTCGGGGGCCCATACGTAGAGAGCTGTCAGGCCCAGTGTGGAGCTCCCTTGCTGGGCTTGCTGTTTCCACCGACTCCCCTTCTCTGATGACAAATGACCTATGTCTCCACATCAGACACCAGGGGCTGAGGCGAAGGCGGGGTGAGGGGAGGCTTTAATAGTGTAAAGTGCTCCGTTATACGTCCTGAATTTTAAAAAAGGCGCTTGTGGAAAGGCCGTAAAGGGAGAAAAATGAGACATGAGAGAAAGAATGATCTTGTAGGTGAGAAATGGACACTCTGAAATGACAAGGCACCCATTCACCTTTCTGTTCAGTTAGCCACCTTTAGCTGCGAATATGTGTGCTTAAGTGTGCTGTAGCAGAATGTATAAGGCTTGAGAAGTGTCAGTGGTAAAAGCCGCATTTGCATCATATGTTTGCTACTGCGCAATTTTAAGTTTAATATTGTGTTAATTTAGCACTGGTAGAATACATACACTATTAAAAAAGTGAAATCAAATGGTTACTTATTTTTTAGTTATGTCGACATCTATTATGTGGCTCTATTGCTGCAAAGTATTAAGAATTCCAATTAGCTAATTATCAGCAAACTGCTTCTCAGTAAAGACAGTTGTTACCATTCCAAATCAGATAGGACAAAAGAAGGTAGAGTCAAAACAAGTCACAGTATGACATTGGCGAACAAAAAAGCCCGTTAAGGACTACTTTGGAAGTTGGTGCTTAAGATTGTTCTTGCATTTTAATTAAGCTTTTTCTGTCCAAATAACAATGAACAAAGTGGGGAAGGACGGTGCCAAATATGAGCGGAGAACAGTTGGCAGGGTTGTCTGGCACCTCGTAAGAACTCTGAAATGGTGAAATTCCAGGTAGTAGGAAGGATTTGTTCCAACTTCAGCAAGATTAACAATGTGTTTTTGCATTAATTGTGAGAAGAAATCAAATGAATTTCATCCAATGAAGCCACAATGTCACAATTAGCATCACAGGTGATGGTGCATGGTGGCTGAAGGGTCTTGTTTAAAGGTGGGCTATGCACCTTTCTGATGGAAGGTTCAGATCTATTTGCTTTGCCTGGACTGTTTTGAATTTCGATAAATCCATGGAAACAAACAGGTGATACATCCAGGGAAAGTAATGGGCTAGATCTGAAGCAAGCCCTCTTACAGTAAGAATGCATCTTTTAAGTTAGGATTATAGAAAAAAATGACTGACTTACTCTGAGCAAGCTTGTATTGCCACAAAATGATCAATTATTTGGTCCATAGGCGCTCCTCCAGGGTTTTTCTTGAAGGTATAGAATATTTGTTGACATTAAGGCATAAAACATTTATCCCAAAGTTGATTTTTCACCTCCAGAAAGTTACACAGTGTCACTTTAAAGGCGCTCTAACCCATTTTTTGTAGTTTTAACTTAAAGATAAAAACAAGTCACAACTATTTGATTTTAACTTTTTACTACAGTCTACATGTTTTTGCTCACTCACCCAATGCATCTGAATTATTCAACACAATGTTTTTAAAGTGTTTTCCACGACCTTTAAAAGACAATTTGACACTTGTCAGTATGTTAATGACGGTCACCAACTTCAACTTTCAAGCAACTTTCCTCCAGGATTTTAAGAAACTAATAGACAGACAGAATACAGCAAGCTCATTTCAACTGGAGAGATACTATATATATGCTGAGGGAAGGTGATGTTTTTTTCTAGAATTTCCAAAAATTCAATTATATTGAGATATATGAGAGCTTTTTTGAGCACATTGTCTTGTTTACATTAGTGACTAGGAACAAAATGACTACCAGTGATTGTACTGGGTGAACTGATTGACTTTTTACCATCCTACATCTCCACACAAGACCAAAACATTTCATTATAGGCAGATTTTGTCTCTCACAGTTCAAATAGTGGAAAATAGCCTGAAATATGAGCAGTGCTGTGTAATTTAGACCAATTAGAATGGCAGCAGATTGAGCGTCCAGGGAAAAAGAGCCACTGTAACAATGTCAGAACAAGACAACCCAGAGACACTGTGACTAATACTTTCTGCTTTGTGCCGTCCAAGGTTTTCCACAGCCCTTTCAAGATCTTATTTTATCAGCCTGCGAAAGCCCTAATGCGCTCCACATGGGGATGTATTTTTTTTTCCTTTTACACAAAAATCCTTAATGGTAACAGAATACGCCCGAGCATTTACACATTTACATACTGTACGTTCTCTGAGAGAGCTTCCGCAGATCTGCCTTCCTCTTTGTGCTGATTCAAACGGTAGCATCAGCAGTGCGGAGATGTGCTAGACGGGCAAAGAGACATGAGCGCACACTGCTGCTCCCTGCAAACCAGCCAGCACGCTCTTATGTACGTATGTGTGGAGCTTTTGATTCACCCACAAAGGCAACATCTGCACATGCAAACGACAGGCCTGATCAACAACTTTGCAAGCTTTTCACTGAAAAATAGGGTACATGGAAGACAAAAACTGATAAGAATTTAATGTTTGAATGTGGGTTTTAAATGCTTATATTGTCAAAAGTTCCTATTCATTGTTTATGTCAATGCTATTTCAGTCTCCAGATCTGTTTTACCAACATCAACAAGCTCTATGTACAGACTGCCATGTAACGTTACTGAAACCTGCAACTAGTCAGTTTATAATTTAATTATCAAATAATCAAGATTTCAAAAGATGAGCTGAGGAAGAAAGTTTTCTGAAAGAAGACAAAGTAAATGTATAATGTGCGTTTTTGATCACTTCTGTATCACCCTTGTTCCAAAATAATTAGATCTCTGAGCCCTTAATAATTGTTTGTATTGCTTTAATTGTTTATTGCTTTGATCATTACTGCAGCAGTTCTAATGCATTCTATAGCTCACTATACTAGTTAACTCTACTTTTTCTGTTTTATCTGAAAATCAGATAGCTCTGCACCTCTGGTTGGGAAACACGCTTTATTATACTCTATCAGGATGTCCCAAAACACTGTCACTTTATCTTAATCTGGGTCAAATTAGGTATTTTTGTAAGCATTTTGTTTTCTAAGCAACTAATCAATTAGTATATACTAGATTAATAGATTATTGTTAGTTGATAAATTCTGTCTGGACCTTTAGTCTGGGAAATGTCCACTTCAGAAGCACATTACATGCACAATTACAACAGAAAAGCATAAATAATACTTTCAAAAACATTATTTACAGAAAAGGCAAACAGGGACAACATTTTGCACCGATGGCAGCTAACCTCGTTCTAACCTTTACATGCGTCGAATACTGCATCACCTTAGAAATCGGCTGATGTCATTTCTCACAGGCCAGAGCTTCATTTCTGTTTGCTCGGAATATTTCCATGCAGATATTTTGTCAAGAGTAAACATAATGGGAAAGTCACCCGAATGTCCTCTCCAAAAATTACTTTCAAATTGAACCTGGTCATGCGAGGCGTTTTTGTAAATGTTACCAGATTCCCATCTCACATGTTTTCCTCGGCTCCACAGAGCTTCATTGGAATTTAGAGGGATTTAAATGCTTCCATTATTGAGTTGTCCTTCACATATCTCAATAACGTGCAAATGCAGTGATTTCAGCTCCAAATTAAAAATGAACTCAGGATGGAATGTGTCTGGGAAGGAAATCAGTTTCTGATTCAATATTATTCTTTTGAAATCAAGGTTTTTCTTTTTGAAAAGTCAAGTGATAATGTCAATTCTGTGGCCACTAAACTCAGTTTGGTGAAGATTTTCACCTAAAATAAAATAAATACATAAATAAATAAATACATAAATACATAAATGAATAAAATGTTTGTTTTGCACTAAAGTAAACTGAGCTTTGAAATTTAATTAAAATACAGAAAGCATTTAAAGTATTCTTCTTCTTCTCTTCTTCTTTCTTCTTCTTCTTCTTCTTCTTCTTCTTCTTCTTCTTCTTCTTCTTCTTCTTCTTCTTCTTCTTCTTCTTCTCTTCTTCTTCTTCTTCTTCTTCTTCTTCTTCTTCTTCTTCTTCTTCTTCTTCTTCTTCTTCTTCTTCTTCTTCTCTTCCTTCTTCTTCTTCTTCTTCTCTTCTTCTTTTCCTTCTTCTTCTTTCTTTCTTCTTCTTCTTCACACTTTTTTAAATTCATCACAACACAACTAAAGTAACATCTACATATCTGCTGTAATAGTGCGTTAAATCCTCGTGTCTTCAGCCTCACTTGCGCGCGTCTTTGTTCTTCTTTAGCGTGTGATTGCTAATGGCGGTTGATGAGTTTGTGCAGCACTTAGGGTCTTGGGCTCCCGCTGAGTCTTCGCGGGGGGTGCCCTCCAAAGAGTAGACACCATCTGCTGAGTGGCACTTGTCCACGCAAACACACACGAAAACAGGCATGTGCGCAACAAGTTACACATCTGTTGCCCCGCTCATCTGCTTCCTTTGATTTATCCTTGCACTTTTGATTGGAATTTTTCAGAGCGTAATATTTTCAATGTGTTGTTGCGATTTGTGTATGTTCTGGCACATGTGGCTTAGTGGTCTGTATGTAGTTAGTCTTGTTGGTTGGCAGAGTTAGTAATTATGGCTGAAACATAATTTTAATTGTAATTTTGATCATCAGAATTGTAAATCGGAAATGCAATCTGTGACTTTTTGGGCGAATGTTGATGCCTGGATTTCCAAGCCTCATCAACATTCTTCTGATTGCTTAAATATATGAATAAAAATGTGAACTATGCCGATGTAAAAATGTCTTTTTCTGTCTCCAGCAGAGGTATTTGCTGTCATTACAAGAGCTGCCCCCCAACACCCCCTCATGTCATGTCTGAAAGAGATCACGTTAGTCTTTGCCTGTGTGCAGGCCTCTTCCTGTCTGGGTCCTCAGCAGTTAGCCCAATCCCAATTTGTCTCCTATGTCTCCCTCACTCAAGGTCACCTGGGCCAGACGTTTTACTGTGGGCATTGTGCACAAGTGACCGGCTGCTGCTGCTGCTGCTGCTGCTGCTGATCCCATGAGTCTTGTATGGCTTCATGAATGGAGCTCATTCACTGACATATTTTTCAAATCCTATTTTTGAAATTGGCATATAATCCTTCCTGAGCAATTTTGCCAGAAATTGATGCTGAACTTAAATAAATGGCTGCATACTTTTGCGTGAGAGACTGACTGGATCTGGTTCCCAGGGGATAATAATGGTGGAGTTTGGGTCTGTGAGCCGTGTTGTCACTGTCAGAGATGTCGCTTTGTGAAGATAGGACAATTGTTACTTGTCAGTATATATTGTGTATGTGGAAATGATGAAAACTAAAGTATTCATACGGTAAAATGCTGCAGTTCTTGTTGATGGTAAACATTTAACACGGCTAAATACACATACAAACAACTGTTTTGGGCCTGGTAAATTGTATGTCTATTGTCATTTTTTGGCCAGTTTAGTTCACATTGAGCAAATATTTAATTTGATTCAGGTCAAAATAGTCACAAACTAACTGTCTAACTGGAGAGGCCACTGTCATTTCTAAACTGTAACGTCAGTGTGGATTTGTCCACTTTAAACTGTGTGCTAGGCACAAACACAGTCTGCTGTCAAGCCAATGAAACTGTTCTCCCTTTTCAACCTCTCCTTTCACCTTTTCCCCATGCTTTTCCAGCAAAGTTGTGTTTGAAATGTGTTTGTAGGAGAATAAACCAAGGCTGTCTTTAAGATGCCGTTGTCTGCAGTTACCAACAGTAATTTCATTACAGTCATATATAGTATATTCCTATAGAACATATAGAATCTTTCAACAGTCACTAAAATGTGATTTTTGGAGCTTGAGCGATGTTTGATCCGTTTTCTGGCTCTGACCTCCAGCTGAAATAGGGTAGCTGTTGCGGTGCATGATGCCACAAGAAGGGCACAGAGAGGGCTCTCCACACCAGTGTCCCCACGCAGGAATGAAAGAGGAAGGCGTAGATGAAAGCGACTAAGAAGGGATGACTCCCCTGAGCACCTCCTGTCTTCTCTATCTCCCACCCGGAGGAAAATTTAATAAAGTCCACATACCAGGAGAGAAATGAGAGCACATGAAAGAGAGATGTGACGATGGCTGACCCCTCCCACCCTCCCATCGCTGACCTTCTGAACAGGCACAGAGCAGGCGACCCCAGGAGGCAAGATGAGACACATACACACAAGGTCCAGACAAAGCAAAACACAAACAATGCTGACGGTGGAATAGAAGCTGTAAAACGCACACAGGATACACAGGCAGGGCTGACACAAGCACGGCTGTGTCCAGAGCTCGATACAGTGATACAGCAAGGTTTGTTCAAGGGCCGGAGTGTCCTCAAGTGACACTAAGGCAAGCTGCAGCCTTTGATTTCAAAGGCTGATGTGACTAGCTTACAGGGAGAAAGAAAAAAACTTCCTTCTTGTCTTCATCTACTTATTAAACATTGTAGGTTAAGAGATGAGAAATAGTCGGGTGAGATATGACTCTTTGGGATGAGGGAAATGCAGACTAAACTTAAGCTAAGGTCAACTCATGTAGCTTATATGTATAACATTAGAACAACAACTGTTAGGACCGCAAGGTTGATTGGCAGCAGCTAGAAGGTTGGGGGTTTGAATCCTTCACGGTCCAGGCCTTTTTGAGAGGAGCTTACATGTTCATGAGTACTTTGAGTGATTCTTGTTTTCTTAATTTGGCTTCCACACCACTCAACATGAAAATAGCTCTCAAATTATCAAAACAAAAGTGACTATTAAGGTATAGATCAACACTAAGACATGTACAGTGTTGTATTTATACAATGTCGACTATCTACATATTGTATTCTTTAACATTAGTTACAATCCAGAGTGACGTTCTTCTGTTAGACATTATGGGATTTCAGTGGATTTTATTGTTATTTTGTTGTGCTATAAGAGGTTTTTTACAGTGTTCTATAACTTTAAATAAAGCATGCATTTGCCTTGTCCTTGTTTTAGATTGATTGTGGAAAATTCAAGACGTGGTTATAGGAAAAAGCAAACATGTAAATAGTTAGCTCAGTTTGAGAAATTATTTAAACAAATAGCAATAGTCTGAGCCAGAGTCGCTAACAAGAAGACATCTTCTCACTGTCCTGTCAATACAAGGAGTAGAGCCGAAAGCTAAAAACATTGTTCGGCACTTCTGCTCCTCTCGTCAATCTCCCTCAATCAATGCAAATTACCAAATGTGCTTCGCAGAGGCAGAAAACATAGCCTGGGAATGTGGTTTTGTGAATCTGGTTAGTTTGCAGGTTTCTCAGATTCTTCAAGTGATGTGGGCTCAACACCTTCGAGAGTCAAAAGTTAAATTTAAGCTCAAATCGTACAGCATAAAACTACCCTATGATGTGTGTTTTTTTATATTTTCAGACAGTCTTAGCAATGTCAGTGAATAACTTGATCTTATCATTGAAATTAGACAAAAAATCATGAATTCCAGATAAATTACTTTTAGATCTACTGTAACGAAGACACTGCTTTTCATCACATTGTTAGCAAAAGGAACAATATAGTTCTATTTCTTTCTCTTCTTTTTCGGAGCAGTTGTTTCAAGGTGTTTAGCATTTATGTGCATTTTTCAACTTGGATAAACATTTTTCCCGAGCTCCTGACTTATTTGATTGATTTGGACTAGAAGACAACTAGAATTACCTGAAGGCTTTTGAAGTTAGCGAGTTACAGAACAGTAATTGGAAGAAACTTTGAAACATTGACATTTTTACAAACATGGCCGATACGCACTGGACAAGAAACTCAGACGTTTTTTAAAATGAATACAAAGTAAAACGAATGACATGCGTAACGGGCTTTTGACATACGCACTCATCACTGTAACTTTGCAGCTTTCTGGGTTTTTTTTTTCAATGCCACGTCATTTGAGAGTGCTTACAGCGGTTTCTATGCAAATTAAAGCGTTTTATTCGCTTCTCATTGTCTGTGATTTAGCGCCTTCCCATGTGGTCGCAACATCCGATTATATTGTTCTGCGTATGAAAATAAGAAAAGAAGACACCTGGGGGATGAGACAGCAGGTGGTGTAATTGGGTATGTACAAGGCTAAAAAATACAAGCAAATTATGCGCGACAATATATTGAAAATGGTAATTGTTCGCCATTGTTGTCTGTTGAACCCTAAACATGCTTAGTAAGCTAATGCTCCAGCTGGGTACTCCTGAACATGAATGTAGAACCGCCGCCATCTTGTCTCCATGGAGATGTCACTATTTTGTTTGAAATCTTTGGCCCTTTACTATTTAATATTGAACGTATTTACTGTATGTTGCTTTCACTGTCTCCTAAATATTCACCAAAATAAGTTTATAACCACTTTTCAGAACATTTAGCTGTCATGTAAAAAGCTAACAAAACACTTCCTGCTTTGGAGAATAAAAGGCTCAAAAGATTGTTTTGTTGTTGTTGTTGTTTTTTTTAATCTGTCAGTGTGGACTGATTTGGAGAAACCCCTCTTCAGTTGTGCTGCTATGTTGTTTTTTTTGTTTATTTAGATTAGATTGATTATGTGGGGTGGGCCATCTGATTTCTGTTCACAGAGTAACCTCTTATGGATAGCCAGAAATATAAGTCATATATTTGCAGTAGGAATGTCATTTTCTACATGTAAAACCCCCTCTTCTCTTTTCTTTCCCTACCTGTCATGCCGTTGACGCTACCTGACTGTCCTCTTCCAATTGTCGGCCATGATGGATTGGTCCTACAGCTTCTGCAGAGGTTCATTTCTCATGCAGGAACGGCCCACATCTCCATAGCTGTAGATAGAAGAGTGAGGAGAAGATCCGTCATGGCTGCCTCTGTGGCTAGGAGTAATTTTTTGTGCCTGGAGATAGGACACTGTTTGGCATCTCAAACAGGTAAATGTGATTTATTCAGAGCAGTGGCTTGGAGGTGGCCAACTTCAATACAGGACTCACAGTATTATTCAGGGTGTTGTTTTGCTCAAGCCCCCCGGACAGAGAAAGCTAATGTTTTCAATATGGCTATATTTTTGAACTATTTTCTAAACTCGGAAAAGTGCTTACTTTTACAAAAGTGCTTTTGAATATTTGCACTCCTTTTTTCCAATATGTCTCAGACTGTGGTAGCAGCACTACATCTGTGCTTATAGTGCTTTAAAAATGAATCATACAAGACATGTCCCCTTTGATACCCAGGGTTGTAAATATGGAAACATATTGTAATTTTTTATTTCTAGTTGTTTTTTCTTCACATTCACTGGACATTTCAACTCTCTCTTGTTGATGACTTTGAGGCTCATTCTGCTTTCAATGCCAATGCCAATGGTTTTATAATTAAAAAGACATAATTGTTAGAAGTCTTCTCAGTAAAATATGATGGATTTAATCTTTCTTAGATTCAGTCAGGTTAGAAAATGTTCTTTTGTTTTAGTTTATTGGTTATAGTTGTGGTTTGCATTGTTTGCCTTCTTAAGCATGAAAAAATAATCACAAAACCGATTCTAAATGTCTAAACTGACATTTTACCATCCAGTTTTCCGTAATTTCTCTTTTCTATGATTGATGTGAATGATGATGACCTGTGGCTGAATCTTAGCTAGTTGCATATTGCTTTAGGACAGCAAACTAGCAATTTTAGGAAAACAGACAGGCAAAAATTGTTTCAGCTTGTAATAGCTTTTCGACCTTTGAGTAGAATATTTTTACCAACTGAGAAAATGACTTTTGCAGCTTCTTAAAATAAGCATTTACTACTTAGAAATGTCGCAATTACAACTCACTTCGCTAAATTAAAATGTAAAAAACATTAAATTCCACCCCTGTAAAATGACTTTCTGTTTTTATTCACACTACTATTTTTTCACTGCCGCTACAATGGAAAGAGCTGCTAATTTAACACAACACTGCACTAATATGAGTCGGGAGCGTAGAAAGCTGAGAAGACAGACATTTAGCAGTGGCGTATTAGCGAGGATTAGGGTGATTCAGTGCAAGAAAGAAGGCGTCACAGCTGACAGCTTTAGCCGCGCGTTTCTGAAGGTGTCATCCAAAGCCACCACAGAGCCCAAATTAATTCACTCCTGCTTCATTTTTGTATATTTATCATCTCCATGTCTCCATTCTGTGGTTTATAATGGGTTATTTCAATTCTGCTGGTTTTTTTTTTTCCATCAGCGTGACAGCCGTCAAAATAGCACTGTAAAAAGGAAAACATATTAGTTTATTCACAATTCTGACTAAGACAAAAAAGTCAGTCTATTTGGTCAATACCTCCAAAATATTGAATTATTTATGTTTTTTTCAGTCATGTCAAGTTGTTTTGCGAAATAATAAATCAATGCAAATTAGAACTGTTATTTTTTTAGTGTAACAAATGTTGTCTGAAAATAATATTGCAAACATGGCTAAAAGACAGAAAAATTATTATTTTTTATTTCTATTGGCTACTTTTATAAAGTTTGTGACTAACATACTAAAATCAAACCTTCCTGAAAACAAGATAAACCTTGTGTTCCAAAAACAGCCAGGTAGAAATTTTACATTTGGACAGACTTACCTTAAGCTTAACTACTTAAAAAGTTGACTAACAAACAAGCAAGCAAGCAAGCAAAGAAATTAATAAACACATAAACCTAAAAAGCATTTTTCTTTACATGAGAGAACTTGAAAGGCTATTCACCTTATTCCACCCTGTCCACTTTATTTAACAGCATACTTCCTGTTTAGCTTTGGTTAGCCTAAGATGCATTAGCCACAATCAAACATCAAAAACTGTAGTGATGACGCATCGTACATATACGCATGCTGTATTTGTTAAAAAGCAATATAATTCAGACACTTGCTTTATTCTAACTGTCATTTTCTGTTTAAGATCGCAAGACAGGCAAGCTAAAGTTTTAGCTATATAAACAAGCTAACATGTTAGCTACTAAAAGTGGGAGGTATGGAATTAGGTGAATACAATCCAATTATTTTTTGTGATAAAGAATTGCGAGCAGATAGAAGACTTCAAGCTGCTTGTCTCCATAGAAATGTTTGGATGTTTTTTTTTTTTTACATTACGTCATGAATCGTAAACTAAGCAGGTGGTTTTCCGCCTTTACACAGTTACACAGTATCACTCTGACTAAACATGATTATCAGTTGACCTAATTTTCTTGATATCCTTAAACCGAATGTTTACGTAGTTAAATAAAATATAATAAAGAACTTATTGATAAAATGTGTTAAAATTAAGCACATTTTATTCAATCTGATTTATATTTCATTTATCTTAGTGAATCATAAGAGCAAAAAACTCAAGTATTTTGTCATGGTAATTATTGACAGGAGTATTAGCAGCATGCACACCCAATTGTTAGCTGGGCCTGCACAAGCTTGCTCTGTCAACGGGAAGGCACGCTATGATTTATTAACTTTCAGAAGCGTCACCGAAACAAAGAGCGTCTCTCAGAACTGGTTTGACAGAAATCATATTTGAATAAGTGTCATTTATAAGGGTTGTGACATGTGAGTGTTACAAGAGAGAAAGTGGCTTAGGGAGGCTACGCACTAACCTCATTCACAAAACAAAAACTTGTAAACTCTAAGAGGCTTAAACCGCAAAAAGAAGAACATATATTATCATGTCTGTAGCCTCTTTTCATCATGTTCAAACACAATGAGGGTACATTAATTATCTTGTAAGTGTAACTCATTCTTTTATGGAACTCCGTTGTATATCCATAATTGTATGTAATAATAACTGCTGACATCCGTGGAATCTATATCTTACTGTAGATTGTTCTGTCTCCATTTATTTAATTTAATTTAATTGCAATTGTATTACATTTTGGGAACTATCAAACGAATAAACTTCAGGGAAAAAAAACTCACTTGCTTAGAACTATTTTGCAATTACAAGTTTTGTCATAGATAAGATTTGGTATTTTAATTGTGAAAAAATAAAATGAGTTAGTACTGCACAATTTTGGAAATCTACTGTATTTTATTGTAATTAGATTACCAATTATGTTTTAAAAATCGACTCAGAGTTCACAAATAAATATATGTCTGAGAGAATTGACAAACAGAAGGAAAAGGTAATTGAAACCCACCAATATTAAATTATCTTAAAACATGTACATCAAGCACATTTAGTCAGAATATTTTGTTTGTGGATGAGGTAAAACATTGTAGCCTTTGTGATGTACTAATTCTGATTTTGATTTGATTGTTATTAATCATGCAGCTCTTGCACCGATTAAAAATTTGTGTTGATGTTCTTGAAATCAATATAGAAACATCAGGAAAATCATTTATTATTGTCGTCTATTGAAATTGTGTATTGAATTGTACTGTATGTTATAAGAAAATATTGAAACACGGAGGTCTTGTGGGGTGAGTGATTCTAAAATATCCCCTCATTCCTGTCTGGTGCTTTGTGAAAACATACTTGACAGCAATCCCTGAACATTTTGGTCATGTCCCAATGGCAGACCTCTGCCATTCCACTGAAGCCTCAAAGGTATCCTGCCTGTTGTACGTGTTTGTATGCATATGCATTCACACCATATCAAGTTGTGTTTCCATTTCACTTCATAGGGGTCTTTCGGGGTGCTTAGACCTTCTTAATGGGGTCATGATTGTTGCTGAGAACCTGTTTATAGCCTGTCTGGATTGAGGGCGCCGACAGCATTTTCTCCCTCTGCGCGGGTTTCCAATTGCAAACGCACGTGTGAAGAAAAAAATCTTTTGTTTTACGGAGGTCTAGAAGGGCTTCGTAAAATGGTTATTGTAGTATAATCAGCGTGGCGACCCGAATAAGAGTTAATATTGAAGAGTTTGACCTTTTCGGCTGGCGCTAGACAGGGGTGCCCTATATCCCCTGTGGTTTTTGCGAGTGTTCTTTTAACACAGCATCAAAAGGGGCACACACACAACTCGGTAGTGTGCATATAAGCAAGTCAGCATCTCCCAACTGTTGTCCGCCCACACAACAGCCCTCGGTAAATGTCAGTGTGTGTCTATCAGGCCTTCATGTTAACAGTCACGCTTTTTATGGTCCAAACTAAAGTAACAAGAGGTACGCTCCTGCCCTTTCTATTCAACACTGTTTTATTCTTGTGAAGTACACACTGTTCCTTCAGAATTGACTTTTTTGACATGGAAAGACACAGAGAAATGTCATCAGAAATCAGCAGAAAAGTTCTACAAATTCTCAGTGTTAACTAAATACATCTGCTGAAAATATTCCAAATACTACTACACTACTACTACTACTACTACTACTACTACTACAAATCATATTAAAAGGCTAAAAACTGTTAAACTCTATTAATTTCTATAATAGTGTATATTTAAATGATAGTAACTTTCAAAGTTTATTTTTTTAATGATTGATCAATATAAGTGTAGTTTGAGACAAGAAATGCCACTTGTTTGAGGCACTCACTGAACTTACTTAACTTATGAACTTACTTTACAATGCTATTTTTTTCATTAATACAGTTACTTTTCTAAAACTATTTAGACAGGCAAAGTAGGGTTAGACTATTAAATTAAAAATCGAGAAATTGAGATTGAATCAAACCGAATTGTCAATTTTTTAGATTTTTTGCAGTTACTGTAAAAACAACATTGTAAATGTAAACTGGGCAATGCAAAGATTTACAAAATGTATTTATTTGTACTGGGACAAATATATAAATGTAACAGACACAACACAAACATATCGTAATGCTTCCCATCTGTTTTTTCTATTTTTGTTGAAGTTGGTGCTAAACTTTATTATGTTATTTTTAACTGTATTACTTTTATACTTCACATAGCAAGTTCACTCACACTGCCACCTTGACTTTTGAGCTAAATGCTGCATCTCAATAGGAAAAAATCTGCCCTGATTCCAAATGTAAAACAAGCCTGACAGATGTAAGCACCTGATTTGAATGTGGCGTCAAAATACGTCCTTTGTGCCCCGCTCAGAGCACTCACAGGGACACCGCTTATCAAATCTAAGCTGGGAATGCATCCTGGCTCACAATGAAAGACTTCTTTTAAGTGTGCAGAGTCCTGATAGTGGGACTTCACATGCAACAGTGTCAACGTAGCATTTGTTTTTTCATCTCACATTGGCTTCATTTATATGTTGTGCACTATCTGAAGCTTTTTTGTAGAACACTGCAAGAGAAGCAATAATATCTCCATGACAACATGCAGGTGTCATAATGTTGCATAAAGCAGATTTAACTTAGACTCTTTAGGCATTTATACTATATTGACCATTGATGATAAAGTGAGCATTCTTTTTTTTTTTTTCAAACTTTTACAACCTGTTTGATGTAAAAGTCATAAAAATAATAATAATAAAAAAAATAAATAAATAAGACATATACATTACAGAAACATGCTTTTATCTAAGTCTGTCTACTAAGTCTACTAATTAAGATATAATAATCATTAAATTAACCATATACAGGTATGAAAATTTGTTTTAGAACACTTTAAAACTGCAAACATTTCAATGAAATTCATGAATCTGACATTTTTTTCAAGCCTCACCTGTCAGAACCTAAAAGCGCACTAATGCTCTCTGGCACACTGGTTGAAAAATGGAGGCACTCAACCACATTTACCCTGGCACAATTTGGTTGCAACAAAAGAAACCCACTGCTGTGCCAGGTGTGAACAGAGCAACCGGAGCTAGCTAACCGCTTGACATTAGATAAAGAACAAAAACACAAAGTGGACAAAACCTCGAAGGCGATAGCTTTTTCATTGTTGTGCAAAAGACCTGCATTAGTCACCTGCTCTCACCTGTTTTCTTATTTACATTTTGGAAGCATGCCCAGCCATACCTGCCTACACCCGAGGGAATGGGACCAAGCTTTGATACCACATAAAACACTACTTTGCGACTTCTCTTATCCTTCTCCAGAGCTCGACTTTCAACATTTTCGACTGCTTCCTCCTTTCATATGCTTTCACAGCCCACTCTGTCTTTTTCCGCTCCCTAAATCCTCCCAGAAGTATTCAATTTATGTGTATACCTCCAGGACTGCCTCAGCTGTGTCTCTGGGCGTCTCAGGGGAAATATCTGAAGTAAAGCCCCAGGTAGAGAGCTGCGGGCTGGGTGTGGAGCAGCCGGAGGAGCCCTCAGAGGGATTGCCAACTCTGGAGATGGTGTAGTAGTGAGTTATGTGGAATACAGTAAGCGGAGATGAGGAAGAAGAGGTGTGTTAAATCAGTAGCTTGGTCCTGTCAAATTTTATTACTAGTGAATTGTGTGTCTTTGCAAAGTTACGTTTAGTAGATTTTGCTGGAAAAGGTTTATTGCGGAAGGCTTGTTGTAAATCGGTGGGAGGAAGAAACCACCCAGCGTTTTCCAAGTATGATAAGATGCACAAAATTTACAATCTGGATCTTTGTTTCTGAGTTTTGGACAAGCTGCAAATGAGAAAATGTATTTTGGATGACAGTAGGGCTGGGCTGTACATCAAATATTTTTGATAATATTGTAAATGTTGCTTTCAAGATCTCCAAAAATAGAATCTTGAGTATATTTTTTATAGAGAAAAATGTCTAAAAAAAGCCAATTGACAAACTAAAAAAATATATATATATTAAGGATATAAAATCTAATCTTTCAGGCTTATCTGACACCAACATAAAGTGAATTGCAGTAGTCCAGTCTGGTTCCAAAATATTTAGTAAAATCTTAAATGTAATCATTTTTACTACATTTTGGTTTCAATCCTGTTAGATACACTTTAAACTACTGCCCTATTTCCATATCAGTAATCACAGTCACATGCTCCCTGGGTCTTAACCTAGCCCAAATTCAAACAACATGACTCAGAGCTTGTTCCTAGCCGGTGTTAGTGTAAAATGTAGGCTACATGTCAGTCCTGTCTGTGCGTATGGCTGCTTCTCACTCGTCTGCGAAATGGCGTCCAGTATCTCCATGTCTGTATACACCTGTAATCTTTTCTGCTTTGTTATTTAGCCCTGTGTAAACTCCCAGCGCTGATGGACAAGCACACAAAGGCACGGCTTCTCCCTTCACTGCTGTCCAATAGAGCGCCTCTTCATGATAGAGTAACTTATCAGAGAGAGCACAATGGGATATAACAACTATACAGTACATTTGTATGACATAATGAAGAGGGTGAAACAACACTGATCTGTTCTGTTTTGTAAACTAAAGACACAGTAGCAAGATGTCTCGTATTGCTTTATGAAGTAGAGCTACACAGTTTGAGTGTTGAGATTTGTCCTATATTTTGAAAATGTAGTATTTTGATCAAATTGAACATTGCATTTAACTTAAGGAAAACAAAATTAGGGATGCAACATTCCAGCTTTTGCAGTTCCAATACTGATTTTGAACCAATCTGATGGGACAGCACCAATAGTCAATGCCAGAATATAACTAATACAAAGATGTTATTTTAAAACATGCTTGTTGATCATAATTCATTTTTTTCTATGAAAAGACAAATTATGTTCATTGCAAATATTTGCATTTTACTAGCTAATTATGAATGCCCAAATTGGCACTCAAAATCAAACCGACTCCTACAACATGCTACTGAATGACGATAGAATCATCATCATTCTTAATCATCTCAAACTTTTAAAACGCAACAAGACAAATATCTTATTTAAATATGCTAGAATGAGTGAATATTGTTAGTAAAGTTAGTTGCAAAAACATTAATTACAGAAGTTAAACAACTTTTATTCCATACCTTACTGCCCTGCTACTTCTGTTTGATATTCAGTACTAAAATGGAAATGTTATGTTCTGCTACTACAAATTATTTGTAACATCATCTTGACAATCAATTCAGTGAAGGCCTTAAATCCCTCATGAGTCCTCAATCTTTAACGCACAAAGCAAATCGGCTTGTTTATGAGGAAAAATCACTTAAAAAGTTGCTAGAACAAAACATTCGGAAGTGTAGCTGGCTGGTGCTGGATCTCTTCCCCCTGACTGCGTTATTGAGTGGTAGCCCAGCGCGGGTCAGCCACATCACTCATTCTCAGATGGCCGGAGTAGCAATATGCTGTATGCTAATTGTTTGCCGCTTAATATGCTACATCAATCAGGCCTAATTACGACATAGCTCCAGCGCTCAGCATGAAAACAAGTGTTAGAGGACCGAAGTAACGAGTGGCATAATAAACATTCAGATAACGACAAATGTACGCCAAATCTGCCAGTGTAATTAGGATATTACCGGCAGTGCAATTCAAGTCGTATATGGAGACTGTTGACCAAATAGTAAAGTCTAGATTAAGATCAAATTGCTGAATGGTTCTGTATAGTCGAGCCTTTTTAAATGCAAGTTGGATCGAGTCTGTATGGTTAGCTATTTTTGACCTCCCAAGCTTACGTTTGCATTGGTTTTTGCCTTAGCATTGTGACAAGGACGTTTGGCATGAAGAACTTTGATTGACTTTGATTTTCTCAACCTTTTTCACTCGCAAGTCCCACATTTAAGGTCCCATATTATGCTAATTTTTTATCTTTTATAATGTTGTGTCATCATCAAAAACATATCTAAAGTTATGTTTTGCTTCGCCCACAGCCATTTTAGCACATAAATATCCAGCATGTTCAGGGTGTGTTCTTTCCTCAGACTGAAAACATGCAATATCTCCTTATGATGTCATTAAGTGAAAATATAGGAAGTGCTCCGCTGTGTTTTAAATTTCACACACCTTCACTACTATAGTCAACTGTTAACTTTCTTTGGCCTTGGATTTGCCAAGCTTATAAACTTGAAACAGCTATTGTATTAACCTTATTTTAACTGCTTCACTTCACCGTTTAATACAAGCTATTGAAAGTTTTTTAAGGAAATCTCAACAAAAGAAAAGTAAACAAAAATCCTTGGCCAAAAAGGCATTATGGTTCTTCAGGTATTTTATCAAGAAAGAGTTAAATTGAGGCTAATATATCAGTTAAAATAAAAACTATCACTTCATGACATCAGAAGGTGGAACAGACCCTGTCCATCTTTGAAGATGTAGACAGTTTAACAACGTGGGATTACTTAGACATTTGCAAATGTAACTAAATGCAACTTTGGAAATGTTTTGGGTGAAGAAACAATATGGGACCTTTAATGACCAAATGACCAAAACACAAAGTAGAACTCTCCAACAGTGTTAAAGTAGCCTTAACTTAAAATTAGTTTGGATCCCAGAAACCATTTGACCGAACACACAAGTTGATAACCACTAGTGCACCAAACTACGGTTCAAACTTATAAGAATGTAAATACGTGTTTATTTTAACTTAATCCCTCATCTGTTTAGCTAAAACAAGATCGTCATTTGGACAACTAGACTGTTCTTTCTTTTAATCTTAGTTTTTATTGCCATGGGACAAGCATTTTAAATATAAATCAATTGATAAATAGTGACTGCTAAAATAACTTCTATGTAATTGATATCTGTAGCAACACAGCACCCAAACGCACAATGACTTGCCCTGCTTTTGTGATTTTTCTTGAAATATGGCGGATCATTTTAATGACTCTCGCGTTAATTGTCTTTCATGATTGGTTACCTCAGAAATTGCTTGTAATGGGCTCCCATCACAGCGCCGAAGCTCCACTTGTTCCGCTGAATTATTGTGAGAAATTATGACATGCAACACTAACAAAACAGTCCATCTCCTGGGAAAGAATTAAGAACAAACTAAGCATGCTGCGCCATGTCGTCTTTTTCTCACCCTCCCACTCGCTCGCTCTTACATTTAGTAACTTCTTGACTGCGCCGTGACCTCCTGCGTGTTGCCAAGTGCCCGGGATGGGGGCCCTCTGGCTTGCAAGGCGTTTTTAATGGACTCCTCGACAGTCCATTTCTATTATGTGCTGGAGAACAACTCTACTGAATGTGGCAAATTAATCACATTTGGCGCCCGGAAAGACTGCCACTTTCGAAAGGGTTAGCCCCTCGTGCTAAGGTGCAACTACAAGCTCTATGAGGTCAGACCAGCCCAAATGGAGGGCTTGGGAAGGGGGGCGGTGCCATTTTGTTGACCCTACTCCGCTGAAAGACGAACAAGGATGTCGTTTTGTGTCGTGCCACGGCCTCTTTGACGCTCACGCTAGGTCCTGCTGAATTTGTGCGTGCTAGTTTTGGTGTGTGTGTTGGAGTGGTTAGATTGTGGCAAAGGTCAGCTTGTAGTGCCAGCTGGAGGGAAGCCTATGGGGGCCCAGAGCTTAGACGACACAGGAAAGCATACTGAATGATAATTAGGGGGGTGGGGATGGTGAACTTAGGTCACCTGGCATGCAGAGCTGTGATATCAAAGGTTTTATTGGTCTTTTTATTAAGTGCAAAGGTGTGTCTTTAAAGGGCATACAGGATATATTTTGTTTTCTTACATTGCTTTCTTATAAAAAACACAGCTGTTGTCTGCCTGAGAGAGACTAATCTTTCCTTTCTGAGCCTCAAAAAGATAATAAAAGAAGAGAAAAGTTCTAAATTTGTCTTAATTTTAGCTTTAACATTACGGCAAGAGCAGTGTGATGATTTTTACTGTCACTCTGAAATGGGAAGCACATGACTGTCATGTGCTTTATTAAGATGAAACACCAAAATAAAAGTACTTTTTGAGAAAAGAACATTCCAAATACGTGTCCTTTATGTGTAGTTTTCTTTATGAGACATTTTCATATGAAGTGCATGAGAGTTGGTTAAAAAAAAGATTTGGATAATTAATGCTATCTTGCAATTCAGGCAACACTTTAGATGTCTGCTTTTATTGTACTACTATATGATATTATTATGTATTGTTTTCTGTTGCACCAAGCTCCCAAACTAACTTGCCAGTTTGTGAATTTAGTTTACTGACAATGGCAATGGAACTTTACTTATTAGTTGAAATTGCAAGCTTTCTTTTTCCAGTAACATCAGTATAATTTTTGTTAGTTTTGATTGGCTTATTTTCATTCATAGCCAGAAAAGTGTGTTGACAGTGATGATAATAACAGATCAAATTGTCTTACCTCAGTGTCTGAGCTGTCAGTCAAAACCACATGGGGCCCGCTGAGTGAGTGGCAGAACCAGTGTGTGGGTTAGACGAAATGACCCCGGCACTTCAAGTAAAACATATTATAATTTAGACTCATGAATAATTATTTAATGGTGCATCCGGTTAATTTGCAAGTGGTGTGTCCGCCAAATGATGGATTGCTTTTTTTTAGGAATTTCTGATGCATGCATTGACGTGATATTACAATTACAAACTGCCTTGTAAAACTTACTAGGCCTGCTTGAATTGAATAAAATTAAAAATGAGTGATGGGAGTAAAAACAGTGTCTACATGACAGATATTTTAGCCCCTGAACATGTCAAAACCAGCAACTGACCAACTTTCCACCAAAAACTTACATAGTCTGTACTCATAGTCAGTTAAAACAGAGGTAGCGAACTTGGCAGTGAAGGTATATGGAGCAGTGTGATTGATTAAAATGTATGATTTGGGCAATATTCGAAAGCATTAGCTAGTCTTGCTGGTCCGATTGCGTTTCATGCTTTAGTGCTAAGCTGTCTCATCCTATTAAGAACATAAAAGCCTCTTTTTTCAATACAGAGTGAATAGATTGTCAGAAGTTGTAAGTAAAAAAATGGGGGTTGCATGTTGAATAGATAGAGATGAGAAGTGCTTGCATCCCGCTGCTGAGGAGGACTGTGAGGTAGAAGAAACCCATTGTCCCCCTCTTCTCCTTTTCCCTCACCAATGAAAAGCAAGACGAATGAAGGAGAGGAAGAGAAAAGAAGGATGCTTGGACAGGGAGAATGAGGGTCCCGGGATGTACGCCTGACCCGCTCGACCCCGCCCCCTGACCCGTAGACACCCGCCACAACCGGAGCCTTTGTCTGGTTGCCGAGCCCGGGCGACCTCATCCATGTAAAGTGGAACCCTCAGAAGCCCCCCTCCTCTCTCCAGACTCATTCGAACGTGACAAGGGTAAAGTTCAAACAGTGTCGAAGGCTGAGGGCAGTGAAAGAGAGCGACCCTGCTGTGTAATGCATATGTTTTTGGGTTTCTTTGTCGTGTGTTGCTTTATGCATTTATAGGGAAGTGTTTAAACTTGTCAAGGTGTAATTTATAGAGGCTGAAGTTAAGTTTAGCATCTCTACAAATATCTGATAAAAGAAGGTATAGATTTGAATCTCTTAAAGCGCTTCATTTTGCTTTTGGTTCAGTTTCAGTATTTCTACTAACATAACATTTACCATAACTTCACAATAAAATTGTACATCTTTTGTGGTTTTCTGATTTTTCAAGCATAGTCCTGAGCGCTCCCACTTGTGTCGTAAAATGTAATATAACAATTTTCCACCTCTAGAATGAATAGCTGCAAAGGAAATGACACAGGGGAAGCAATTAAAGCGATCTTAGCTCATATGCTAATTCTGCAGCAATGCTCAAGGCAAGTTGAGACAGTTTATGAAGTTACAAACAAGGCATAAGATCTACCAATGACATGCAGATTTGGAAACTAAGAATGGTGTTTTCTGAGGCTCAGAGGAAAATGAAAAATATCTCACAGACAAAACTTTTGATGAGGAAACAATGTTAGTACAGATTCTAAAAAATGTAAGTTTTGCTTAACATGAGCGAATTTTCATGTTAAGGTTATGGTTCTGATATGGTTATGTTGTCTTTGAGAATTTTCAATCTAGCGTTGATATTAAAAGAATTCATAATTCTTAAGAGATAAGTTGTGAAAAAAGTAGTTTTTTTTTAGTTCAAAATAAGCTGGAACTTAAACTGGAAATCCTTGTCTCACCTTCTTTCAGATTTCATCCTGAATTCCAATGAGATCTCACATATTTAAACCACTTTCCTCATTTCTCACTGCTAAGTCAGAAACGCATGCCAATGTTCCACCACCAATCTAGCTTTATTTGCCTGACAGAATCACCGTGTGTCTTGGTCAAACAAAGTCGTCCTCAACCCTGACGTTGTTTACCGAATTCCACGGCAACACTTGAGTCCACTCTGCTATCAGCGCCGACAATCAGGTCCATACATCATTTCAACACAGTCAAATGAGCTGCCTGTTTGTGTGTGCCTGTTGTACATGGGAGAATGCACACTCAGGAGATTTATGCAAAAGAGGTCAAGGAAGGCAGTTCTGCTCGAAAATAAACTCTTTACAACACAACGTAATATCAGAGGTCGTCTGTGAACCGCAGGTGGAACAATACAGAGTCAAAAAAGTCTTTGAGGATACTTAAAATCTAATTCTCAGGCAGTGGAAAAGTTTAGGAATTCTACGCTGTAAAAAGTCTTAAGACCAATATGTTTATTTAACTTGAATCTTTAACTCACATTTTTATAGCAAGTTATAAGACATGTGATCATAACTAACAGATAGTAGACAACCCACATGAGTTTAATTGACTTAGAACATTGATATGATTCAAACTTACTTACTTACCATACTTGCAATGTTAGATAACGTTTTTTAATTTATTTGTATAATTATCAGGCACCTGAGATGAGTGAGTTTGCTTAAATGAAAACTTAGAGGCAGAAATTTCACTTATATTTTAAGTAGGACTAACTTATTTTTTAAAGTGAAGGCATAGGCTCTTGCAAATATCATAACATTATATCAAATCTCATTCATTTTCAATTAATTTAGAAACAAATAGAAAAATAAAGCATCGAACAATGATCACTGTAAATTTCCTCTAGTGAATGAATGACAGAATGAATGGGTGTCTGTCTCTAACCTGGCGACGAGTTGGCCACTGTCCAGAGCGTTCCCCTGCCTAAGGCCCAAAGTCAGTGGGGGTCAATGAGAATAAGCGGTTGAAAATGAATGAATGTTGGATTAATTTATGTGTGTGTTATAATGTGTTGTGTGTCTTGTCGTTTTTGTTATGTCTTGTTGGGTCTTGTCCTTTATGTCCAAAACAAATGGCGTTTGTGTTTTACTTTTATTTAGCCCATTACTTTGGATTTATTTTTTCAGATGTGATTGGTCTTTGTTATTATTTAAAATTGCAGTCATTTCACTGTCTTGTCTACTGGTACCCAAAGTCGGATCTGGGGGTGTTAGTCAGAGTGTGTGTCTGATTACATTTTGAGTCAAAAGACAAAATTAAGTATTTTCTCCTAAAACATGTTCACTTAAAAAACAAAAACAAAAACTATTTATTCATTATCTTGTTGCAACTAAACTTAACTAAACATAAAATTAAGTTTGGCCCTTGATATTCTGCAAAATCATTCATACAAAAGAAAAATGTTGACCCGTTGAGGAAAAAAGTTTGGACTCCCCTGGACTTGTCTATTAAAAATATCCCTATAATGTACAGAACTTGTTACACTGATGCTGAATAAAAGGGAAAAATGTTTGAGGAGAAGAAGAAAGAATGGGGGAGTAAAAAGAGCCGAAGCAGGAGTAAAAAGAGCGCTGCGCGGAAAGGGGCAAATGATAGGGTGCAGCCAAATGAGGCTATGTAATTTGGGGTGTTTAGTAATTACGTCGGTTTGACAGAGCCATGTCAAAACCAGCTTTTCTTCGTCCCCCGTTGCTCCGTAAAGCCAGCATCCTCATGTTTTCCATATTTAGCTATATTCTCACTCTCTTAACCTCCTACTCCCCGCTGCTTTAAAAGCCCTGGTCTGAAACTTTTACCAGCTGTGCGCTATAGTCCCATCTGACTTTTCATCTGACTGGCTTGAAATATAGAAGGAAACGGAATGCCTGTTTTCTTGGTCTATGAAATTTCATTTATAGCGGCGCACCCGAGGCCAAAAGGCTTGACAGTTGGTCGGCACAGACTTGTGATCTCTCTGTGATTTATTTTACCCCCTAAGTTAGTAGGTATTCTCTGAGGCTCTATCTGATTTTGACCGTTTTAAATAAGCGGAGCTATTTCATTTAACACTTTTTGCAGCAGTTCACGCTGTGCTCACTTGTCTAATGCATTTTGAGCCTCATAAATGTGGGTTTGAAGAGCTTTTCACAACTTTTAGAAGACTTAATGTAGTCATCTTGGATAAAGCTGTCGTTTCTAGCCAACTTAATATATACTGTATATTTGTGGCTAGGAAAAGTGTTTACTTTAAAATGTTCTCTTGGGTTAGGTTAATTTACCACTTGTTTTTTTTTTTTTTTACACATTATACATTTAAAGAAATTTTTTTTGAAAGAATTAAGACACACCATGTAACTTTTGACAAAAGTAGTCATAAATGAAAGCATGTTTTGTAATTTAGATGTCTTAGCAGTACTAAATGAAAACAAACCAACAACAAACAAATGTGTATTTACTTACTGTACTTATTAACTGTAAGGCAAGGCAAGGCAAATTTATTTGTATAGCACAATTCATACTCAGAGCAACTCAAAGTGCTTTACAAAACAGGAAAAATACATCAAGATGACAATACAAAGCAAGCAAAATGTTAAACGTTTCTCAGCTAGAACTTATCTTGTTTAAGTCATTTCTTTGTTGTAAACAAAAGTTTATTGGTCTTTGTAAGTAAGTAAGTAAGTAAATAACTAAGTAAGTAACTGTATTTACACTCGCATGGCCACATTATGGACTCTTATTATAATTGATGTTATTATTTATTCAAGGACCTTGCACATTAAATAACATTTGCAGGTAAATTGTTTTTGTTTTGTTTGTTGGGTGTCCAACAAACAAAAACATATAATATAATTCCAGTATTACAACATTTAAAATAATCACTCCAAGCCTCTTCCTGTATTTTTTCACAAAAAAAAACAAAAACTGTTTTTGAGCTATTTTTTGTTTACATTATGACATAAAATGTATTTATCCCAGTTATGATTGTTCCAAAGTGGCTCTAGGTTTCTGTTTCTATTGAATCTAGTGTCACTTTAATGACTTTTGTAGGTAAAGAGCATGCTTTTTGGGTTTTGGGGACTAAAATGGCTTACTTATGCTCTACAAATTGAGGTTTACAGCAAGCACATTTCCAAACCAATTCCAAAACAAAAAAGTGTATGAGTAAAAAAGTAGTCTACACAGTCCCACTAGAAGTTGAAGACTTGTGAAATATATAAATCTCTCATATACCCAGGCTGAGTTGATCAAATCCACATTAGCGAAAGGCAGGAAGCTGGCAGTAAAAGCAGACACATGGAAATAGTCAAGCTCTCGCCATTTCACAGTAGTATATGGGCTCTCCAATGAATATAAACCATCCTATGGCAATGATGAAAGACTAAACAGAGAGAGAAGTGTGTCAGCGTTGGCTTATTATCCAGGAAATCTCACAACGTTTCAGTCATACCAAAGCAAATACGAGAAATTAGCATGTACTTCTGCTCCTGACGAGACACGAGTTGGAAACAAGTCTCCCAATCACTGCGAGTCGTGATTAAAAAGAAAGTATTGGTTGTTTTTGGATAAATGAACGTGAGGTTGTTAGAAGGAGGCAGGTCTCACTATTTTAGTTTTTGGTTCTTGTGTTTTTAGAAGAAATGTTTTGAAGGAATAGTTACAAAGACCCTGAAATCACTCCAGCTGTAGTTAATCTAAACCAGTCGATTTTTTGGGTCAAAGCTACACTAACGTCCAAATAGAACATTGTACACACATTTTGAGTCTGTGATTTCTGCTAATAACTAGACCCATTCACTTTTTTCTATTTAAACAATGTTAATTTGTGCTGCCTTCCATCTATGTTAAACTTCATTCACCTGTAGAGCGTTGTTATTTCAACACTGCAAAAAAGTGAATGTCTTGACGAAAATTCAGATTAACCAGTTTAGTTTGATTATTTATTTTATTTTATTTCAGTTATGTCTTTAGCATGATGCATCTCTTCTGACTCTTTAACAAACATCATAGCTTGAATCAAGTAAAAACAAATTTCTTACCACCTTGGCAAATGATTTGAAAAGAGAACAAATTGAATCAAACACTTTCAAACTTTGAAAGTAAAAGAATTTAGATCCATCAAGTCAATTCATCTGAATCAGTGAAAAAGTCATGGCCAATTTTGTCTTTTTAGTACAGAATAATAACTACAGATTTTTTTCTGATATAGATCTTTTTTTTTTTTTTTTAGTCTAGCTTCTCAAAAAGCCTAAAAAAATGTGTTTAAGTTTGCCATGTCCTGAACAAAGCACCGTAATGCACCTCTTCTCAGCACTTTTTGCATTTGCTTGAGCTTCACACATGTGACCATATGTTTGAAAACAGCAGCTTGACAGTTTGAGTTTGTATACATCTGTGGCCTGGATACCGCCGCATTGGGCCGACACAGTGATGAGTCTTATTACGCCTGTGTGGTGAAGGCTGGACGCTTGTATTAATCCACTAGGATGCTGTGTTCTGATTGCTGCCTCCAGTTTGCTTGAGTTGGCACCAAAAGTGGCACCAAGTAGAAGGGCGTCTGCCTCAGTCTAAATACTGGGATTACAGGCTAGATCCAGTGTCCTTCTGTCCTACACATGGCACGCTGGTAGGTGGTGAAGGAGGTACTTCTTAAATGCTTGTTTGGTTATACTGTAGATCAGTGTTGTTCAAACTGTGGCACGTGTACAACTGTTAGCATGCAAGATCCTGCTGTGGTACATGTGATAGTCTAAGGTTCTAATGTTTTGATAAAAATGTTAACTTTGTAGTTCAACATATTTGTCTTTGGTTCACCATCACATATAACACAACCACAACCAGACAGTTCATCAAACTTCCTAGTGATAAATATTATATAAAAAACGGCTGCAATTTAATAGAAGTACATTAAATCTATCAGTGTCTGTTTAACAAACCAACAGCATTTGGCACAAAATAATCTTTGTACACCCTTTTTGTTGCCAAAGGCTTTCTTAATCGAGGTTCTGATGGCATCAGTTTAAACTTATACATAAAGAAGGCTCAGTGTCTCAGGTGATGGCATGACCATTCTGCATGTTTTGGAGGTGAGAAGTAGCCCAAGTACCCAGAGAAAACACATTTTAACAAAGGCAAAACATGCAAAGCTGAGTCTTGAGGCCCTGGACACCAGGCAGGTACAGCTTGTTGCCTCTAATATTGTTAACTGTGACTTTCATCCTTTATTTGAGGAGCTTCACCTTCTCCCATCAGGAAGCAGGTTCCAGGTGTCGAGCTGCAGGACAAAACATTGTAGGAACAGTTTTGTTCCATCTGCAGCTATTCTTCTTAAGAAATCTTACAATTTAAATGTATTATCTAGTATCTACTAATGTAACCCATCTATTTATTTATTCTTGACTTTGCGAGCCAAGTGAATGTCTGACAATAGCTGTTATGTTACTGTCTTTGAAATTGAAAAAGCTTGAAATTGCAGCACAACAAATCTACCTACGGGTCAACTGAGCTGAACTGAACTGAAACTCCACCAAGAGAGAATAGAAAATAATGATTTCCTCGACCCGGCAAATTTTAATGCAAAATATTATCATCTACCATTGTGTCAATTTCCTTTCATTATCCTGGCATTGAATCCCCAAACGAAACTAAAAGCCCGTGTCATTGAAGTGATCAGCCAGTTTTTGACACTTTCCAAGACCTTGTGGTTGGAGCTCGCCATCATCCCTACCACGGCAGCATACTGATGATGTCATATAAAGTGCAGCCATCGCACTACATCATGGCTGACATTTTCACGGCTGACGGCTCACTGAATGATCCCAGCACCTCGCATCACGTAAGAGCCTCCATTACTGCTCTTGTAAGGCATAATTCATAATCCATTGTCTGGGAAAGGGAGAGCCTAAAGGACAGCTGTCATTGAATGGAACTGCAAAGATATTTTTCCAATATGGAGATCTCAGGGCCACAGTAAAGGTGTTGAGTTGGTCTCTTGGTGATAATTACAAGGAGTGGTGCTTGATTTATCATCCCATTGACGGCAACGGAAAGTATCGGAATAGCAATGCAGATGAACACAAACGTAACAAGATAAAAATGGCCAGAAGTGAAAAGAGTAGTGTTTTTGATCGATAGTGAAGAGCGATGTCCATTTAAGTAATGGACGGAGGATCGTAAGTGGAAGGGGTCGCAAGCTGTTTTATTATCCACTCTGTCAAGAATAGGGAGGCAAGTAGTCTAACTACAGTTTACAGAAGGTCTTTGTGGAATGATCCTATGAAGCTATGTCATAAGATGTATTGTTAATTAGAAGAATGAAAATTGTAAAAAAAAGTTGCAAAAAAACAACAACAGACTATTCAACTCACTTTGTTGTGGTAAAAAGGTTCACAACCATGCTAAATTGTTAAATAATTGAATGAATACATAAGATTGAGATTCAACTTTGAGGCGGACTACAGTATATACAAAAAAAAAAAAGTAAATATATCCAACATTGCTAACAGCTAAATGCTAACATAATGCTAGTGCCACTAACCCTAGAAGTACACTGACTGCCAGTTCGGTGCGGGACACTTTCTAAGTTTCTAAGAACGTAGAAAGTGTTTAAAATCAATGCGCCCATGTGCAGATGCAAGTGCGTGGGTCAGTGAAAAGAATCCGCACAAAGTCTATTTTTCTTAGAAAGCGCAGCTGTCTGATGCAGCTTTTAAGTCATTCAGCGTTCTCGCGGAATCTACGTGAATCCGTGTGGTTTTGAAAGAAACCAGACCGCAGTTAAACGCATCTGTGTATCGGCACTTTGCAAAAACACTCACGTGTCCCAAACCGAACCCGGAGTCAGTGTACACCCAGGGTCAGCATATTTTCACACGACTCCTCCAAATGTGATTCATTGCCAACTGTATCATATGACGATTGACTTCACCTAAAAGTGATTGTCACAGGATGAACTCACAATTTAATTTGTATCATCTCTGCTAATACAATTCATACAATTCATTATTAGGCATGAACAGATTCTTTTGCCAGCTATATGTACACAAAATCAACCAGTTTTTAGCATTTAGCTTGTCATTCCATCAGAATACCAGATCTGATCCTTCTTTGGCAACTATGCTTTGAAGGCGCATAGCATTGTGACAGTCTGCCAGGTGCTGTCTTATACTTTCTGTTCATTCACCCTCTCCTTTGTCCTCCATTGCATTCTTTTTGGCTCCTCTTACCTCTTCAGTCCTTTCTGCCAATTTGTCTTCTTGTTCCATCAAATCTTATATTCATCAATTCATCTGTTCCTTCCTCGTTTTCATTTGCCTTTGAGCTGAAAATGGATTCAAGCGGATGAGGTCATGTGTTTCTGTCAACACATACAGTATGCTACCAGTCGAGCTGAGGATGCGCCGTGTCTTGAGTTCTCAACAGGCCCAGGAAAATGAATTTGCAGGCATTAGAATTTGTGATAATCTTACACGAAAGAGGTAAACATTAGCGTATGAGTTTGACATTTTTGCGGTTACGGATTAAACGTGCAAAGAAAACAATAGCACGGTGTGTGGTGGCAAATTGACTAAGGTTGGCTATTCTTTCAACACTTACTTAAAAGGTGCTGATTTGAAGCCTGGGTAGCCGTACACGTGTATTTTTTATCTGCTGAGGGATTTCCCGTTAGCCCACAAGGAATGCACTTAATGGTTTTCAGTCACAGATAGGATCTCGCCCATGTCACTTTCATTACTTAATGATAACATGTTGGAAAAAGTGTAAATGTGTAAATGTGTGATGGTGCGCAAAAGGCAAAGAGAGATGTGTAGGTCTTACAAGGCAAAGCTTGGCTAATTCTCACTATGCACATTGTATATAAAGTGAAATCATTTTTTGGTGTTAAAATGCATTGGTCTAAATACGATTGTTGTTTATTTCTCATGATTTTGATTTTATCACAGTTCACATAACATTTATCCAGAAATCCAGATTACAAAATCTGGATTTCTGATGAAATTATAACATTCTGTGGGCCAAAATTGTATTCAGCTAGATTTGTTATAGAACAACAATACAAGTAAACAATCAATATGAGGAGTTGGAGTTTATATTTGAGCATACAGCTGTCTCAAAAAGAAGAGGTAGAGGCACTGGAGGCTGTTTTGAGCTCTCTAAAACACTTCTACAATCTGTGCTGTGATTGGCTATCTGTGGTAATGACTAACAAACTTTACGTAGCTATGACATTTCACCTCTCATACATTTAAAACTATACAGTCTTGAGCAAACAAAACAACAGTGCTTCATAGACTAAGCCAAATGAGGTGCCAGGATGAAGGCGAGAACTACGGAGCATTTACAAAAGGTATTGACTCAAACCAGGAGAATTTTTCAAAACACATTTATTACCTTCACCATTTTGTGCAGTCTTGGTCAATAAAAGTGGATTCTTTTTGAAGGGTTTGCAGACCCAAACATACAGTGTTTTTATACTGCTGCTCTCTTTTGTCTATTCACCATTTACAAAACATATTTTAACAGCTCTTTTTTTTCTGTTTGCAACTTGCCAATATGAGAAAGCTACAATGTTACAGTTTAGTCAAGCTACTTCTTAAGAATGCAGGTGGGCGCGCACAAACTCAGACAAGCAAACAGCAGCCCTATTTTTTTGTATTTATAGCTTCTCTTGTTTCTACTGTCACTCACAAGCTAACGTTTACTTTTAGCAGCTACATGTGAAAAACGTGACACTTAGCTTCCAAGATGTTGCTTTATTTGCTAGCGCTGTGGTGTGAGGCGTGAGCCAGTAACTGAGACGACACATCAGATGGAAAGAGATGCTCAGAAATGTTTTGACAATCTTGCTACACGACTATTTTTCTTATTTTTGCACATGTGGCTAAGATGTAAAAATGCTGCTGAGCCTTATTTGTCACTTGGAGGTTGTTGAAAAGTTGCCAGAGGGGAAAATGCTGATTGGGAAGGAAGAGTGGAAGAATGCACTACCCGAAACAATAATCAGTCATTATTTTACAGACTGTAACAGCATCTTTTTTATGTTTTAAATAGCATAGCTACTTCTTGAGAGGTAGTAAAATTGACCAACAAAAATGGAGACATGTTGGTTAAATGTTCTGGATATACAGTAAGTGGCCAATGAATTGAACTGACCCAACCTCATATTGTTTGGCAAGTACAACCCACTATCCCACTGACTAGGTTTAAATGCACACAGATCTCAGAATGTGCAAAGCAACCAAACTCAATTTGTCTGCCTCAAAAGTAGTTTTGTTTTCCCATCAACAAACAGAACCAAATAGCAAGAGCTAATTTAGCATTAGCACAAATTTTTCAAGTGTTTGCTCATGTTCAAAGTAAGTTAGCAGGAGCACATCTGACATTTTTGTCTTACAAAGACACTAAAGATACAAAATGTAATGTGGTGTCAGTCTGTTTTGTGTAATATGTTACATGGACATGTTCCAGTGGTAAATTGAGTGCAAAATTCTCACAAATAACATGCATTTTATGTTAGTTTGTACTTGCAATGACTTGATAAATCAATGTGATATAATTTGGTTGTCACTGTCGTGTTTTAATCAGTACAAAAATACATGAACTTGACGTATGCAATCTTTTAGATGTTTTGCAGCCCACGTTTTGCTTTGAACCTTACAACTTCTCATAAATCCTTCGACACATATCAGCATGTATTCATTTTGCTTGCAATTACAGTTTATACACAATTTTTTTATTAACAACAAAGGATAACCGGAGAGACTGTCCTCACTGGTCTCATGTTTTTACAAAAAGCTGTATCCTCATGTATTTTTAGTGGAAAACACAAAGGTTACTAATTTATAACTAAAAAAGTCAGCTACCTCAACTTTAATGCATTCAAAGAATCAATTCTTCATCACAATGAGTGCTTTTCATAACTTTAAGATGTCAGAGTGAGTTTTGCCATCACTTATCACCATCATTTAAAATAATATTTCTGCCAAGAAATTGTCTGCAATGTTCAGTCTAGATCTAAATTCCAGAAGCGTGAATGTTATTACTCATGTTGACTTTGTAAAGTGGTAAAAAAAAAAGCTTCAAAAACACATCATTGTGAATCATTTGAAGGCTCACAATGCTCAACATGTGATGTAAAATGTTTAGAATTTAATATTTCTGTTTGTTTACACTTTCAAGATGTCACAAATCTTTATCTCAACATCTCCAAGAGTTTGTTGAGCAGAACTTTGATTCCACAGGTAACTTTCCAACTAGTCACATCTGCTTCTGCACGCCTTCTCTGCTCCCTCCTAAGTACCTAGTCTTTCTGTCTGGACTCTAATAAATGGCTGAGTGTGTGGTGCCTGCAAGCTGTCATTAGGAAACCATTAGGAGCATGCCGAGGAAAGGGACACAAGACCGAAAAAAACGAAACAGATAACGGAAATGCAGCTGAGATCTCCCTCTGATAGCGCTCCCTGTATCCTGCGCTTCTGCTTTTTCCCATCCTCCAGCCCATCCTTCATTTCATCGCATGGCCTTGTGGCAGTGTACAGTCACCATTGCCTTCATCTGCACCTCCCTCAGACCTGCCTGGGGCCAAAGCGTCTGTCTGGATGAAAGATCTAACATGGAGGAGGAGAAGGAGGAGAGGCTGGGATGTGGACCGGTGACTGCAGGGGAGGGAAGTGTAGACATACCGGGCTCCAAATCTGTCACAGCAAAGAGATAGATGCTGCTAAATGGTTGCACGGGAGGATCACAAGTGCTTGCAGGACGTGTGTATAAAGCTGATGTAGTTTTGTTTGATTTATTGTGGAATGTGGAAGAGGGAGGTTGGCAAAAGGGACATCATTTGGAGAATATACAAATCTGTCTGGATAAGTAGTCAGTGCTAATGTTCTTGGCAATAGAAATTAAATGAGTTGAATCCAATTTCACAAACAAACACCAAAGTGCCGCACAAGACAATAATGTAAATGTACGATGCAAATCTCTAATGGAAGCTACTAAGTAATCTGTATCCATTAAAATGTAGAAAAAGCACACACAGCTGGCACTATGTTAAAAAACAATTGGCTGTTAAGATGAAACTTACATGTTCCACAGTCTGGAATTAAAGGTGGGTAGATGATGACATATGTTCAGTTTGGTTGTAATTCAGGTCAATAAACATCTTTTTACAAACAACAAAATGAAACTGGAGAAGACCACCCAAGCTCAGCCAATCAGAACGCTGCATTCAGCTCCAGATTAGAATTAATATTCTTTATCATTCAATTCAGACAGTACACAGTGATCTTATTTATTCACATTTATCATAAACTTTTTAAAGGAAAACATTAAAAACATTTTCCATTAAAAAACTTAAAACGTTAAATATCCCAACTTTAAATATTTCTATTTTGTTTTTGATTGGTAGAAAAAAAAAAAAGATTTGATTGTAAGAATACAAGCAAACAATACTAAAGTTGTATTTTCTTTGCTTGCACAAAATATCTTTTTGACAATGGATCATTTACAAGAAACTGTACTGTCTATATTTATCATTCTGCCAGCTGATCTTTCACAATCAGTCAAGTTTATTTCTGTTGATCAATGGGTGACCGAACATTGCAGAAATGAATTTCACGATAAGTTAAAATGTGTTGATTTAAGAATTTAAACCTTAAATTCAAACATAGCCAACTTTTTTAGCTGTAAATGAACAACATTTGTGCTTTCCTCTAAAAAGTATGCAGCACTTTGTGAAAAAATTAGATCACTGATGAGTACCGTCTGAAATGAATAATCAAGAATTTTAGTTGACATCAAGAGCAAAAAGCAGTGTTCTGATTGGCTGTGCCTGGGTGGTCCACTCCAGTTTCACTTTGTTGTTTGTAAAAAGAGGGTTTTAAGCCATAATCCCAAGTCTTCATAATCCCAATCAAAAATGAATACATGTTGATGTTAAACATGTTTCGAAGGATTTATACGTGGAAGATTTAAAACCTTAATTGTGTGTGCAGTGTGAAAACCACTTACTCCACCTTTAGGAGACATTATTTGTCAAGGGCCAAATGTGCCAATTTGCAAATTAGTTTTGTTATTTTACACAAAATAATTTTCTAATCAGTCAAAAATCCATATAATTAAAAAAAAAAAAAAGTCTTGATTAATATTTTTGCAGTGCAGTGTTTTGTTGCTAGAAGTTCCAAACGGGAAGTTAATGAATTTTGTTGTCAGATAGTGATTTCTGACTCCAAATTCTTAGACATTTACAGAGAAGATCATCTGCTGGAAGTTAAGAAACATGAAACCCAAGCTTGTGAGAGAAAAGAGAGATGACCCGGTGGCTTTTGATTTCACCATGGAGCCCCTTTGTGCCACACACCGCCCGACACCAAGGAGAAATCGATAGTCTGACTTTCTCCTGCTCCTCTTCAAGTTTACTTTCATCTCGCTGCATCAATCGCTCTAAAAGCCATCTCTCCCTTTATCTTTTCATTTGCCGTCTTTCTTGTGTCTTGTCGCAGGGCAGTAAACAGTCAAATAGGAACAAGAGAGACAGAGGCATTGCAGACAGGAGTAAATAAAAGCTTGTGAATAAGCTGCTCAGAGCGTGGACACGTCGGTCGCCTGGCAACCGCGAGCTAGCAATGTGTTTCTTCTTTTGCTTGTTTGATTTGCTTTACACAGCCGAAAAAGGAAAATAGACTTTGATTAGAAGAAGGGTACAGCTTGTTTTTTGTGTATCTCTACAGAGCGGTAATAGGACTGCAACAGGGCTTTGGAGTGATGCCTTGATAGGTATGAGGAGCAAAGACTGGTGAGTTTTAGGCAAAAAGCTAAAAACAAAGCAATGTAGAGGACCTGAAGAAAGAAAATGTATAGCAAATGTAAATTTACTCTGTGATTTTTTTTTTTTTTTTTTTTTCAAGCAAACATTATAATTCACATGTATGTAACAACTTAAAATCAATGTTGCACTACAACATTTTCCAAATCAAGGAAGTGTACTGCGAGCATGCTAATGTTTGCTAGCTTTATCAAGAGGGAAAACTTGCTTGGGCTTCTGAAAGTTGTGAATGACTCTTCAAAATTCATTGTGATAAATAATTTGTACGCTCGGAATGAAAAAAGTCAATGTAAAAATGTGACTTAGTTGAAAAAGTTTTATATTTAATGACTTAAAGCATCTTTATGTTAAAAGGAGGACAAAAGCGTTTTAGCTAATCATAAATATTTTTTTACAATTTAAATTATATTATTATTTAAACAACTGTGTTCCGTCCAAACCAATTGGCTCTGTGCACGGAACTTCAGTTGGTTTGTGTTTGTTCAAAATAGCTAACCTCTGTATGAACAACCGTTTGTTAGCGTTAGCATTTAGACACAATCGAGTCTTCAACATGTTTTCTGTAACATTCACCACAACTGTCTGATCTAAAGATATTTATTCATTTTAATCTGATGGAGTGAAAACCTCATAGAAATGAATTGAACAGGAAATGGTTTTATGTACAGGATGTACTATTTTGAACAAAACAAGCCAACTGCACAGAGCCTATTAAATACCCAGAACTTTCCAGTCAGATTCAATATTTTTAACTTTGTCACGTTGATTAAAAGAAGAGAAAATATATAATTTTGACAATGCATAATAAGAAAAATGCTTTTTTTCCAAAAGTTTGCGTCCTCAAATAGCTTCACAAGGCATGCTTTCCCCCAACATTTTTATTATCTTCTGTAATGTAATTCTCTGTAGTCAATGAAGGCAACTGTTTTTTTTTTCTTTTCCTCAAATTCAAGTAGTATTTTATGTCAGAAAATCCTCACATATCTGATATTATGACTGTTTAGAAAGTATCTCCTTCAGCTTTGACTGTGTTGGTGGCCCGTGACAGCAGACTCACTTGACCGAAAACAGGAAGTAGATGAACAATACAAACGTGCCCTTTTGCCCCCTTTGTTTGATTCCCTTCAGTTTTCCCATATCAGTCATTTTCCACATCTAAAGTGTAACCCTATCGTCCTTATCCCGAACGATTCTTCCCAGTATGTTTTGCCTTCGCCTGTCAAAACCAAAGTGTGTCAAAAAAGGAAGCAAATATGATAACCGGCTGCGCGAGGATTTGTTTTAGTTGTAACCCAACAGTGCGGAGGATAGGAAGCACAAGTGTTCCGACTTTGGTTCAGTAGATCTAGGGTTTGTGTCGGGTACAAGCTGTGTGTGAGCAGAGTCATCTGGGAGGCTGTGAGATCAGAGGAACGCCATCTGTATATATGAGTAAGCTTATGTGTGTATGTTTAAGTATTCATCTCCAGCAACACCAGGGAGCTGAGCAGATAGGCTTTTTCCGCACAAGAACAATAGATAATAGGACGACTGCTATGAAGTCAGAGGACGGTATTATGTTGATTATTTTACTTGGAACGCTTTGGAAATGACATGGAGTGTAAAGCATGACAGCTTTCATTTCCCACACAGACAAGGACATTTTAATATCAGGTGTCTCCTATCAGCTTTATTATGCGATTGCTGCATTTGTTTGTTTAGTTACTGTATTATTGTTGATAAAGTTGATTGGTAGAGACATTAACCATAGCTGTTCTTCCTTCTATATTTAAACATAACATGTAGAGTACACTCACATGGTGGCACAGATAAAAGTGGCTAGCACTCCCACCTCACACCGAGTTTGAGTGGGTTTTCTCTGGGCCCTACAGTTTCTCCCACCAACCAAAACATGGGAATATCCTCCGACCAAGAAAAGTTTGAACATCAGGAGATAGGTCCTCGAGCGCTGCAGCAGGGCGCGCTGCGGGCTCACTGTTCATGAGGAGATGCTCGTGAGTGGCACTGAAGGATGGGTCAAATGCAGAAGACAAGTTTCTTTATAGAGACAAAGTAGTGTACCTTAACCTTACTGTTGCATTCTCTGATACATGTTTGGAGACTTCATATGGTAGAGAAATGTACTTTCAATAGACAAGCACAAGGGTTAGGGTTTTAGTAGATTTGTTTTTTGCATTTGACTAATCTTTCTAATGCCACCAGGGCATGTGCTCAGGAGCAGTGATTGCCGCACTGCAGCGCTCAGGGACAGATCTTTTTGCTAGTATTGAACTACTGTAGATGGAACTTATTCCCTGCATGCATGTTTTAGCTGATGGGAGAAAACTCGAGGAAAGACACAAAAGCAACCTGCAATCTTCTTACTATGAGGCAAGAGTCCTTGTCAAAAAGCAAGCCAAAAAGTTGAAACATTGTTAATACTGTCTAATATAACGGTAACATAATTGTCAGTTATCGACCGTGTGAATAATTGGAAGTCACTTAAGAAATAACATGCTAGTCAATCAACCTTTTTTTCCTCATAAAAGTCTGCTGGTGAGTTCTGTGGCTGGCACCAGAACAGGAAAAGAAAGAAGCCCATTAAAGCCAAAGAGATTAGCTGATGTCTCCAAATTGACTTGATGGTGCCACCTTTGATTCGAGATAATGAATACGTACCTGCAGACAAGAAGAAGGGAAAAGCGCCTTGGCAGGCACATCAGAGGAGCAAATAGATAGTCACTTTATAGGCGTAAATAAGTGCTTTGTGTGTGATTGTGAAGTAGTGAAGCGAACTCTTTATAACAACAGTGATCTTGCGTTTTAGACACTTGAGAGGAAGGAAGTTGGCATATTTGCAAGTTAATGGGTGTTCCAAATGCTTTTCTTTGATTGTTTAAAATTGTAATGTAGAGTTCACTATAAATGTCTGAATGAAGACATTATTATGTTTAATATTTACAATTAGAAGAGGTGTGCAGGCAACCTTTTCCACAACACTTTCATTCCAATAGTAATGAATCATGTTTGTGACTTGTTTTGAATGAGCTTTTGGCACATCAAGAGTATTATTTATTGCTAGCTCATTTTTAATTACCTTTTATGTTAAGAGTAATTTCAGTCAGTCTGTGACTATATTTGCAGAAGCATTTTAAGTCTAAATTATATTAATTGTTCTGCAATTTATTCACATTATTGATAACCGGTGTCTTGACTTTATTAAGGTTTAGTGTATGGATAGCAAAGTTACTTTGTGTTTCTTATTGTGAGGTGTTCTCACCTCACAATAAGAAGGTTCTCCCCAAATGTATGATGTGCAAGATCTCGAGCATGATTTGTCCAGCGTCCTGACTTGTTATCTAAAGATGAGTGTTAGTCTTTTAGTGTATTTAGAATGAGACTATAACATACAGTAAGTACATCATCATCTTAGAATTTGTCCATTGTAAGCCGCAATACTGATTGAAATCAAATGTTTGCATTGACTTCCTATTCTTATAAGCCTTTTAATTGTGACATTTTACCTTATCTTACATTTTACCAACCAATAAATTGTCATTTCATGTCACATGTCATATGCTTTGTCACATCTTTATAATTTTTAAAAGTGGCTACTACACTTTAGAACTAAATAGTTCCGGGGATGTGGGCGGGATAAGGCAGTGTCGCCAGATTTTGAAAGAGCAACAAGTGCCTTAAAGATGAGCCCAAAACAAGCGTTTTAGACATTCAATAAAAAGTTAGTCAATTAATTAAACATTATGTGTCACTGCAGAATGACTTAATAGACTTTGAGAAATTTATAATTGTATCATAAAGATGAAAATATGCTAAAAGACCATATTTTAGTCAATAGTACAACATAAATGGACTAAAACCATCTCTTATGAGACGTAAAAGTACCACAAGCCCAAAAATAATGCAAATGTACAAGCAACTTTCCAAAATAAGAAGCACAAAATCTATATAAAGTAGTGGACTTTATATGGTCCACTACTTTATATGGACTATAAAGTAGTGGACTTGACAACTCTGTATAAGAGGTAGATGAAAACAAACATTTTTGAAGTACTCAAGCGTAAGTTACCAAACATTAAAAGATTACTCAATCAAAAATACAACCTATTGATTGAACACCATAGCAACACAACTCATAATGCAGAATGCCCTTTAATTAACCTCCATTTTCCCATGCTATTTACCCAACTCCTCGCTGTAGACATTGTGGTCACTTGCATCACACATCGGCACCATGAGATAATTTACGCTCTGACAATAATAATAATTCCTCTCTTTGTTGTGATCCGAGTGGAATGACTAAGAATGAGTTCCCAATGCATTCCTGTGTCAAAGCCAGCGTGCTCGCCTGCCTGCCTGCCAGCCCTTGTTCTTATTTACAGTAAACAAGCTCACGCCAATCACCCAGCCTCTCCGCTCCTCTGCTCTGAATACCTTCGACTTCAAGCCAGTTCTTTGCCTCCGGGCCGCTCTCAAAAAGCAACACTGCACACTTCCAACCCGGGCCGGTCGCTCATGACAGACAAGGCGGCAGAAATGATCCTAATGCGTACCGAGATGGGATGATCTTGTGTGAAAAAAAGCTAATAGTTTTGGAAATTGATACTTTGAAATGTGCATAGGCGCGGTGGAGTAGCTGGCAACTGTAAATGAACTAGTCACAACCCTGGGGACATAACCGTCAATCCACCTGTTCTGCCAACATCTGACTTACAGCTCAGATTTCAAGGTGCATTTCAAGACTAACTAACAACACCTGTTTAACTTTTGCTTTACTCAACAAACACTTGAAGACTTATCCAACCAGAAAAGCACTTTTTTTCCTTCAGGCAAAATCAACAGCTTTGCATTTTGTTTCATTTCCCCACAACATATGGAGATGCTGCTTAGTTCAATGTTGAATGCAGTCTTTCACTTTGCTTTGGTGGCTATGTTAGCACATGGAACTTTCGCTTGTTTTTATTTTTTGTTTTATTTTAATGTATAATTCAAGATTAAGTCAAGTGGTTCTTTTGTTAAAGTACTATGATTTAAGCTACAGGAAGCAAACATATGACTTCTAGGGCTTGGCAATTAATGGAATTTCAATTTCAGTTATGATTATTGCTGTAATCATTTACAAAAAATGTGTGATTGAGTAATCGTGATTTTAAACCATGACTCATAAGTATGTTCATATATTTCATTGAATTGGAAATGTGGCTCCCAGTCAGTATCTTTACAGAACAAACATCTATTTGTGTTAGATATGCCACATTTTATCTCCTCACTCTCTGTATTTAAGGGGCTCTGCATGCTCTCGAAGCAAATATTCATTTAAATAATTGTGATTTTAATTATTTTTTATTATTTTCATCATAATCGAGCAGCCCTGCGAGCTTCATATTACATATAGCAAAAGTCCATCACTTGTTACACTGGGTTTCTTGATGAATTTGCAATTGCCTTTGTTCTTTTTGATTTTTGAAAATTGGGTGATAATAACAGGTCAGTTCACAGAGCTCAGTTAGCCCAAAACCTTTTAGGGTTATTCGCTGTCTTTTACGAGGAGCCATTTTTTATTTACATGTTTACTTACTAACAATGTCTCAAAGACGCCATAAGTAACTGTTTAAAGCTAATGATTAGGTTAAAAGCTCACTTATGTAAATACACTATGAATAAATAGTTGCCTCTTTTGATATAAAAGGTTCTTCTTACTTTGTGCCTGCTGTAACTTCAACTGCAAAGCACTACTTTCACTCAGACAAGTTTAAAGGACACTTTGATCATCCATCAAACTCACTAAAAACTCAATGTCATATCCTCCATTGGACATCCCATTCTGTGCAGTGCCTTTGGTATTTTCCTGGGCGTGCATGGCTCAAACGTCAGCCGGTTACCTGACAGGCCGAGAGAGCGCCCCAGGCACAACCAAGAAGGGAAGCATTGTGTTCGCGCAGGTGTGTTTTAACAGGAAGAGTACGCAGGCAACACAGTGCTCCGAGTGTGGCAGACTCTGGAGCTGGTAGTACTCTCAAACCAAAAATGAGCTATGATGGATAGGCACAGGGCAGGGGGAGAGAAAGAGGGGTCCGCCAGGGGCCCATCTCACCTCGCCTGAGTGAAAACAGCCCCTGGCACTGAGCAGGCATGAGAAAGATGCAGAGAGCAGGAGAAGAAGAGTTTGTTTACAGTATGTGCTTGCTCCCATATGATGCGTGCTCTGCCATGCAACATCAGGTGTGCACAGTGAGGCAAGAGGTGATGCTCTGACTCTGCAATTCTGGACTACAGTGCTCTAGTAGAAGGCACTGTACCCGATTCTCTTTTCAGAAAATAACTTTTAGCAAATTCAGATAGCTTTTTGAACCGTGCCATTCTCAAGTGTGATTGCATAAAGTTCTGTGGTCTGCATTTACACCTGCACAAGTGAACCGAGCCACAGACGGAGGAGAGAATATAACTCCAGCAGTCCGTTACATCGTTAACAGAATGATCCTGACCTGAGTTTTGTCTGTGATGTGCTCTCCTACCGTGAATGTTGTCTGATAATTTGCAAAATTTGAGTATTGAAGCATTGTGATTAAAACATTTCACATTTATCTACTCGCTATTAACTAAGTTAATTAAGTATTTTATCATTTAAAAATACAAGCAAGTTTTAAGTTTGACTCTTGATTTTTATGTATCTGCTAAGCGGCATGTCGACACAGCTCAACTCATGCTGGCTTCTGAAGTTCATCCATTAGTGGTGAATAATGGACTGTGACTGCTGGAATTAATGAAATACTTCTCTTAGCTTACATTTTTGAGACAAAATTCAGAGGTCTCCAACTTGTACCTCCTCACCAAGTTGCTCTTTAAAGGGTTTTGAAAGCAAACATATTGTATTAAATACGTGCTTTTTACTGTTAAATGTCACAATAAGCTCTAATAAACAGATAGGGTTAATGTTTTACAAAGATACCTCTTTTATCCATGTAAGCTCATTTTTTGTGTGATTGCTAAAAGAAATAGCTCACTGGCCATTTTGGTTTGTGAAAGCAGCTCTCTGGGCAAAAAAATGTGCTTTAAAAGCGGATGAAACTGTGTACACTTAATTTCTGACATTATTCTTATTTTTTTATTTAAAAGTTTGGTTTCAGCCTTGCCATAGAGCTTGTTAGTGTACATACGTCTTTGTTTATAGGTTATATTATTTGTTTTTCACCTCGGCACGTTCACACATTAGCTCTAATCTGTCATGCCACTGAGCACCTCACCACTCTCTCTCTCTCAGCCCGTGAAAGACACCAAGTCCTCTAATGCCCACCAAACTCGAGAGAATCTGTAACAATGCCATCTCATTATCTGACGTCCTTCTGTTTGTTTACTCCATATGGAAAGTCCAGAGTCAAAAGGCTAACGCCGCACACATTTTACATCACAAACGGCTTTGTTTGACCTTCTTTCTTGAATGCTATTGGAGAGCAAGTTAGCCCGAACTCAAACACGAACGCATTAGCAAAGAAGAGAGAAGACTGTAATTTGCTAATGGTTGAGACACCCAAGAGCTTTTGATGGGCCAAGTTCAAATGCTGCTAAGTGCATTTGAATGGTGATTTGAAGATGGTAGCTTTTAATCTTTTTTTGCTAACTATACACAAAATGGGTCATTTTGCATTGATTGCTTTGTGCGTGATAAAACTATTATTCCAATTAAACACAGATCACATTCAATATCTTCTAAAGTCTTGCTTTCTAACTGTTCATTTTTTAGAAATGTGCATAGCTTCACTTAGACTTTCAGGTACAGTATAAACATCAGTCAAGGACTAATATTTGGGACATGCAACAACATTTTATATCCAACAAGTCATATTCAATCATGTACAGTATTTTCCTTTCATTACTGACAAACCTTGAGAATGGAAGGCTCTTTGGCAGTGCTGTTTTCTGATGTTTTAAATGTATTCCTGAAAAAAACAAAAAAGCAAACAAAACAGAGATAGACATATTGAAATTAAACATCCATTACACAACAATGTAAGTGACTTTAAGGGGACATTATGTAAAATGCACTTTGTTAGTTGTTAATAAGACTTTTTACATCATTTTCTCAGAGCTGTATCGGGATTTAGTTTTGCTGTTTTGAACACTATATCAATATCAGTGAACTTATTCAAGCCATGAATGAACAATGAAATGATGAACAAAATAGAAATGATTGATTTACTAAATACTACGGATGGTAAATCATTTGAAAACTTCGAAAAAGGCCATGATTGCTCATGCAGTCACTGAGAATATATATAATCACATATAGTCACTTTCTCAATCCTTCCACTTCTGTCTCGTCATATTATTTCAACAGCACAAAAACAGTATATACAGTATTTCCACATAATCCCAGGACGCCTCAGAGCAGACTGCATTTAACTCAACAAACAGCTCAATTCTGCATTATTTTCCCCATTTTGTTATCCTCAAGCGACTCATCACAAATGCTTTCCTCTCTCTTAAGTTACGACATTACATTCTAAAGTGGTATCCGGGGCACTGCGCGAGTAAGTGTGTCTCCTCCAACATAATTTGGAAGTGATTTCTCATACTAAAATCAAATTAGACTGTGTCCAATCGCAATCTGACGTGGAAACACAGAGCAGTCATGAGTGGGCGAAGGAAAAAAAAAAACAGAGAAAATAAATGAAGAAGTGAATGAGAAAGCGCTGTTGATAAGTTAAACAAAGCCGTGACACAGATTGGATTTCAATGTGAACCAATTTTGTTTCAATGTGTTGTTTTTCTTGAGTAATTTGAGATTTGAAACAAAGTGTGCCTTGGATGGATTTCACAAACTTTCAATTCTTGTGCACAATGAACACACTACTCTTTAAAACACATAATCATTTAAAGAAGAGACCTTTTGTTGTTGTTGTTGTTGTTGTTGTACTTCTAGTAAAGCTTTAAAATAAGGCTACAGGGCTAACCTAATGTATAATACCTCATGCATGGTAATGACCTATTACAAAAATGTATGTATTAATAAATGATAATATTTTTTTTATTTATGAAAAAATGACAAAAACAATAATGATAAAGTCGGTTTTCCCTGTATATTGACAAAATATCTGCTTGGGTAAATTTAGTTTGGACTGTCCCGTTACAGAATGACACATAAAAATAATAAGATTAAAGTTGGTCTTCCTGATTTAAACAAATCAAAATAAATATCAGAAATAGAAATTTATTCTGTCCAAATGTTCTAACTCCGTTTATCATGTGGTTGTTAATATCCATATCAAGTCTTTGCTCTATGGCTTTGGAAGATCATTTTACAGACAAAAAAGTGAAACTTAGGTGGACCACCCAAGCACAGCCAATCACAACACAGCTTAGAGCGATCTATGATGGCTTATTATTAGATTCAGGCAGTACACCACAGTCTGTTTTGGTCATAAAATGCCACTTTTACACTATAGCTTCTGTGCATGGAACATCAGTTGGCTTGTTATTCAAAATAGCTAACCTAAAAAGCATTTCCTGTTACAAACATGCCACTTTATAAACACACTTTGGTCTTAACATGTCACAACTCACTGTTACTGACTGATTTTTGTGAATATTTATTCATTTTGACAGTTGTACTGAAAACCCCATAGAAAAGATTGAACAGGAAATGCTCATGAGCAAACGTTAGAATATAAACAAGCTAATGACATTCCGTGCACAAAGCCTATACTCTTCGATAGAAAAGATAAAGTTTATTATTCACACACAAAAAGCTTAAACCTCTGCTTTATTATAGACAAAATTACAACGAAACAAACCCTTTAAACCCTACTTGTTTCCCATGTAGCATCACCTGTGAGTATATCTGTGTGTATGTAATGAAGTGTAATTTCATTAGCAGAAAGCTGTGATGTGGGCGGTGCAATCAGTCGTCCCATTACCGAACTCTCGTCCCCCGGGGCCCCCTTTCTCTCCCTCACACACATACACACGCATGCACACAGTGACTCTCTGACACCAAACGAAGGCTGAATAAATGTCTCCTGGCTGCTATCTACCTATCTAATTATTCCTTTTTTTCATTAAATGGGTGAATCAGATTGTAATTAGCCGGGCTGTCATTCAGATGGCTTGGGAGCAGGAGTATTGGACAGCTGATTGTGTGTGTGAAGGCATATGCTCCCCCCATGTCCCCCGGGGCAGGTAGAGGTCTCTGGTAATTACTTTTGTTGCACCAGGAAAGTAAGTGAGAGTGGGAGGGAAGAAGAAGCAACGACAACCAATCAGGAGCAAGCTTTTAAAGTTTGAAATTTATATTGTATTGCGTGTGACCCTTTTAGTCATGCTTTTATTAATGTGATTATGTTTTAAAAAGTTTCATCAGAAAAGTTTTTCACTTAGTGGCGGTTAAAATTGTGATTCTGCACATAAAACTTTTCATTGATGAACAATTGTCTCCCAGATCCCATCTTAATACCACAACCAGACACAACAAACAGAATTATTCTGGTTGTGATGGGTTAAATCAGCTAAGCAACACATCACTCAAAGTACTTTTTTTTCTGGCATCCAATGGATTACATTTATCTTTTTGAATGTGATGCTATAAGGCAAGATAGTGGCCAAGAGACAGTTTTTCCTGTCAATAGCATTACTGCCTTGAAATATCCAAACTTACTATCTGGTGTGTTCCATTAGTAACTACACATTCTATATTATGGGCATGTAGAATTTGTGATAAAATTAGTTCTGTTAAGACAACTTATTCTGCTCTCTTTTTAAAGTAGAACTTTATCTTGTTCAAGAATCAAAACAACTTGTTTACCTTTCTCACTAACTATGTTTTTGCAGCAGGTAAAAGATGAAGTATAAAGTTTACTGTGGATTTTTCACTACTTCTTTCAAACTAATTGGCCCCCATGAGCTTCCATAACGTTGGACATTTCATTTTCTCCCTTGCTTCCTCAGGAACACACACTGCATTTGTCCATCGTGCCATTTTACGCATGTCAATGAATTCTATTCCTCTCTGATTGGATTCGGAATCTTCAGATCCTGTTTGCACAAGAGCTGTTTGAATTAGTCCAATTGATGTAAAACACATGCAAAAATGACTATCCTATCCAGATAAGATAAACATCAGCTCATCAGGGATTCTCACCTCGCTGCCATCGAACCCAACAAGCCTGCCAAAGTTTTCATCACCACAACACGCCTCGAATGTCAATGCCCCCTTTGCCACTGATTCACATTCTAATCCATTCCTATAGGCCCCTTGTGTTCCAGGGGGACTGGAAGACTTAGACATTCTGTTTTTGGGGAGGATTGTGAAATTTGCGGAGCGTTTTGCATTTGGCTCCGTGTTTTGTGAATGTGTTTTAATTGCAGGGGAAAAAACAGGGTGAAGGGCCGGTCTTGATCTTGAGAATAGTGGATGGGAGTGTACAAGCTGGTGTTTGCATGTATAAGACTGGTGGGAATTTCGGTGGAAGTGAGAATACAAACATTCTTGCATAATGTACATTTGTGAAAAGTTGGCGAACCCTGCCTCCCACACACGTGCTTCTGTAAATGGGCCATTGTTTTAAAACCACGCTTTCCAAGTCTGGTGAAGGGACATTGAGGTTGCGTTAGCACAGCTTTTTTGGTGATGTTTTGTTGGTATTTAAACATGCAAGACACTTTTAAAACCCAACAATATTGTATAGCGTTATTTGTCTGAGCATGAACATTCAGTGCCTTTTTCGTCCATTTAAGGTTTACAATTGCATTTTTAAATTGAAAAATCCTATATACCAGGAAGAAAAGCTTTGATCATAATCCTAATTATGAAAGAATACTTAAGGAATTCTTTCATAATTGTTAAAGACTGTGATACTTTTTGGTAGATGATCTGTCTGGTTGTCCAAAGAGAACATTTTTGGTGGTCTTTAACTCTAACTCTTTATTTATTCAAGGAAAAAAAAAGTATCTGAAGAGGCTTGTGAGTTAACTGTCCTTATGGTGACTAGCACATGGCAAAGTTAAAGATCAGGTCTATAAAAAAGTGACCTTTATTATATTACTTTTTGTCTGTTATGTTCAGTCTTGCAGCCTTTAGTTATAGCTTTGTCCTATTAGTCCTCATTCGAATGTTCATGTTGGTGTGAAAGTATGTTTTCAAAGCTATCTTATTTCATTCAGAAAAATTACATATCGACGTTTGTGCATATACAACCCTCACAAATGGGCGATCATGTTGTGCTATTTCCTCTCTGTTTACTGTACTGTATGTGTGGTGCACTGTGAAGGATGGAGCTGGTGCTATCTGGACACAATCTGCCGGGGTCACTGGAAGAGGCACCAGAGGACGCGGTGACAGGGGCCTAGTCAAGGATGTCCACTCTCTCGCCTGCTATTCTGAGTGCCGCGCTTTTTATTCTGTCACCCATCTCGGCCCGAAGCTCCAGGGTCACAAAGGTTGATGTACTGTACACCTGTGTGCAACAAGCAGCAAAGATAGACTCAAAGGGAATGTTTGTGTACGGCTTTGTGACTGCGTCTTTGTGTAAGAATGTGCAGAGTTGTATGTGGTGGAGTAACTGTTTGATATGTTAGAAAAGCGGCTGGTTTGTGATGGAGGACATAGAAAATGTTTTATGCTATATTTCTGTTGGTACAAACACGTTACTAATACTATATCTTGACCCTATTTCAGATAGCACCTGACAGGTTGAACTACTCATTACACTAAAACTAAGTTAAGCTAATTATTTCAAGATTTTATATAAGTATATGTATGAATTGCATTCTTTTGTTAATTCATTATTTTTTTTCATATCTTAAGAATTTCTCTAGAAAAGAAGCAGCCTTGTGTACTATAGGTAACAGGTCTCAAACTCAAATGGAGCTGTGGCGAAAATGATCACAGTCAAAGTTGGTCAAGGGCCGCATTTGAAAATATTTCCCTGACTATGTTACTGTGTATACCAAATAAAATATAGCCACATTATCCTTTTATATTGTTTTCTATTGCTTAGGCCCTCGTGTGATTAAAGAAAAAGTGAATAATCGGCGACCGATAACTAGGTTCAGACTCTCCATCCCAGAAAAATGTTGGAAAAATTTTATATAATTTGCTGAATCCCAGTGAATTTTAGGTTTTATAGTCACTAGGTTGTAACTGTACAATAAAACAATATGCTAAAACACAAATTTGGTTCAAATTGTTACGTGCAGTCTATTGGTGTATTGGCCACAATCAATACTAATTAGAAACCGTGTTGGGCTGAAAACATCTCAGGGGCCTCCAGTTTGAACTTTCTGCAATAGGTCATGTCTTGTGAATAGTTCTTGATTTGTTAGGGTTTGTTTTGTGGTCCTAAAAGGTCTTACAAAGTATGAATCTACCAAATTATGTGAAAAAAGCTACATCGAAAAAAGCAAAAAAAAAAAAAAGTCATATTACTTTAACTGGATCTACTATTGACTTTCTAATGCATATTCACATTTATAGGGCTGGGTAATATCTTGTATGTCTTATATTGAGTACATATGGTACAAAAAGGGCAGAATATAGAATATACTGTATATTTGAACCTGCAGAAGGGAGGTTGTGGATAGTTGCTACATCTGTCTGATGACTCTGAGATTGACCAAGCTCAAGACATTGTAAGGAATTGGATGGAAGCAGAGATAACTTGAAGCAGTTTTGGAAATGTGTAGGTTAAATTGTCCCGCCCTTTATAGTCCTAGTTCTGTCCCAATTTTGATGTGATGAGTAAACAACCGATTCCTAATTTACATCAGATTTGAATAACAGTTTTTTGATGGAAGCTGAAAATGTGCTCTTTCTCCATTATGTTTACAGCGTTTTTCATTCATTTGGGAATTCTCATCTCAACAAAAGCACTTTCTCTCCTGTCTTTATTTACACGTAGCCTCTCTGTGTTCTGTGTGGGTGTTCCGACGATCCAGGCCAGCTCACCACATCTGGCGTTGTTTGAAAGTACACTGTTATTTCGGCAATTAGGCTTAAAAACAAATAGAATACCTCGGCTTTGCGCTCCTGCCTGTCTCGCGTCTATAAATGCCAAAGCCCGTACCCTCCTCGCGCACGCTAGCAGGTCGCGCATGCACATAATGACATAATGACGGTGGCTGTTTATGTTTGTCATCCATTTTTCATGGCCAATTAGGTGAAATGGAGAGCATGTCTGAGTGAAAACCTCAGCTATGGCAGAAAACATCAGGCAGTGGAGTCAGAAAGAAGACACAGAAAAATAGACAGTTGCGTACGCATGACATTTAGCAAGCAAGTCAGTGGATAATTGTTGTTATACCTATTTTGTCCTGAAGTTGAACAAGGCAGGGTGTGAAGGATTTTTTTTTTTGACTGGTAGAAAGTATATTGGACTTGTGGATAAGGGAATTCTTAAAAGTCATGGAGTATTTGAACATTAGATTATTGAACATTTTGCTTATGCCCTCAGCATTCCGGGTGTTAATAGTTGTCACCAAGCCCGTCGACAGGGGGGACAACCGGGTTTTTGTCCCGGGCCTCAGGACTAAGAGGGCCCATCAACGTCTCCTCCTTTTTTATTGTTTTATTTTTTAATAATTTTTTAAAATTATTATTATTTATTTTTTACTTATTTTATACTTAATATTTACTCAAAACCCGAAAAATAATATGTTGCAACTGTAAAATCGAGCATTTTTTCTTAACTGTCCCCCTCCTGTTTTCAAAATGGTTTGATCCTACTAGCACGCATCGTACGCTCAAGGCCGTGGGAAGTGGAGGTGCGCTGGGTGCTGCTGACGCACCCCCTGTTCCAGACCATGTGAAATTATTTCTAAACTGGTCAGCTTATTTTTTCGTTTAAATTGTCACTTTTCTGTGGACAGCAGTGATGTAAAATGCTTTATTAAGCTTCTCTTAAGATAGACGCTACTTCACTCCGCTCTCTCTCTCTCTCTCTCTCTCTCTCTCTCTCTCTCTCTTTCTCTCTCTCTCTCTCTCTCTGTCTCTCTCTCTCTCTCTCACACACACACACGCTCTCGCTCCTGTCTAATAAGCTGGGGAGTACATTAAACAATAGCATAATTATTGGCCATAGGTAATGACAGACACCACTGATAAAAACGAGAATGTGCAGGTCAGGAATTAACCATCTGTGCATGAATTAACCAGTCGCATTGTTACAGCAAATAGCGCGGAATAAAACAGTTTGGGATCCATAAAGATGTTCTACACAGCCTAAGCTTTTAGCCAATTTTTATTTTATCAAAATCCGTTGTGTATTTGCAAAGTTATGAGCTAAACAGCTGACCAAACTATACTTTTGTAAATTCCAAGCGAAAATGACGGCGGCGAAACGCGCACCGCGGATCCAAAAAGATTCTGAATTCCATAAAAAACAACACAACACGCAAAGGTCCTTGAAGAGTCTGGACAAAGGTGACCTGTTGTTTGAGGCGTCTGTTTGCAGCCGTTCACAGCCAGAGGCAGCGCTAAAGACAGCAGAGGCAGAGCTGGAGGCAGCAGAGGCAGAGCTGGAGGCAGCAGTCTCACAACCTGCAGTTTGACATGTCACTCTGAGCAAAGAGGACTGACTTCACAATCAAAAGAGGTTTCATTGCCATTGCAAGTGAACCAAACTAAATTCACAAACTAAGAACTTCATTTGATAATAAGGTGCATCATATAACACTGATGCTACTAATAAAGAACAAAATATATATATATCAACTATGAAAAAACATTAGAAATATAAAATCAAATTAATTATAATTATGAATTATAAGGTCATGCCAAAAATAGGCATACAATGTAAAATAGCCAGATATGTTAATAATAACTATTGATATCTATAAAATATAATAATATTAGAATAAAAAATATATATATATACAGTATACATCTGAAAAATTAATAATAAGCAGAATCTCGGCGCGCGCATGTGTGTTTGGCGGCGGGAGGGGGGCCCATGTGAGGTCTTCTTGTCCCGGGCCCCAGCATGTCTGTCAACTGCCCTGGTTGTCACCCATTCATACAAAAAAAAAAAAAAAAAGCCGACAATATACAAAGTAGCACCAGTGAACATTTGTTGTGTGCCTTGAGTCTTTCCATCCCTGAACATGCTGTAGACCCTTTTCCGGCCACAATAGAGTTTCATCAATTTCAGCGTGCTACATCAATCACCTCGGATTAGCTGACACCTCCTCTACCCACAATGCACTTCTGCCTTCGAGGCCCTGGCTGATCGGATCGGTTTGACGTCAAAAACAACACAGGCTGCACACACACATATATCTGCACGCATTCTTTTTTGTTGAGCTCAGCTTTTTTGTCTGACCATTTTTCTTTCTCTGACAGAATTTCTTTATTTTCATGATTTTTTGTTTAAATAGCTTCTGAAAATAAATGATCTTATGTGGATAAAAATAACAATCTGAACTCTGAACTTGTTTGCGTTTATTGGGTATAGCACCTTTAATCTTACACTGTGGAAGGTTTAACTGAACTAAAAGCTGCTGTCTCTAAGGCGGTCACAATAATTTCATTTTTTAAGAGAATTCATTTGTATTAAAACTGATTAAATAGATATGCTTAACTGTTGTAGATGGCAGAGACGTCTCTGTAATATACAGTTCCTACAATTTTATGTCTTCAAGTTTTAGCTTAGCCCTGTCCTTCGTCTATTCATCTTTCAGGCTATAACTACTGGCATAGGTTAAAAGCACTCACCCATTTATAGCCTATTTTTATTTCCGCAAAATGTGTCTTTATGCCATCTTGCTAGAATTTTACACTTGCAACAATTTTAGTCATTTAGTGCTTGAAACGCAGAGCTTAAAATCCAAAGTACATGGTGAAATAAAACTGTCTGCTGCTCAAAGGCCAAGGGTGTAAAACTTTGCATTGTAAATGATAGTAAAATGCAGAAGGGTGCAAAGGCAGTAGTTAGTTTTTCATTTCAAACAACACAGCTTGGCCTGAGATCTGTTTGGGATTTCTGGAATACAGTGATCATAACAGCCTCTATTGATGCACACTGGTCAGACTGGTTTCACTGCGGACGCTTTTTTTTTTTAAACCCGTCGGATTAAAATGAGTGTTGCATGTGTCCACAGAAACTGAAAGACAGCAGCATTTACAGTTTTTACTTGCACTTTATGCTTCTACTGATAATAATAAATGCATTTTCTGTCACATAAAGAATTAAGATGAAAACTGTTTTTATGAGTTTATTCATTTATTTATTTTTTCATAAGGAAAATGCCCTTATTTAGTTCAATGCCAATGTATAAATTAGGTCTGTGAATAGGAAAGCCGGCTCACATTCTGAGCAATAAAGTGAGAAAAAAATATATATAAATAATAAACTCAGTATGGTACTTCCAGTCATGTCCAATTCATTAAAATGCTTGTAGAGACAGCTTATGGCACAGATCACTATAAATTAACAAAACAAACAATATATTCAACTGTCTATACATTCTACGGAAATGCTGCAAAACATGAATTTCAAAATTAAGTTTCAAGTATTATAAAATATTAAGACATTGAAGAGGTATTTATATATAGGCCGAGAAATAACATTTCAGAGTGTTGTTTTATTGTGGCAATATTCATGCTGCCTAATCAGCAACTTGAAATGCAACAAGCTAGGGTTGATTATAGTTCTCACTAACACATTTGAGTATACTATTTTGATAGGACAGGATGTTGGGCACATAAGAAATTTGAGCTTTGTTCATAAATAATTAGAGCTTATCAAAAGAATTGCATGATTTTCTTTTTACAAATGTACATGTTTAAATGCTTAGTCTAGCATGGTCTATAATCTCATTTCACCAAATCAAGAGACTGCAAAAGTGAATGACAACATAACAAACACACTTTTATTTAGTATTCATTTATTTTTGTTCAATCCATTTTGTGTTTTCTGATACAGTATCACTGTGATTACAGTTGTCTCACAGGGCTTAGCAGCAAATGTTGATTTGATCCAACAGATAAATCGCAAATCAAACAATGACAACACAAAGGCTATGATGCAGAGGGAGAATTATAACAATAGACTGTATCGGAGAGCTTGGATTCGGAATGTTTTGGAAAATAAACCCTACTCCACCTTCAAAAACATCTCTGGGAAATGAGCAACACCAAAATGTTAAGAGATAGTGTGTTTTACAATAACAAGAGCCATCTGTTTTGGTCTGGTATTGAGAACAAGGCTATTACACAGTCCTATCCCCACACTGTATCTATCATGAATCATATCAGTTACCAAAGCTTGCCCACACTACCTGTACAACACGTAGCTGCTTTTGTGTGTGCCTAACTTGAATAGAGCACTAATGTCTGCCCATGGGACTCTAGCTAAACTTGGCGGACCACACGGGGCGCAGAGACAGTGCACTTTTGTCGGGCGCCACTGCCTTTTCTTGATTAATGGAGTGTGAAGGGATTATGCTGATTCAGTTCATAACTAGGGCACTCGGCAGACTCATTACACAGGTGAGAGTGCGCCCTTGCTCTGCTTTTTGGAGCGCCATATCGCATGCCAGGTGAATGGAGTCTGTGTGATAAAGGGCCCATGTTTGAAATGCGGTAGAGGGAGTCATCAATGAAGCTTTAGTGTCATGTTGTCTAGTACAGTATTCAATAAATAAACAGATAAAATGAAAAATTGAGTAGACTGATTAGAATAACATGACATTTTTTATTTGGATAATTTCACAAAAGGTGTCATGGTATCAGTAAAGAAGTCATGGATTTGAACTTGAAGTTGGACCAAATCGGCATCTTATCATCTGGGAGGAATTTGCATGAATTTACATGTCTGCCTGGGTCCTCCAAAACTTGCATGTACAGGTTTATTGACAACACTGTAAAATTCCCCTAGTGAATGAATGAGAACGTGAATAACTAACTTGTCTATGTCTAGTAGGTGTTTCACACATAAAAGTGCCAAGAACCAAGTATCACTTTATACACTCCTTGTTTCACGGAGCTAGTTGTACCCTAGGAACAAGTACCAGCTAGCATCATAAGGACCTTGGAGACTTTGGGTGACGTCAACCACTTGCGTTGCTAGAGTACGCTGGACGGTACTCCAAAATACTGTTGAGTTACTGAAGATTAGTACGTTTTTTTGGGTCCCTCATAGTCTTACTCTTTAGCGTACAGACTTAGCGGTGTTTGTGCTTCTGCATCTGTCCATCTCTCATCGTAAACCTTAATGTCATTATTATTTTAACAAAACTTTCCAAAGGTCTCAGTCTAAGGGAAAAGTACTTGCCCCAGAGCAGAAGCTACGTTGGTCCCCACTTTGGCCTCCCTGGTTCCTGGTCCTTCTGATGTGGGAACACGTCAGAAAGGGGCCAGAGGCTAAAAGGTTGCAGGAACAATAAAAACTTCCTACAGTGCGGAAACACATTATGTGTTAACCCTGTGATGAGTTGGACACTGTCGAAGATGTTCTCCTGCCTTGGCCCAAAGTCAACAATAAATGGTAGACAATGAATAAATGTAATAGTTGTGTCAATAGATCAATCACCATTGGACAGAGTACAAAGTTTTGAATGTAAAGTAATACACATTAAACATAGATCTAAATTAAATCAAACCTACATACTTGTACACCTTCAGTAGATTCACTGTATTACAAACAATCTGCACTTGACTAGCGCGCCCAAATAATACCAGAAGAAACAAGAAAGAGACTACTGGCATATGTAAACTCAGAAAGATATAAATCCAGTTAAGCTGTGAGTGAAAGCCTAAAAACAACTGTGAATGAAGTGTCAACATCCCACTCCCTTTGTCCTCAAGCCCATAAACAAACAGTGTACTTACCAAGCAATATCAAGTGCTCTTAGTTGAGGAAGTCATAAAGACATTTACATGAGTCAAAGAAATAAGGTGAACCAAAACAGACAACTAAAATGTTAATAAACATTGTCAGTTTTTTGCTTGTGAAGCAATGGTGGACTCTGCTCACAACACCATCTTGCTAGGTTAGTGTTAGCTTAGTGTTAGCATCAATACTCATCTCTCATTGTGAGCACATGTTAAAAACTACAAATAGGAAGAATAATTCACCAAATGAAGCATATGTGTTTAATGTTACCTCTATTGTTCAGGGATAAAAATAAATAAATAAAACTTGAAACAATCTCACATAAAACAGTCAAGTAGTCTTTAATTAATACAAATATATAAATAGATTCATTTTTTTTTTGTTTATGTAGCTAGCCTTAGCTTTGAGGTACAATATAAATCTAATCTAATATCTTATCTAATATAAATCATAATAAATTAGGATGATTAGCAACAATCAAATGCATATTGCAACAGGTCAAAAGCAGTTTGAAAAGTGTAAGACCTGCTGAATAAAGAAGCTTAGACTCGTCTGAAAACCCTTAGAGAAGCTCTGTCATATGCATCTTACTTGTTCTGATTTGCTTCACTCTTGAGATAATAGCACTATTGATCGCTGTATCACACAAACAAATCGACATAGCCACCAGCTAAGTGTGGCCACCATCCAATCAGAGCTTTCTGCCTTTGATTGGAACGCTGCCAAACAGGACAAACAAAAGCAAAAACTCAACTGGGCTTTTATTCTCCTGAACGCACCAGATATGAAAAAAAGCACTGCAGCAGTCTGCGTAGAACGATGAGTAAACCTCGCTCAATTTCTTGGCAATTTCTCGAACCAGTTAAGTGTAACGTTTCCTTTTGTTTGAGATGCTACCATGCGCTATTTTCACCGCTGCTGAGATGAGGCAGATGCAGAGCACTTGTGTCAAACAAAGGCTTACAATGTGGGAGTGTGCCAAAGCCAGACGTTAGCTTTGAAAGAAGAGACATTTGTAGCGATTTGGAGAAAAGGTCTCGAGAGGACAATTCAATTTTTAGTTAAGATTTTAGTTGATGTGGTTCAATTCATGAAATCACTGTTAACTTGAGCAAATAAGCCAATTTAAATCAAGATGGAAAGGATGTTCTAAAAATAAATGAATGAATCAATGAATAAAAGGTATACATAAATATAGTGGCATTAAGGCACCAAGGGGACATGTGTGGTACCATCCACTTTTTCTTAATTTTTGGAGAATTTTGTTTTTTCAACTCATAACACTTTAACTATCTATCTAACTGTGAAAACTACAGAGACCAGACATTTTTTGTGCTCCAAAGAGTTCAGAAACACAGGATTTTAGTCAGGCATTTAAGTGAAAGAAGGCTACCTTATGAGGTTAAATATTTTTGTAGCATTGTTTAAGATATTAAGAGCCTCATTTATCAAAGCAGGTGCTAAAGTGTAAGCATTTTGAGCATATGCACTCTTAATTTAGTTCTGGAAATTGCGGAGAATATGTCTCTATTGACTCTCATTCCTTTTCTCCATATACTGCTGACATTTAGATCACTGTGATGTCATCTGAACAATCTCAATAAGTCAGCTAGCATGCAAAAGAAATATCCATATTCCCCACATTGTCTTCTTCACCTGATTGAAAAAAGTCTGCAATAATCCATCAGTTTCCACCGGATCTGCGCTACTCCAAGGAAAACCACTTGGAACAATACAAAATATCACATTACCAGAAGTTTGCTAGACTCACATCACTCACGCTTGCTTGTCTCCCAGACGGTAGACTCGGCGGCGGATTGAACCCTGCGTGATTATGGCTGTGGAGACTTAGTGCGCAGGGACAGACAGACAGCTGGGGCGATCTTTATTGGATTCCACATAAACACTCCCCAAGTGTTTGTGCGAGAGGATGTCTGCGAAGGCTTGTGTCGGCATCGTGCAGGTGTTGATCTCTACAAAATGTGAGCCAAATGTCCGTGACGCTGCTCCTGTTTTACGCATCCGACATATGCCTGCTGAAGATTGTGCGGGAGAAGGTTAACAAGAGCAATGAAACGGGAAGATGTCACATGCTAAAAGTTAACGGCTGAAGTTTGGCTAGTACTTGTGAATAGTGAACAATTTAAACTATGGAGATGTTACTACTTTTCCTGGAGTGTGCTATTAAACTTGTATATCACAATGGAGACAAGCACGTGACATTGTTTGAAAAGCATACAGATACTGACTGTGATTGGCTGATCTTCCTATAGGTGTGACAATATATCATACATCCAGTAATATGCTAACCAGCATTTCCTCGTCTAAAATGTCTTCTCCATCTGCGAAGTTGTCCTTTGGAAACCTAACAACATCCCAGTGGCCACATCAACCATGAGACTTGTCTTGTGTGTACATTCATTTGTGTACATCCAAAAGCATCTCTCTTTTTCAGTGAGAGCGCTGAACATGATGAAGTGTCAGGCGATGGGCTGATTGGCCATATGTCTGCACAAATGAGCTCTTTATTTAATAAGGCCCCTGATCTAAATTGTCATTACTGTCAACATTTAACTGTGGCCCTCGTTGCCAGATGGTGTTTGGTCATATATCAGGCAGATGAGCCGTCTCACATTACACTGTCCTGTTGTATGATAACTTCATTTCAGATTAGGAGCATTCTGGAGTGGTTATGCTCTTCTGCTTTTGGACATTGTGTTGGTTTTAATGCAGACGCTGTACAAAATATATCAACACCCTTTCTGTGTGGCGTCTGAGTTTGACAGAGAAATACATCTTCACTTCTGGGTGTTGATTTGCATAACAATGTGGGTCTAGTTTTTTTTGGAATATTCTTCTTCTGGTGTTTTGTGAAAGTAAAGGTTCCATGATGGATGGATAGAAAAATGATCATTACCACTTTCTTAGTTTCTACGTTACCTATGTCAGTATAAATCAAGGTCTGTATACATTTTACTTTCAAGTTTCTTAGTTTCTGATGTGATCGGTGTTGGGAAGTAACCAAATTATTGCAGCAAAAATTAGGCTACTACAAATTGTAAGGCTAGGGCACTGTGCTATCAGATGCTATTGTTGTTATAATCGTATGATTGTTACAACAAAAAACAGGGAGTGTTTAAAGCTATTATCAACAATCATGTTTAACCATCAAACAATGTGTCCTAACTGTAAATTACTGAATTATGTCTCATGCCAAACAATCGGAAATTCCCATGTCTTTCACATTCAGATAGTTATTTCTCTAGTTTCCTTGGTAACATTTTACTTTATAGTGAGATATATTTACGCTGACCTCAACCATGAGGAACAACAGTTAACGCCATGTAACTGCTAAGACCAGTTTTGATAATGGCTCGAAGACTGCAGCCAAAACATGTCATGGTGCATCACTAGCAAATTTGTCTGACTAAATAAATAACATACAAGTACTTCTCTAATGTAAAAGCAATAGAGCAGTCATTCATAGAAATTGGGACTATTTTGTCTCTTGTTTTTTTTTTCCTTCATTAAATGGCATGAAATATTAACCTGAAATGATGGTGTAGTCCCTCATTCATCCAGGAGTGATCCATAGTAGAAGTCTTCAAAGTAGTCATCAGGACAGTGTTTCTGAAGATCAAGACGTTTCAACTCTCATCCGGTTTTCTTTCAATTTTCATTGAAAATGACTTTCGGATGAGAGTCGAAACGTCTTGATCTTCGGAAACACTGTCCAGATGACTACTTTGAAGACTTCTACTATTAACCTGAAATGTGACATTCTGAATCAACTATAAACATGGCGTCAAAAAAGTATTAGAAATGTTGTTTACATTCAGTATGTTCTAGTTTTTGTATAGTACAGTCTTCTAAAACTTAGCAGTTTGGTCAGAAAGAGAATACTTTTGTATATGCAATTTGGAGAATAAAATGTGTATGACATACTTGCTGGATTCTATTGTGACTGTGGATTTACAAACAGATGGATTTACAACAGCACTGGTAGTGAGAGCAAGTTAAAGTAAATGGGAAATTAAAAAAATAAATTTCTTTTTGCTTTCCTTTGTCATTACACTTCTCAAAGATAGAACTAAACATCCTGCATTGCATTTGATGTAGTTTGAAGTTTCAACCTCTGTGTTACACTTTATGGTCCCAAATTCAGAGAATAACCCAGTGGGAATTGCTCACACAAATAGTGTAATGATGAGACCAGTAGACCCAAACACATTTGAATGCAGATATGCAGTGCTCTTTAAAGTATGCTTCCCCTCACTGATTATGATTTTAAACTTTTACGGAATAAAATTTTCTTTTACTACTACTTCACTTGCAGACGTTGAATATGCTGATGCAGCTCAAACCACCTCTGCCCAGCAAGTAAATGGAGATGAATATTCCAAGCTCTGGTCATTTTAACTAATATATTCCCTTTTACATTAGAACAGATTTACAACTTGTCATAAAGCGCCCACACTGGCCCCTCCTCTTTACCTTCCAGCCCCTATCATTACACAACTCCAGTGTGGCCATTAGTTTCTCATTGCCATATTTCTTCTCTTATGAAAATATACGAACCTCTCTCTGTTTTGACAATACAAGACGATGAGGTCATGCATTTTCTACCAGTCACTCCAAGAATCGGTAATGAGACGCGAGGCTGGAGTAAACCGCAGCTACGCTAAATGCCCCATGTTTTTTAGGCTCATAATATGTTGGGACTTTATTGCTTCCTGCTCGGGGCAAGTTTTGGCTTTACCGCAGCCGGGACGTCCCGCGGAGAGTGAGTGTGCATATATGGGACATTATGACAGTCGGCGTCTATGGACAAGTGTCAGATAATAACAGGGACCAAGCGTAATGGGCTGGGAAGGAAGCCAGGCCTGCAGAGAGGATATAGGATTGGAACCTATTTTGAGTAAATGGGAAATTGAATGATGACACAAAATAGACCGAATGGGTTGTAAGTTGTGAGATGGCTTTTTGATTGATAGCTGAAAAGATGTTGGAACGCCAAGGTTTTTTTTTTTGGCCACATATACATATATATTTTGATATTTCAAGTTTTATTTTCATTCCTATTTGACCAATGAAATCCTAGCTGATATAGACCAGACCATGGAGATTTAACATAGCTTTCCATCTCCATGTTTTCACTAGAGGACACTCCAATGCCTAAATGCTTAACTGGAAATGGAAGTGTAGTTTGAAAAGTAGGGTTTCGCAAATTGGATAAAACATCTATGTCAAGTTTTCTTGGATTAACCTGTCCTCGTCCTGCTAGACGAGTCATTTTCCTCTGCTAATGGACTCTGGCTTACAGACTTAAACTTCAACTCTATCTGTCCATGTGGATCTCTCCTTCACTGTGGTACTCCTCAAGGTTTCTCTTTTCCTCCAATTTTTCCTTGCCAAACAGGAGAGTCTAAGAACAGGGGATGCTCTGGGACAATTATTCATCAGCCTAATTACTAATGATCTACTTTGACATGCTTCACCAGTCACTCTTTCCTATTTTATTATCACACTCTGGCTTTGACATATGAATGTTTATTTTATCTTCTAACATTGATGTTTGCTAAATTAACAATCTTGGTAAATTTGCCATACAAAATGAATAGATTTGATTATGTTCAAAGTTCATACTGTATTTTACTTGCTTACTTTTGTCAGATTATTGATAAATTGACTTGTGGAACAAGTAATTACTTGGATTTCATTTTGGACATATTTAAACTACAAGATCAAGAAGTACACAGTGCTGCAGCTTTAAGATTTGACAAGACATCACTGAAATTGTGACTTTGATTGATTTGGTTATAGTAGTGACCAAAAACAAGTTAACCATCAAAAAACAAACTATAAGATGGCTAATAGACACCTTATTCTCTCTTCAATGCACATTTGTATGTCTTTTTGGGCAATACAAATCATGATCTGAACGTCAGAATTAGCTGGATTATAGCTATTGGCGTCATACAATATCTTATTAATAGTTTTTACTTTTCAATAACTTTGGAAACTCTATCAAAATGACCAATCACCATCACAATATCATATTTTGCAAATTTTGTCATTCTCCTCCATCTTCTCAATGCCTCGAGCAGAACTCAATGAAACTGAAAAGCTTACGAGTTTAAGCTACATTTGTCATTGTCTCTGGCTGTTACCGCAAAAACATTTATCCCAAAATGTCAGGTTAGAAAACGAATAAGAAATTACATAAAAACAGCTGGCAACGTCTTCCACACACAATGCCAATGTCTATGCTCTTTGTGCGTTTCATTTGCCGCCTAATAGCGACAGTCTCTGCAAAAATGGTTCACTTATTTCATTCTTTTGAGCTGGCTGCATTGGTGCGTCTGGCCCAGAAGGGGGTTAAGTGGTGGGGTTAATTGCGCCCCCCAAAAATGGAGGCCCTTGGAACAGAGACATCCTTAATGCCCTGTACTCTGCTCACTCGCCCCATCATCTGCTCTTTATTGTTTTAAAGTTGGCCTTCGGGGAATTCAACAAAACCACTTCGGGCTTGTCATCCTGTTGGAAAAATACTCATACAGCCGGTTGTTAAGCTTCACTGTGACTATCTGGGGAATAGTGATAGGCTTGTACTTTTACTCATATTTGAGTCATATAGTATGTGTAAGGACTGCAGGAAAATGTGTGCTGTTGTTTGAGGTGTGTTAGAAAAGAAAGAGTGTAAGGTCATAAATTAAATAAATTATATTATGCTATTAGGATTCTTTCAATCTGAAAACAAGCTGTTCTCCACCTTGTGATGTCATTAAGTGGTAATACAGGAAATGCTCCATGGTGATTTTAAGTTCCACCCTCTTTCACTAGAAGATTTGAGCCATTTCAGCCTAAGTTTGCCTCTACAGTTAAAGTTTTTGCCTTGTTTGAAGTGCTTGATTGTTCTTTGCAGTACAAATGATTAAGATTCGACTATTCAAAACAAAAAGACAATTGCTCAATCTTAGTGGATTGTAATATAAATCAGTTCAATTAAGACTAAAATGGCTGTTAACAATAAAAGTGCCATGTAAACATCAGAAGGTAAAACAAAGCATTTGAACTTTGCAGATGGAAGCATCTTTGGGTTTGTTTTTTGATGCAATGACAACAATCTAACATGACACTTAGCTTACAGGAGTAATTTTTGCAAAATATAGGAATTGCAAGTAAAATCTTGAGACTGTAACTCAAGTGTAGTCACTAACTCAACCTGTTATATACATTTTCATGATCTTTATGAGCTCCTCTATCCGTCTGGCTGGAATTATGCTGTTTAGTTTGAGTCAATCGCTGTTGCTGGACCAAAGAATTTTGTGCGTTCATTGATAGAAAAGACGTCTGTGCCTCAGTTGGATTGAATTCAACCTATCAGTTTCAAATGTTAGTCACGTGCATCCGCTTTTCCATGAAGGCTTCAGTGAAGACCATTTAAGACTGAAAATATGTCGAAATTTATTTTATCGCTACAAAGATCAATCTTGCATGAGCAACAATGGGGAGCAACAAGTATATAGCAACACGCCATATCCTTTTTATAATAAATTCCTAGAAAAGTGTGAGTGCATGTGTCGGTATCAAAGGAGGTGACAGCAGCAGCACAGGAGTAGGCAGACTGCATGTGAGCTGTCCTCTGTGCAAGGACTGCATCAAGACAGGACTGGAGCTGGACTGGGTTTGGATATAAACAGTTTAGTAGAGATCACAATGGTATCAGTAGTAGTGGTAGTGGAGTATGGCAGTTCAAGTGTTGATGGTTAAAGAACTAGAAGCAGCAACACTAATACAGTTAAAGGAATTCTAGCAACAACATTCTAAATACTTTTAAAATGAACGTGTACATTTAGTTTCCATCTCCATTTAAACCCACTGAACAACAGCTCTTGAGTATTTATACTGTGGCTCCAAAGCTGGACTCTCAAGGCTGTGGAAAATGGTCTTGAGATGTAACCGCATACAAAAGCTCATTCTTTCCCTGGCTGATGCTCCCGTGTCCTGTTTCTTTGTGCTCATCTGTCATTGGGGCCAGCAGACAGCCAGGAGGAAGGGAGCAGAGCAGAGTAATAACAGTGAAGAGAAGGAGAAGACGGTCCAAAGATGCAGAGAGAGGGAGAGAAAGGCCTTTGCAAAGCCATTGTGGAGGGAATGCTCTCTGCCTGTTGAATGTGCTTACGTTGTGAGTACGAAGTATGTTACAGCAACCACTTTTCATATCCGTATGGTTTTACATTGAAGGTTGGAATGTTTTATTCATGGGTCAACAGATCCAAGCCATAACAGCACTGCAAACTACATAATACATTTAAAAAGGCAAGGTGAAGTTGTGTACAAGGGTGGCAGAATCTATGTTCGCTTAACCTTTAATTTACAGTGCACTAATGTAACTTTTCTGGAGAAAAAAAAAAAAAAAAACATTACGGCAATCATGTTAGCTTTGCAGCTATTTTACCATGCCCCTTATTCTTATCTTCTACCAATCCACTTACCAAGTAGTTACTAAGGATTAATCATAATCAATAAACTGCTTGTTCACTACCTATTTTTAAATCAAAATTCAGTGGACCAATCACAGCACACTATTGTGGTTTGGGAGGAAGCGCATGTTCAACCCAAAACAAACACAGCGACGCCGGCAGACGTGCTTCAGCCTATTTTAGCAGAATTATGAACTACTTTGGCGCTTAAAAATTTGTGTACACAGAGTAGATTTTTGGATGGCTAAGATGTTTGTGCTTTCTCTAAACTGTATTTAACAAAAATGTGACTTGTCGGCTACGTCCAGGTTCAAATTCTTCAAACAGATTCAAATATTGACACAACTTTCCATTTTTTTTCCTACGGTTTTTAGACAGGTAATGTGTTCGAAATGGGCAAAATGCATGACCTCATTTCAAAGCCCAAAGGCAACATGACTATAGTGCAAGAATGACCATAAAATCAAAATCAATCTTATATCACCCATAGTCAAATTCCTAACAAAACAAAACTATGACTGTACTGGCTACAACAAATGACTTTCACTAGTTTCCTTGCACACCAAACCGCTCCATAACTTGTGTGTTCTTGTTGTCATCTATCCGTAATCCTTCTGGACAGGAACCTGGCTGTGCTGTTTGCTCTGCCTCTCCGACTCTTGCTGTGAGAAGATTTACAGTAGATTCATCATTTGGGCCTCCCCCTCCTCCCGCGCCCTTCGCCTCTTCATCCAATCTTCTCTACGCTTAGCTCACCTTTGTATTTTGTCTCTCTTTTCCTCGTTGCTAATTCTATTCACGAGTCTCACGCACTCCATCAGTCTGTCCACCTCAGCCGTGGGAAGGACTGGAGAAGAGAGAGAATGGGAAAGATGGGCGTATTATGTGACAGTGATAAGCGATCGATCCCCAGGCCAAACAGCCCGGGGAGATCACGCTATACTCCCTTTCTCCTACCTCCTAGCTCCTATCTCTTTTCGCCCCCACCCTTAACCTTTGTTCCCTCCAAACTGACGGAGTTCATTAAGAGTGTGCGTGTCTTTGTCTACGGCGTGTGCACACTTTTGCCCGTCTGCCTAGTTGATAAGTCATGAAGGATGGCTCCCAAAGGTGCCCCTAAAGACCTCTTAGTGGCTTTCCATCAAATGTGTACAGCCGGACTGACATGCGCGCAGATCTCATTAGGGTTTTTCCTCTTTTTCTGTATTTATTTATTTTTTTACAAGGCTAATGCACTTTGTGGTGATTGCACGAACACACTACAGACCGAGGAGTTCCCTGCTTTAATATTTAAACATTCTTTCATTTCCATTTTAGTGATTGTTACATACAGTATGTCTTTGGCAGTTTTGCAGTTCTTTGGATAAATTACAGGTGTCTCTAAATTATAAGCACAATAAAATATCAGCCATTTAGATAAACAAGAGTTCTCTACTACACATTTTCTTTTGAAATGCAGTAAAACTGCTGTTCTAAAATTTTTGTGACTTTTATGTTTGTATGGCCTTAGCCGTTTAGTCAGTTACTATTTTTTTTTTTTTTTTTTTTTCTAAATTAAGGTTAAATTCCTAGAATCAAGTTAAATATTTACATCCAATGCATGGTCAGATCACACCAGCTTTGGTGACTAAATAACCATCAGAAGGTTTGATGTCAACCAAGGCTTTATCAGTTCATTTTAGTTTTACTTTGTTTTGATCACTTATCATGTTTCAAATGTGCACACTGAACAGATCCACATTTGAAAACAGGACTTTTTGCTTTTAACCAAATCTCGCAGCCCTATATTGTTTTTGGAGCTTTTCAAGATTCATATTTTGCTTGACCTTTGCCCATCCGGGATTACATTTCTCCTGGGATTGTGATGGAAGTTTCAGAGTGCGGTTCCTTAAGTTTTCTTTTCTGTGATTGAAGGCTTAAGGGAGTTTGGACATGTCAGGTACACTGAATATCTGCTTCAGTTTTGATATAAGGCTATGATAACATACATACTGCACTGCAAAAACTATATATAGACTTGGCCTGAATTCTGAAGATGAACCTAGATTTTAGTTAAGATAAAGTTATTTATTGTTGACTATTGACCAACAAAAGTAAAAAAAAATATTAACTTGTTAGCAGGGCCGGCTTACGGCATTAGGCTACATAGGCTGCAGCCTAGGGCCTCCGCCAGCAGGGGCCTCAGTGAGCAGCACTTCAAAATGTATCTACTGTAGATAATCTACATTGAAATATGTTCTAAAAAGCAAAAGCAAATTGCTATTAGAAAGTTTTATGTATATTTTTATGATTGAACACATTACATTCTATTGGCATAAGTTAAATAAAAAAGTTTGTGTCTTTTGCAAATACTCAGAGGGAGGGGCCGTACTGCTGCGCTGTGAGAGAGAGAGCGAGAGAGGGAGAGAGAGCGAGAGAAAGAGACTCTGGAAAGATCATTCACAGCATACAGCGAGAAATCCAAGACTCTGGACGCAACTTAGACACAAAAAACACGTTCTACACGCCACAAGCTATCAGCCAGTCTTTGTTTCGGGTCAATCCGTTATGTATTCTCGGAGATACGATCAGTAAAAGCTGATGAACAAACATTTCAACAGATCTTGTTTAATAGCGCAAATCACCGCGACCAAGCGCGGCGCATTGCTGCCCGCATTCTGTCTAATTATTTCAAAGAGAAGTGTCCAAAAACAAGCTTCTGTAGACTATTTTAGCGTGAGCCACTCTGCTTCATGTGTGCGTGACGTGAGAGCGCTCTTTGCCACGAAGCAGCAGAAGAGAGCAGGGAAATTAAAGGGCCCATACACAAAAAAATTGGGTGTATATTTTAACACTGTTTTCACATGTAAAACATATCTGGAACTGTGTTTTGTTGTTTTCACACTTGTTTCAGACACAGTTAGTTCATATTTAAGCCATGTTCTTCTCTAAAATTGAAAACACACTGATTTCTAAGGTACAAAGTGCTCCACTGTGTTTTAAAATTGCACACATCTTTACAAAAATCATTTTAACATTGTTAGCCATATATTTGCTTGACATTGAGACCGCAGAAATAGTTTAGCTTAATTCTAACCTGGAAATTTTCTGTAAGGTAAAACTTACTAAATTAGCTACTGCTAAATTTTTTATTTATTTATTTGATAGGGACAGTGCATATTAATGAACATCTGTAACAGTGCAGTGTAAATATGAGGGCTATTGCGAGCACTGGAGGGGCCTCAAATATAGTAGCCTAGGGCCTCCAAAAACATTAAGCCGGCCCTGCTTGTTAGAAATTAAATGAAAACTTCAATTTAAACTTCTTTTCACCAGGGTGCACCAGGGCCACAAGGCTGAAGATAAAAACAAAATAATAAAAGAATTCCTTTAATGTCTTTGCACAAATGTTATGTGCACATAAACATTTTAAAATCTTTTTTTAATTTTCTATGCTTAATGATAAACAATGATTTAAAAAGAAGCATACTTTTTCACTCAAGGACTCAATGTTTTTCCAAAGAGCCTACTTCTATAACCTCTTTGCATGTTTTTGACCCATTTCAGGTTGGTGCATACGGTGAATAAACAGTAGGAAATGGAAACATTGTTTATCTAAAGCTTATTGAGAGCCGGGACCAGAGGTGGGCTGAGCTGTACAAGGAAGGGAGTGAGCCCAGTGGGATTGTGGGTAATATTTTCACATGTTTGGGGGTCACACATGGTTGGCTCTAAATTAAACCGGCACAGTGGAGGACACAACATTTGGTCATGTTTGAATGTGGAAGGAATGTTGATGCGAAACGAGTGTGAAAACGTGAAATTATCTTTAGCAAAATTGTGTACATCATTTCACTTTTACTTAGAAAATTTGCAAGAGAAATTATTGATGAAGATTTGACCAGAATCAGTGCAAACTTAACCCTAAGCCTGCTCGATTATACTTAAAATAATAATCACTTGGAACATAATTTAGATCACAAATATTCAGCCAATTCTAGCTGAGAGAGAAGGCAGAGCATATGTGCAGATTACATTAAAGAAAATTAGATGACGGACTGTATCTCAAAAAGTCTGCTGAAAATGTATCATTTACAAGCATCAAGCATGTGCATAGAGTGAACTTAATCAAGATTTTTTTAATATTAAGTTTTTGTGGCAATGATCAAAATTAAAATGGACCTTTGATTAATTTTACTGCCGGAATTAACCCTAATTCTTTTTTCAATTGAAAGTCCTTTAGCCATTTTAGGCTGTTGTTACTTCACTTGTTTCTTCAAGTTTCACTCTCAAATGTCTGTGTAATTCTGTATTTTTTTCTACTTCCCCAAAGCTCTGAATAAACAGAGCAACCTTGTGATGTCATAAAGTGGACATTTTAAAGTTGCAACTTGTTTAAGCTGTTTTTATCATTTTGGGGTTTTTGTCTTTTGTTCAACTGAAATTGATGTAAAAAGTCTTCAGTGTATAATGACACAACATCACAAGGTGCTTGCAGTTCATAAGTAGAACAAATCTTGAAATTTGAATTTGTGTGTTAAACATATGTGAATGAAATATAAGTCAACTCTGTTAAACTTGTTGATAAAAAAAAAAAATCCTTCAGTTTAAATTTGAAAAATGGTTTCAACAATGTAGATCTTGTCAAAATTAAAGTGAGCACCTGTAGCTGGAGACTTTTTTGATAATTGTTCCAAACCAGGGAAGCTTTATTTAAAAATGCAGTTCTTTTCATGCAATAAAAAACTGACTTTCTTTAGTATCTTAGTAACAGCTGGGACATATCATTATTTCAGATGTTTGCCATATGCTTTGGAAATAATAAACAACCAAACTTAAAGAAAAATTCTGCTCCTCGACAGGTGTAAAAATGAATCACTTTGTTGAGACGGTCTCGTCACAGCATCTCGACTTAACATTTCACTGAAAAACTTGACAAAGTATAGCGGCAAAGCGACGTGCTAGGAATGTTTGCGTTTGGCCCTGCATGCATTACTACAGCGCTATTGCATAAAACATCAGGCGCTGAGCATTTTAAGTGCTCCTATTGTAATCAGTCCAGAGCCATAAGCACTCTCATAAAGGCTCGGCGAGAGTGGCCCAAGGTCCATTTGGACGTCCAGAACAAAGAGCATCTTGTGATCAATAGACAGCCTCGTTAGGGCAATATGCTGCGGCCGGCGTTTTGTGAACCGAGGAGGGACTGGGAGGGGGTGATGGAGGGACAGGAGCTCAACAGTGAGTGAGACAGACTGAGGCCTTGTCCACAAAGGTTGTCAGAATAATAATCAATGCTAAATCCAGAATCGAAACTACAGTAGACTCATTTGAACAAGAATCAAAACTCTGCCGTACGCAGCCTTCTGAACATAAAGAGGTTCAAAATTATTAAAAGGACATACTCTAATTAAAAAATGACAATAACACTTTTGTAACTTTTCAGTTCTCTTCAATTGTTTTTAAGTGAAAGTGAAAGTTTTCCTAATGTGTCTTGATGCGTTGTAGGCAGACCTACTCTTGAAGGCATGGGGGGTCTGAGGGTCATCCCCCAAGAAATGTAAATTAATGTATTTTGAGTAGTTTAGTTTTGAGGAATAAATTATATTTAAAGCAGCCAGCAGTTAGTAAAAGTGAAAAAAATATGGCCTAAATTATGATTGGTTCCCTATTGTTTTGGCTAGCTGCAGCAATTTTGATATTGTTTTTTTCAGTCTTGCATCAACAGCAAATACAATATGATTTAATAAAAAATGTAATAAAATTTGAGGGTATAATACAATACACACATTTAAAACAAAGATAGCATTGTAGTAGACACATTTTCATGTACTCTTTATATATATTGTTTCATTTTAACGTAAATATCACTCATCAATACTGTCACGAGTTAATAAAATAGGGATGTAAATGCGATAAAACCTCTGCAACATTTCCCTTTCCTAAACAACATCCAAACTGCTTAAATAAGACGCTCCCTCTTATATTTTGACAGCACGGTTTCGCTTTCTTTCCGTCTGTGCCTGAGCCTATACAGCAGCATGCCTCCTGTCTGTGTAAGTGATATTTGGCCAACCTCGGCGCTCACCCCACACTGCATGCTGATGCGCTGAACTGCCGAGATGGTCAATTAGATAACGCTGTGTGATTTCCATTCTACACTTTAGTACTGCCGGCTGCCTGGTCTCCCCTTTTGTGTGGCTGCTTTATGACTTTCTCTGCCTTTCATGCTGTCCAAATGAAAACTCCCATTGTATTTACGTTGGATCATATCGCGTCATTCCGCTTCCATGTCTTGATTCGTCTCCTGCACCCTCCCTTCTCGCTGTAATATTTCTCTTGCCTGTAATGCAAATAAAAGGTCAGCACTATTTATGGGATTTTGTGTCTGTTATCTTAGACTTGTTTTTCACCAGAAGAGAGGAATCCAGTGGAGTTAACAGGTTTGTAGTCAGTTTGTAGAAGCGCATTGACATTCAGTGTGTTTGTTTTTATTCCCGGGGTGTGGTAGAATACAAATAAAGCAACTGTGGACAGAACATGAGCTCGTTTTTTTTTTGCTAATTGTATTTGTTTTGACTGGAGAAAACTACCCTTGTGTGCTTCAGTGAATCATGAAAGAAGTAGTTGAGAGCTAGCTTGCACGTAGTCCATCTAGATTTAGTTTTTGTAATTGTTTAAAGACTCTTAACAAACTTTTTGATGTAAAAGTTTTTACAGACATTCACGTTTTGCTCACTTGTCTAATGTTTTCTGAGCATCACCATTTTCCAGCCAGTATGTGCTGTAAGTCGGTAAGCTAACACATGCTAACTCAGGCTAATAATGTAGGTAATAATGAATAATAACTGTAGATTTGTGTGCATTCGGTCAACTATTCAACTAACTTTTGAGTCAGAAATCTTAAAGTCACTGTTTTTGTTTATGTTGCATTTTAGCTAAAGAAGTAACTGTGTCTCTGTACGTCAGGCAATCAAAATGTTTTCAAACTAGGACGAATGGGAAATGTGACAAATCAATGGTTTTGGATACATTTGCTGGGACAAGGGACACAGAGCTCAAAATAGGGACTGTCTGGGCACCTAAGCTGACTTTACAGTTTAGCCAATGTCAAGTGTGTGATTGTTTTACTGGAGAGGCTAATTTTCCAGCTAGCTACCTTGAGATATTGGCACTACTTAGCACTACAGCTACCTAGCTCCAAGCTTTCTCCGGGCAAGGTTAACGTGGAAATTTGTTTTGTTTAGACAGTCTACTTGTTTAGAAGTCTTTTCATTTCTATTTTTTAAGATATAATTAGTAATTTGCTACTTTTTTAAGCTTGGAGACAAATATCAAGGCTAGACAAAGTAGGTTAATGTTCCAGGCTGGTTTAGAGCTTCAATTGAAAGACCAAAAAGAATGAGAAAAAAAAAAAAAAAGAATGAAAAAAAAAGTACAAACTTTGGATGGACGACAGATATTGTGTTAGAGGCAGGACAATAGTGCCTAAGAAATCTTTGAAGTTGTAGGGTATAACTGGGATGGACTATTTTATGACTGATTCTGATATTTTCTGGCCAAAATGTTGTGTCAGCTTTGTTCATTCACCAGTTTGGAGATGCATGGGGAGCCACCATTTTTATTTGGAGTTACCCAAAATAACCACTGGTGTGTAAGACTTTTGTGGAATACATATAATTAAAAAAAATGGATGCAGAGCTGCGATTATTTCAGGACTAGACCCAGAATAAAATCAGTAAGAACACATTTTGTTTGGTAGAAGGGTCGTGTGCCAGATTTTATTGGCCTCGTGCTTTATATTGATAAGCCTGGCTTAGTGTATGAACTGAAAAATACTTTGCCTTGTCGAGAGAAGTGCAAATGTCTGATGTATTTTGGTTAGTCACTGTGTTTGTATTTGCCAAATTGAAATCTGATTTAATTATGCTCACCAAATAGTATTTTGGTGAGCATAATTAAATGCATAATGTTTTGTTCTGCTCCATTCAAAAATTGAAATAATTCTTCGACTACTGCGTTTATGAAGGTCAAAATTCTGGCTGACTCCACTTACGTCAACCAAACCTCTTTAGAAAAACAAGTCGCTGTCACTCCCTCTGCCTTTACAGTCGTCCTTGGATTTAAACTTCCAAATTAAGAACTTGAGTGTCAACAAACTACACCAAAGAGTCCCGTCTGTGTCCGCAGCATTGACCTCTCGTCGTATATTACGCCTTGGGGGTGAGAACGTGTTCGGGGGCAGCTTCCAAAATGATTTGTGCTCCAATTGATCCGCGACACCTGTGGGACATTTCTACCAGCCCTGCTTTGCCTGTTAACACAATATGGTCGCTCAACATAGACACATGCAAGCAACACAACCGCGGCATTTCACCCAAGCATCTGGAGCGAGTCCGCGATGAAGGGGCCCCCACTGTGAGGCAATGGGGACGTCAATGCCGGGCGATTTAAGCTTTCGACACAGCTCCATCCGAGTGTGGAGAGAGAGGAGCAGGTGGAGCAAGCACTGAACAGGAGACAGACTGATAATTGTATTTAAGTGCGAATGAAGTACATACATAACGCTGTTGCCATTCCAAAAGGCACTGCTCTAATGCACGGAATCGAATTAGCTTTGAAGTATAAAAGATAAACATAATAATAGCCCATATGTATCCAGCCCTGTGCCATATGGAGCAGATTGTATTTGTTAAGTCGTCGTTAGAGCAGTTTTTATGTTCCAGATTGAGCGTAAGCCTGTTTTATGAGGATTTGAGGGACGAACTGCTGGTGCTGAAGTGAGATGGGTCAGAGGTGGGCTTACGACACTTGTTCTACTCATTTTGCGTTTAATAAATTGCATGTATCAGAATTTGTGGACTGGGTTTTAGAGCAGGTCTTTTTCTGGCATGGAAATAGGAATGGTTTTAATTAGGGTGCAAGGATTTTTTTAGGTTCATGTTGAAGTGCAGTGCTTAAGCATGTAGATACAAATGTGTGTGTTGAAAGTTATTATTTATGGCGTCAGATGGTGTCATAATGTGGCAATGGCTTAGTGCTTATTAATGGGAATGGGAGACTAGAACGCTGAAGATGACTTTCGATTATTATTGAATGTATAATTTTTCTTCCTCATAATTTCATTTTTAATTTTAAAATGGGATATATCAGTGTCATTTGACATAGACCATCCATAGACCATTTTAGCAACTTGATGCTTAAACTTACCTGCTAAACCAAAAGAAAATGCCGTCATGTACCTTCAACAAAATTTGTGGTTATTTGGTTTTTCGTTACATATTGACGTAAAAAAGGGTGAAAACGTTTTTGAAATTTTTTTGTATATCTACATTTTGTTGTAAAAAGGGGCAAAATGACTATTTGCCATTGATGTTGCAATTTATTTACAGTATCATTTTTATTGTGTATTTTGTTATATCTTGTATGTGTGGTAAACTGTAGCTTTTTTTAGCGCAAAAACTTTAAATGCATTTTGATTCTAAAATTGTTCACTTGCAATATCAGTGGAGGGTCAGGATTTCCTTGAAAATGAGCTTAAGATAAATACATTAATAGAGACAATACAATAGTTTGCAGTGACAGATCAAATTCAGCGTTCAGCAGTTCTTGTTTTGGATATTACTCATGATATTGAGTTTTTGATTTGAAAGTTAAAGATTCAAGTAAAAGCATTTATTTTTGCTTGGCCAACAAAAAGCTAGAAGATTTTCACCTTCTTCCTATGATCTCACAATCTGAATATTTTGCCTGCTTTGCTCATGACAACCCGTTCTGTCCGCGGCGATGAGACCCAAACAGCTGCGCGGCACTTGAGGGGCAAGTATCGGCGCTAACTTTAGACCACACATGTCGGCACGGCTCGGAAAAACCTGTCCGAAACGTGTCACCACTTGCCTCCACAGTTCCCCGTAATTGTACATAGACCTCGCATTGTTTGCCCAATCTGGATGGAGCGAGCATAAATAAACCTTCACATCATTTACTAGTAAAACAAAAGCCCCCCCTCTCACTCCTCGCTGTGTTGGATTTTCATTTTCTTTTACCACAAGCTTATTTTTGTAATTTCCTGCATGGAGAGGCAGGTTCAAAAGTTCATGAACTCGCAGTTGGGAGAAGAGTGTGAACAGAATGGAGCAGTGCCCACCAAAGACATGACCCCGTGACCTTGTTCTGGTGCCAAAAACCTCTTTAAGCGTCCCAAGAGGAGGCTCAACCAGGCCAATTAGTGCAAATGTAACACGGTTTAGACCTATATTATCAGAGCGGCGATAATGGGAAGGGATTTGTACTTCTTTGGAGTGTGAGGTTTGCATTTGTAGAAACACTTGCTTGTGTTTTTTTCCATTCAAGCTGTGCCAAAGTGAAATTATAGATGAATTGGGGTCAAGTTTAGGGTCATTTTTGATGATAATTGTTGTACAGTTTTTCCACAGTAATAAAATGCGTGAGGAAAACTGAAGCAACAGATGTTTTCACACACTGTCTTTTGTTGGTTGAAGTGTGAGTTGAAGGACAAATATGATGAATATTTGTGTTGTTACAGTCATTCAAACAAGCCACACTAATAAAAAAAACACAGGAGAACTAATCAAACCCATGTTGCCTGATATGCTAACGCTGTAGAAATGCTCAAAACAAGTTTTGGTCAATTAACAGGACAGATTAGAAGATGTACTTATGACATTTACAAAACTTAATCTGTGTTAAAACAATGTTATACAGTTGTTTTATTAAAGGCAAACAGAGTAGAACTGTGGTCTGCAGCCACACTTTGGAGACTTTTTAAACTCCTACTCAGAAGCAGGTACTTTCCATTCAGACCTTAAGTAAACACAAGCTCATTTCCAACACCAACATTGCTAGGAAACACGTGGTAAACATTCTCACACTTTTCTTATCCTCAAGAAAAATCACATTGGTGTTCCATTGTGGCAGTAAATTATTTTAAACTCATTGTTTTCATTCTAATATAGCAACAAAATATATTCTAGTTCAAGAAAAAACTGGACTGGAGCAAGCTGATTTGGTTCAGTCAGTCATAAACGCTTTACTAGCTACATAACCAGCTGCCACAATAACATTTTATGCATTTTTGCTCATTGCAATTATCGCTCACTTCTGGCTTGAAATTCTTCTAGTGTGAACCAAAAGCATTATGAGGAAGTTAAGCTTGCTCAATTTCTGTGATAATCCATCTTTCAGCCCTAAGTAAACTTTATACAGCCTTTTATTGCAACACAAACAAGGTAAGACCTCAAAATTTGGGACAATAGTTCAGCTAAAGTGCAACTGATACGGGGTGATGTATGAACGAGCACAAAAGTTATAGACGGCATTAAAATTCAGCTCAGATTTACCATTTAGGAATACAAAATACTCCTTTGCACAGTAAGAACAGCTCAAACAAGCTTATCCCACATTCCAAGTTCTGATTAACATTGCCATTTCAGCGTCCGGGGAAGTTAGCAAAACACTTTCTGCTTTTAAATCTCTGCATTTTAAGTCTGAATCCTTTAGAGTATCGACCAGACATACCAAAACGCTCGCACTAAATTTCCACCTAACAAGGTCTGTCTGCAATAAATACCAAGGCCTTTCGTAATGTAAGCCATCTATAATGAGAGCAACACAAGGCTAAGCGCAAAACGTGTCCCTGAACCGCGCGCTAACTTTTGAGCTACGACTCAGCTGGACTGTCACATGTACGTTTGCATCTAGATTTGTGCCTTGTGACGAGATTGCGCAGATGCTAATGTGTGTATTAGATAATGACCTTTGCTGGCCTGTGTAACACTCAGAGGGACACAGCACTTAGCCCCCCGCTGGAGTCCTTGACAGCGTCGCCATAGGAGGCTGACCCCGAAAAGGCTTTGTTCATACCATGCAAGGCCCACGTGAAACAGTTACTCACTGATAAGAATGTTGTGATGTCAGATTTGACTGTTGCCAGATAAATATTACAGTTTAGCGATTATATACCAGACAACTTTAAGATTTAAGATAATTTTCTTTCATTCTTCTTGTCTCACAATTTATGAAATCACACTTTTTGAGTTAACAATGTGACAAAAACATTCACATTAAGTCTTTTAATTCCATCTAAATTAAAACTCTCTATGTAGATTTAGTTTAATCTAGTTAGACTGAGTTGTTACATGTTCTATAGCTGGAAAGACAGAAGTTAGTTTTTAAGATTTCTACATTTTGGGATGGGCATATTTTTCCCAACAATATTATTATTGTTTTTTTGACTTCCTGCAGTGGCAAATTGGATTTTCTGTAAATCTTTGTTATAGATTTGAATATTATAAAACTCTGAAACTGTAAATCTCAAATTTACTTTTCATTGCCGTACAAAATACAAACTGAATGCATTTATCTGGCTTACAACATACAGTATCTGAGCAGGATTAAATTTTTTTTCCTGTAACATTATATTTTGTCATTCCTTGCTTCTAAAAAATATTTCTTTTTGCAAGATTATTAATATTATTTTGTGCTTAATCAATAATCTTGATTTGAATAATCACAATTCTGGATTAACCTAATAATCTCGACCTCCCTGCTCACTGTTCTTTATGTGAAGTGGAGTGGGAGACACAGCTAGCGTCAGTACAGCTAACAGGCGTGAGGAATTAGCTCGGAGGCCCCATGTGTCGCGGCCCCTCCATGACACAACGCGCTTGATCCCTCTGGAGTTACAGCTACCGCTTTGTCCTCTCCAACACCTCCATATATCTCCCTCCGACATGCATGCCAGCAGCTCCGCTCACAGATCTGTGTCATGCACAAGTGGGGCTAATGCACCAGTGTGAAAATGTTGCTCTAACCTGTTGTAGCCCTTGTTTTTCCCATGAGCTTTGTTTTGTTTTATTTAGAAAGCTTAAAAATGCTTTGTCACTCTTTATGTCATTAAGTAAAAGTTTTAAACATCACTATTGTAGTCTCTGCCTTACTCTAGAAAAAGCTGGCATAACTTTGTGGTTTTGGGAATAGTTTTTGTTTTTGTAATTTGTTTGTATCCACAGAACATTCTGTTCCAGTAAGAGGTGATGCAGTTTGAACAAGGCTAAAACAATAACTGTACATTGATTGTAGAGTTAGAGAAATATTTTTTCTCAAACCTGAGACGAAACAGAGCGAAACTGAGAGCGTTTAGATTGTGAGAGATCAAAAAAAGGGCATTACATGACACATTCAGAAGTTTTTTGTTTGATTAAAAATAATATATACACCTTGAAGTGTTCTTTTATGAAAAACAAATAGATGAGGTTATTGTAATGTCATTAAGACCTTATTTGTTTTAGAAGCCTTGAAGATATGCATAATAATGCATTGGATTTATATAGCACTTTTCAAGACACTCAAAGACTTTTCATTTATCATTCATCCATACTTGATGGTGGTAAGCTGCTATTGTAGCCACAGGCCTTGAGGCAGACTGACAGAAGCAAGGCTGACATATTGTGCCAGTGAAAACTCAAACCACCACCTATCCATCCCATCCATCATTCCCACTGGAACCATGCTCGGCAATGTGGGTGAAGAGTCTTGTGTAAGGACACAAAAGTTTTCTCATGTGGCACCTGAGGTCCCAGCGGTCTCCCATCCAAGCTTTGCGCGGCCCAACCTGCTTAGCTTCTGAGATCTGACAGGATCAAGCTTTGACAAGGTGAATGGCATTTTGCTGGATTGCGGCCTACGTTGTTAAAAGTATCGTATAGCCAGTGAAGGCTGGGCATTTTTGTACTTCAGACACAATAATACATTTGTCCATTCCTTGTTTATTATTTCATATTATTAAAATAACACAACAATTAATAACAGTGCATCAGTAATTTAGAACAAAATGTATGTAACTAACATGAGAGCATTTGAAAATGATCATACACAACCTAACCTGAAAAGTACATTCTGCTTAACTTCATTCTGCAAATATTTAATAAGGACATCTCTCTGTCTGCTCTGTGTTAAAAGTACTTCTCCTCACAGTGCATCCAGACCTCCCCATATTTGGGAAACGGCACCAGTGTGGTCCTGTGCCATCATCTCTCCGTAACCATCTGCTTTTTAAAACACCAACGCGTTTACAATCAGCAGATGTCTGGAAATTACCCTCTCCTCTGCCACTGCCGCTCCATCGCGCCGCGTCTCATGTCTGCTGCTCTCCCCATGCTCCAATAATGATAATAATACCGCCACTACTGGGGCCAGCTGCTTTCTGATTGGTCCAAAAAGTTCCTGATTGAATTTGGTAACTTGTGTGGAGAAGACAGGGTAATGTAATTGTGATCTTCGATAAGCATCCACTGTTAGCATGAAGGTCTTGATTAGCCATTTGCAAGCTGTAGTTAAGGAAGTAAATTGGTTTAAGATTGTTTGGCTGATAGAAGTTTGGCGATATGTTGTTAAGTGAGCAGCGGACTTTATGGCCAGCATGCTTCAGTCTGCAGACGCTTGGAGCCAGTCGTTGTTATCATTTTATATTCTGATGGATAAGGAGAGTGCACACTGAAATACAGAAAATACCAGATATAATTAAAGGAAGGGATAACAATGAGGATTATTTAGTGTTTTTTGACACGGGAGGAAATGCAGATTATACAGTTTGAAAATGTGTTTGATTATTTATTACACTAACACAAGTCTGTGCTTTTGCTCCACAGTTTTTGAACTGGACTTTTGAACTGACTTGCAAAACCGTTATCGGTTTGGTGTCAAATGTAATGATCTTAATAATATTTATCAAGATCACTAGATTTGACTCTGTACATTAACTTAAAGTTGGGGTAACTAACTTTTTCAGTTGTAATTTAGTAGACTTTGTGTTTCACACTAAAAAGAATAAGATAAATTAAGCACTTTGTAGAAAACTTATGCCACAGAGAACTGTCTGAACTGAATAATAAAGAATTTCAGTTCTCATCAGAGATGAATGCAGCGATCTGATTGGCTGTACTTAGGTGGTCCTCTCCAGTTTCACTTTGCTGTTTGTAAAAAAGGCTTAAAAAACATAATTGCAACCAAATTGAATATATGTGAATAATAACTGTGTGTTGAGGATTTATGAGAAGAAGTTGTCAGGTTTAAAACCTAAATTGTGTTTGCATTGTGAAAAAATCTGCTACCTCACATTCAATTAGAAAATAGAGTACTTATCCTGTTTGAAAGAGACTCTGTCCTTAATTCAGTTATTTATAAGAATTAGGAATGTAATCTAAAGCATCATCTGCCTCCTACAAAGCTCTTAAAATGCTGTATGTCTAGACTTTTAATCACATTTATCAAGGCTAGACCCTAAATAGCTTATTATTTTAACAATACCAAGCAAACTCCAAACATCTTCATAACAGATCTGAGCTCTGCCCACAAGTGTAAGCTGTTGTTACATTACTTAATGCAGCCGACTATTGCCCTAAGACACCAATTAGGAGCAAATGAGTGGCTAATGTATGATCTCATTATGTGAACAAGCTCAATTTAATAAAAAGGCATATTTTTACAAGTGAAAAAAATACGCCGCTCTCTGCCTTGAGCAAATGTTTCTGTGAGAATGCCAGCGAGCTTGTCATAGTTTCAATGGGCCGGGCTCCTAATAAAACATAAGTGAGAGATTTTATCGCCACCGTAATTCACATGTTCAGACGGCTATTATGTGCAACACTGTGGGGGAAAGCAGAAGAAAAGAACTGGGGGTATAAACAACACAAGATGTAAGATGCACAAGCACACTCGTGAGGAATTGTGTTGAAAGAAAAAACTTTTGTGGATACTAAAAGGAGAGTTAGAATATGAAAAACAATATTTTCTCTGCATTAGGGTTTCTGCAGATTTTTTAGTTTGTCCTTGAAAGACCTTGTTTTTTTTTCTTCCTCAAATTAATTATAATTAGTTTTGCCCTAGTATTATAATAACACTGTGTTTGCGATGTCCAATCTATGTATATTTTATGTATGTTGTTGTTTTTGTCGTTGTTCTTTTGCTTGTGTAAGTCCACTGAGAATTCTTAAAAACTACAAGTTAATGAGTCACTAATCAAAACTGGCACTTGCCTATCATTAAAGTGACATTGTATATATTTTTAAGATGCATATATTCAGGTACAGCAACATATGTATCATGTTATTTTATAAATACTGGATGGCAACATAAAATTTTGTGTCAGTCAGCTTACGCAAATCTCAGAATTATTTACATAGCCAGACCTTTTTTTAAAAACACACAAAAAATATCTAAGAGCTAGACCTATATTACATTAAATTTTTTTCATATTTTTTTGACTGTGAAGTATTTGCAAACAAACATGATGAAACTAAATGCAACTCTATATGTTTTTGATGTGAGAACAACGTTACATCATGGTGAAAAGTCACCAATAGTCATCTGAACATGGGAAATTTCTGTTTTAATCTATGCATCTGCTCCTGACTTGTTTAACGGTGGGTCGATTTGCACATGCTGTCAAAACGGTAACCTTAGAAGTAGCTGAAGTTTCATAATCTGCCTTACGCTTTACCACTATTACATTTTACACTTCTTACAACATTCTGGGACACCCTACACTTTCTCCAAAAACTCCCATTTGACTGCACACCTCCTGCCAGGCTCTAACTACTGTAATCTTCATGTGAGCGCTTGAGCCGTGTCCCGTCAGAAGCTCGTGAAAAGGTTGGCTGACCACAGAAGTGCAACAGCGCCATAGCAACCCCGGTTTGAAGGTCAGCGCGCTCGACCATGCGTGTATGCGCGGTACCTTTACAGTGCAGGGTTATTGTGAGAGACTCTCTGTGGGATTGGGCTGGACTTCGATGTCTTAATGATGAGCCGTGAGGACTCCTGCTAACAACAATAGAAACATCAAGGCTTGGCTGCTGTCGTTATGGTTTTGTTGTTCGATTTTATGCCTACGCATTTGGTTTCTGTATGTCATCAATTTGTATTTCATTTAATTGGTGATTGGTGTAAAACTAATACTTATATAAAGGCAATAATACACAAAAACAAAACAGATTACCCTTAACAAGTCTTCTGAACAAATAGAGTTGTGATTGACAAAGCTAGGTATGGTCTGCTGAAGAAGATTCTGCTCTGAAACTCTGCTAACTCCATTGTGATCAGAATGTTTAGATTTCATACAAAACCTCTTCAAAGAATGACCTTTAAGTCCATCTCTCCTGCTTGTATTCTCTCTTTCACTGGCTGCACATACTTTCCCAATCATTTGAACAAAACTCCTCCATTGATCTGTCATCTTTGTTACGGTGCTAGCAGGCTCTTTCGCTAATGCACCATGCTTTGTTAGGTCGGCTTCTGTTTGTCTTGTGTCTTTTTAGTAAAACGGGAGGAAAAAGGCAAAGATCCAATACAAGCTCACACTTTTAACTGTTTGTCAGTGGCTTCTCCTGTGGGTGTGTTGTTTCGGATGCTCTTTTATTGATTTACGGGAGCGTAACTTGTGGATTTAGTTTGTTTCTCATTTATGTTGGCAGTGTTGTGAACTGCACTTCAAGGACAAGGTACTAAAGGATTGTATGGAAGTCCTTTCACTTCAGCAGCAAATGTAGCAAAGGCGTAGTTCTTTTTATTCCATGCTTTTTTTTTTTCTTTTGCTAAAATAAGTTTGAAAAGTCATTCATTTTTTGGCCTTGGTTTCTTTTGGGATTTCAGATTCTCTCTTTTAGTGAGATCTCTTTAGTAGTTAGCCTTTGTATGAACTAGTCCAATGTTGGTAACTTCATTGCAATGTTCTGTCATAAAAGATACTCATTCACTCTGGTTTCAGCAATCCTACATTTGGCAAAGCATTGTTCCACCTGCTGATACAAAGTAAGCTCCCCCTGTCAGAGATGCACCTCTGTGTTTTTAAAATCCAAAAAGCATCACAAGGAATTGTTAGCCTGGTGCATCGAACAGCTTTGTTTGTGAAAACCATCTAACATTGTACCATTGGGGTTTGTTGTAATTACTGTGCCTGAACACGTCACAGTTGTCCAGGAACTCTGACGTGTTCAGTAAGCTTATGAATTAAAGGCATAAAATCAAATTCTCTGTTAATACTCGACACAAGATCAGAGTTGAAGAACATATACAGCCTGCAAGTTGAACTTGCGTTGGTTCTGGCTTCATCTTTGTTTACTGATTGGCCGTTTGACTTGTTTTTGTGATACCTGACCTTGTAGCTGGAGTGAATGAAATAAAGCAGACTCAAGTGTGGATAACCTTGCTAGAACAATGTATTCATCCCTCATAAAATAACAGGACTTTTTAACCAAGTAAAAGCCTGACAATTTTCCTTTAACAAAACCATTCTGACATCACTGGACTTGTGATGAGCATTCAGATTTCTCTCAAAAAGTAGGTTTTGTGGCTAATGTTTCTCAAACTGCGGTACACGTTCCACTGGTAGTATGTGGGGTGTTTTGCTTTATTTAAAGACAAATGCAGTAGTTCTGTCCCCTTTTGGGTTACTCATCATTTGGAGCTCTCTGCTGTTGTAGAGTCAAATATTGGTGACATTTGGAGTGAAAAGTTTGAGAATCACAGATCTACAAATGATTTGAAAGGCTGAGAGGTGATTGGCTGAAGATTAAGTGGCATAATGATGCCCCAAAAGCATTTATTTTGATTTGAAGCTTCATTCTGTCAATAAATTTAGAATGTTTTGTGTCTCCTGATATCAACACAACTGCAAATTGATAGATAAAACCATTTCTGAGTAAAAACCTGAATTTACTTTCTAGTTTTTCAAATCTAACCATCTTGTAATACCTTGCAACACAAAAGCTTATGAGTTATCAATCACCAACACAGGCCACCTCTGCTGATAAATAGCTAATAATGGAAGCTAACTGCTGGTGTGTGACTATGCATAAGTTCACCAGCCGAGACGCTCTGCTCTGGGTAAACATGTCGCGCCGATCGAAGTGAGTTTGGGGCGGCCATGATTCAAGAGAATGGCCCCAGGCTGTGACAGGATGTTGGAGGGGGATGTGTCATTTTTCCCTCGAATCCCATGCGACGATGGAGAGACATAAAGAAAGCCTTTTACACACCGAGGAGAGATATATACGCACACTCGCTGGGCTGCATATAGCCAGCACAGATCAGTGTTATACGCCAATAAAGATGGTTGTTTGGCAGAGTAAATGAGCTCATAGGAAGCAGTAGTCTCTGATCTTTTGTGTGTCTGTGTGACTTTGTGTTGAAGTGGAGTGATATAATGTGTTGATGTAGTAGTTTCTTTCAATGGTCATAAATAAGAAGCTGCTTTTTGTTTTTGAGGCATTTATTACGATCATTTAACATCATTCAAATTCAGAACTTCAGCGCTAGAGAATTCATACAACTTTCACAACTTACAGAAGTGTGAGCGGGATTATCATCATAACAACAACAACATAGCATGCTAAAAACACACCTCCTGGTTTGGGAAAAGGGGAGGTTCAATTATAACTTTTAAACAGGGTAATGCAAGCTTTGGTCTAAAAAGTCGGTGTCAAATTTGGCAATAACTTTGCGGAATCAGTACTTCCAAAAAACTTTTTTTTCCCCTGTGGGTCGCATTTGAACTCAGACAAGTGGTGGAAGGTCAAACTGTGTAGCAAATTATTATTATTGCAAGAACATTTTTGTAAATCATAAGCTTTTTAAATCTACTATTCATTTATTGTGATAATTTTAGGACAACAAGCAGATACGTGCTCCAGAGCAAAGTCAATCAAATAAAAGACACAAACATTTATTCTGACTGTATCTGGCTCCCGAGCTGCAGTTTTGGCCCAGTTAACAATATGGCTTAACTTACAAATCACTTTTAGAAAAATATAAATTTGATCTCCACTTTTTGGTACAATGAGTCATCCAAATTTGCCAAAGCCTAACATGTTGGCAGTGGTTAGTGCTCTATCCTTATTGCAAAAAGGTCCTGGTTCTATTCCCAGACAACTCGAGGCCTTTCTATGTGGCCTTTGCATCTTCTCTCCATGTATGTGTTTCCTCCTGGTACTCCGGTTCCCCTACCTCTAAAAATATGTCCATTATTGCCTGCGGCTCCTCTCCTCCAAGAGAAATTCTGAATCTCAGTGGGACCATCCTGGTTAAATAAAGGTCACATAAAAAGGGGGAAACACAATGTAGAGTGATAAAGAACGACCGTCTATCATACTAGAGGATTTCACAGTAAACAACAGCCACTGATTGTCCGTTTTCTCATGCATTTGTTTTGAGGCTGAGTTGCTGCATTCCAACACAGACTACATCAAACAGTGAGCGGTGCCCGGCACAGAGACAGTTCACTCCGGCACAAGAACTCATCTGTTGTTCTCTTTTAATTCATTGTCTCCCCTGAGGGCAAAATGAGCGCGCTGACAGACAGAAATGACAGAAATGGATATCGTGAGATCACATTCTAGGTTTGTGGAGGACAAGGATGAACTGAGAATTGATGTACTTTTAGGCTATTTGGAGTTAGTTATGCTTAACGCTAAGTCCTCTCTGCCTGCCAGCTGTTTATACAAAAGGCAGCGAAAAGGCGAGTCAATGCAGGCACTTGGAAAGCAATGTTTATACTCAAGCGATTCTCTTGTAAAAAACTTGGAATGATAAGTATCTCCAAAACAATCTCCTTTTACGCCACAATGTATACATAATGATCGCATAGAGAGCAGACTAATACATCAAAATAATTGGGTTTTGAACATTGTCAAGTGTGATTATTACCAAAAGGCTTTCTGCAACAGTGAATGGAGAGAGATAGAAGAGAAAAGTTATTGTCTGATGCAGTGATGGTGTTAGAAGTCATTTACTTAGCTGGAAAAGGTTTGTAAAAATCCCTCATGAATGGACGTCATACATTAACTGATGGAAATAAACCAACACAGTCTCTGGAGAAAATGAGGATATACAACGAAATGTCAAAAATGTACGATTAGCAAGTTTTCGTGCCTTTTTTAAGTCAATATCTTAGGAAAAGCTAAAACATTGAAGCCATGTGGTAACATTTTTTTTTTGGGTTTAATGGGTAATTTTATTCTTCAAGTTACTAAAGTGAGTAAATTTAGGGCTGGGGCTTTGGGTAGGTTAAAGGGACTACAGTCGATTTTACAGTTGACAATAACTACTAAAAATACATTTTCAACCAGCACAGATCTTTGTTAGTGTAACTTTTTAGGTGAACATTAGTCCTGAATGTCCTGCCTCCGTCTAAGAATGTCCCGTTTGTTCACCTATCGCAGCTAAGTTTTGTTGTTGTCATTAGCATTGTGGCTAACTGCTGTTAGCATACCAGTCTTGCTCCTAACAGCTGTGACAAAAGCTTAAAACACAACATGCTGAACAATTTGGAGGCTCAAAAGGCATTAGGCAAGTAAGCAAAACATGTGTCTGATGTTGGAAGCTTAAAATTAATTATTTTGGTTTGTTTACATTTTTAAGGAAGCAAAAATCAGGTGCAGGACCTTTAATATAGAGAAAATGTCGCCTCGTGGCTTCCATCAAAATCTGTAGTTATTTTACATTTTGGCTTTCCAGAACATTTTGACTTAAAAAGGTGTAAAAACTTGCTTATTGTACGTTTTAAACATTCCGTTGTATATCTACGTTTTCTCCAGAGAGTTTTGTATTTTTGGAACCGTTTTATTGCATGTTGTCATTAAAAAGTGAGTTAAGTCTTAAGAGTTAAACAAATTCCACCAAGTTTCCTCCCTTCTCTGCTGACAGCCAATACATTACCCATACCAGACCACCTGCTGCATACACCCCAATATCCAGACTGGGATCACTTTTTAAAAACATATCCACATTCACTCTTCACACCTCTTGGACCTCCTGGGCGTTCTTGCAGCTAACACTCGTCGTACGCGATACTCAATAGGGCTGATGTCCCGAGTCTTCTGCCCCGGAAAGGACACCCCATGGGAGAGCTGTAAGCCTATCAGCCAGTTAGCCAAGGAAGGAATGTGGCTGTCAACTCACATAACAGGCAACACTCTCAGTTAGTCTCAGTCGGTCTCTTCCTCTCACTTCTTTTTCTTTTTTTTTTCTCTCGTCTGCTTCATCTCAATGCAAGTATTTCGAGGCGCGTAGCTCATCTTTGCCGGCTATCGAGTTGCTCACATTTCAAAACCTCCTAAGTCATAGAGTGGTGCAGTTTTACAGGGTCCGAGACTGATTACAACATATATCTTGCTAACTGCTGAACGTGTTAGTTTGGAATATGTGGGCTGCCAGTGCATTAAGCGGCCTACTTATGTCTGCTGGTGTAGTTCGATTTTAAAAAAGTGAACAAAATGTTTACATATTTGTAATCTGTCTTGTAAAGGTTGCAAAAAGCATGTTTATAAAGATGTGAAAATGTTGCTAAGAGTTAGGAATTATAATACGTACAGTATGATGTAATGGTTGTACTTGTTAAAACCTCTTGTCAAAATAATCTTATTTTGAGGATGTATATGCCAAAACAATGCAATAGATTATACATTGTTAACTTCAAAGATCCTTCAAAGATTCTGCCTTGTTTTAATACATTTGTTTGTTCATCATTAATTTTTTTTTTTTTCAGTCAAAATAACTAAAATTAGATTGAATAATCTGAATTATGGTAGTTCTTTTTTTTTTTTTTTTTTCGCCAAGACTGGATAATAACTTTTTGAAATGTGGAATTTCACTAATTTTTTTCATGTAGTGTAGGACAGTGCTCATGCTTTTCTTTTCTAGACCAAGATATATGACTTTCTTGAGGTTTTTCTTGAGGTTTAACCAAGTAACACTAAACCAAGTCTAAAGTAGAGCTAAATCAATTGGCTCAAAAAGCAATGAGTATTGCATAGATCTGTTTTATTTATCAAGCATTTTGCCGTGTGGCCTGAATAAATGTTTGTGGCTTAATTTAACACTTTCTGAATGTAATCATTTGACTGTATGTCCATTTCCCATTTCGACCCTTCATTATGTCTGTAGTTCAATGTGTGACATGATGAAAAAAGTGTGGGCACCCCTGGCAAACCCAGAAGAGGACAAAAAAACCTTAAATGTAAATGTATCACTCAGGGCGTAAAGTAAAAATGCAAAGGACCATTGAAGTAACAAGCAATCTTTAACTTTCTTATAATGATTTGTCTTCCAAGTTTGTGTCCCAACGTTAACTCAGTGTATTATTTCATTGCCAAAGTTAAAAACAGAAAAGTTTAATTTACCTTGAATATGGTTTAGCACATTGAACAAAATGTTAAGTGAGTGAATGAAAGATACATCTTCACCTCCATCTATGAAACTCCAGACGCCTTGGGACTTTGGGTTTAATAAAAGCCATAAATATTAATTCATCCATTTCCTTTACCAGTCATTTCGAATGTACAAAGTGTTCTGCAAAGCGTATTCCAATACCTTGTACATCTCCATAATACCATTTGCAGCTATACGTTGACATGCAATTCTTTCTCAAAGCGATGGCTACTTCTGCAGTGTTGGAGCAATATTGCGATCCGTAACACGAGCTGCTCACAAGGTGGAATTGTCATTACTCGAGAAATGTTTTCCGTCTTGGCGCTCTCCAAAAATGAAAGCTCACTGTTAAGGATTACGTTTTACAGTCAAGATGATTGTGGAGTGGAAGAATTGTCCGCAGTTATCTTGCGTCTGACCCCTCTCTCACACTCCGGTAATGAGGTGCGCAAAAGGGCCTTTGTGACGGCTTTGGAGTGTGATTAGTCGCGGGTGGCTTCCTTTCCTTTTGCCACTGTATGTCTTTCGATGGGTCCATCATTTGTTTTCTCACTCCTTCCTTTCATGTCGCGAGGCTAAACCAATCATGTGTAATTAGACAACTGCGCTGCGGCTGACAGAGGAGCCAGCTATGTGCCGATGTGGTGAAAGGTGCTGCATAAGGCTCGCTTTTGTGCGCCTGCTATGCCAAAGGGTCAGTTTAAGTTCAACTCCGCTTGCGCTAAACACATTTTTTATCCATGCTTGAATTAAAAAATGTTCCCTGGCATGAAGCAAGTTCTTTTTAATTGGTTTGTATTAAGTTTTTGAAGTGGTCAAAGTAGAAATATGTCTGCAAATCATAGGTCATGTGAACAAAAAGGAGTTATTCCTGTTTTTTACCATTTCAAAACATAACGTTAAACTTAACAATTTAATTTTAACTTTTTGGAACAGTTTGAACATTTTGTTCAATTTACAATCAAAACTAAAAAGATTCTATTCACAACTATTGGAAGCATGAGTGAGTATAGTCTTCACAGAAAACAAACGATAGATAGCTATGCAACAAAAATAAACATGCTTCATGCAATTCAAGGAACAAAATACTCCCTTTTTAGACATGGACAGGACAATGTAAAGTAATCCTCACATAAATAGATACTATGACCATGTATTTATACTGGGGCTAAAATGATTTTAGTTAAAGATGACTTTTTGTTGGAAACAGTAAACTTTTCCACAGCTCTTACTCTCTACCACATACTGTAGGGAGTCTAATAATGAATTTATATCTTGTATTTAGCCAAAAACGCTGCTCTGATTGGCTGTGGTCCAGTGCATTTTCATTTTGCTCTTTGTAAAAGTTATGTTCTTGAGTGGTAAATGCCACCAAAAATGAATGCATGTGGATATTAACCATAAGTATTTGTGAGAGCCAATAACTAGTTGGACAGATTTAAATACCTATAGACCAGTGGTGTCCAAAGTGGAGCCTGGGGGCCAAAATCAGCCTGCAAGGGAGAACGATTTGGCCTGCCCTGCGAAAAGGTGCTCAGGTTTGTTATTTTGATTCAGTTTTGTGTTGAAAAAACTAAAACATGTTACAAGACAAATTAAACTTCACCTCTTCTCAAATAAACTGTTTGAATGCAAAACAAACTTGGCACATTTCAACGTAATGCATTTTGGCCCACCGAAAAAAAAAAAATCTGTAAATTTTGGCCCACTGTGGCAAAAAGTTTGGACACCCCTGCTATGGACAGAGGTTAGTGCCCAAAACATGTGCTTGGGACTTGCAAATTCACAATAATAAATCAAACAGTCGATATATTCCAATGCTACTGGGGAATTACATCACCAAACCTAATGCTTTGCCGGAGGATTAGTATATTTTGAAATCTTTGTTTGTTTTCTGTTTGAAAAGCCTGTGTGTTTGTACTATTAGTCCAAACCTCTCCTTTTACATGTATCCACGCTGACTGCCTGCTGGGAGAAAGCTCCTGAAAACAATCCTGGATTTGACTTTTAAAGCCCCCGCACATTCGGCTTTTCTTCTGATTTAATTTATCAGCCAAACGGAACACTGCTCGGGGATATTGAATTGAACATATATCAGATGTACGCATTTCAACAGAGAGGGGCGAAATAATGTAAATAGCTCTGATTTGGGGTCATGAGCGAGACTGTTGTATGTGAGAGAGTCTCTCAGGCAGATAAATCAAAAATGAGACGCCGTGGAAAAGAAAAGAAAGCGGCACAAAGCGAGATTACATTTGATTTCTCAGGTAGAATAGACCTTTCTGTGCAGCTTTCAAACATCACCTTTGTACAAGTGCTGCAGTTGTGACATGGGCTGTCAAAGTGGTCTTATTTCTGAAGAATCATGTGTTCCTGGGCTCTGGTGTACATTTGTCCTTCTTCATGTCCAGAGTCTTCACAAGGCCTGTCATTTGTGTCATACAGAATGTTTTAGAAGTGCTTTAGACTACATTTTTCATTGATTTGGCTATTTTGATAATTTGATGTACAGCAAATATAGAGTTAATGCCACAACTGTTACCTTGTATAACCTTGCACATAAATGACAAATATCTTGTAACAGTTTAATTTTTGTTTTTGTTTTTAGAACTCAAATTAATGTTTAGATTGTTATTTTTCAACTTAAAGAAAAGGTATGACAAATATTTAAATTGGTTCATGTTTTCACTTGAAACATCTTCAAAACCATAAAAAAGAAAATAATTCATAAATCTAAGATAATTACAGCTTGGATTTGTCAAAATGTCTGAAATTAAAGATAAAATCTTAGAATCAAGCAATGATAATGTCTTGAAATTCATTTTTTGCTGTGTATTTTCTTGCAGTTACTCAAAAAATCAGATTTTGAGTAAAACATAGGGTTCAAAATTGTGATTTAGTCACCTAATCAAAACATTTAATGCTTTCACTCTATACCTTTTCTGTCTTTGTCAGCTTAGCTCTAATGTTAAACTTTCCTCTTTTGCTTTGATTCTGCAAGCGAGCTAGCTTTAGTTACTCTGAGTAGGATTCAAAATCGTTATGTAGCCACTTTACATCAAAGCAACAATGCACTATGTAATTTAAATACTGCTGCTTATTACAGTTACATTTGGTAAATAAGAAGTGAAGCTTGTCTGTCCTGATCTGAACCAGAAGTCAATAGACCGGTTTAAATTACTAAGCCTTTTTAGACTAATATTGCAGTTTACAATGAACAAAATAGATGATTATCCATGCTACTTTTGTTAGCATTCAAACACAAACACAAGTACAACAACATATAACATTCACTTTTTTTGCAATCTACATGTTTTACAAACTCTTTCCTGTAGTTCCACAGTCAAACGTTACATGTTCCATTACCTTACGCTTAAACAATTGCACCGTACTCCTTTTTCTCTTTGTCAGGTTAGCTCTAATGCTATATGCTCCCCTTTTAGCTTTCATTCTGCAAGCTAGTGTTGCACGGCATGGAGAGGTGGTTGATAGGACTTGAGTGGGTACAGTCTCTCTCTCTCTCTCACCCCTGGTATGTGTGTCCGAACGTACGCGCCGGCAATGCCACTGGGCTGTGTAATTGAAATGGAAATGAGCCAATCAGGGACTGCAATGCTGGTGCCACAACTTAACATCGTCATCCGTGGTTCTTCGCTGGTAAACGCTTTCTCGTACTCGTGTTGGTGATTTAGTGTGGGCAAGGTTCGGCTTTTAAATCAGACTGCAAGGACTAGAGCTGCAACAAGTTAATCGATGAATTACAACTAGTCCATTTTTTAAGAAATCGTCAGCTAGTCAGGGTTTCTATGAGCTCTTAAAAAGTCTAATAAAGCAAAAATGTATTCAAGTGACTCTTACACATTGAAAACAAATAATTGCCCAACTCATGAAATACTAAAGTAACAATTAGTTGCAGCCATAGCATGGACTAGACGTGATCCGTTGGGAATAACAATCCCAACGGATTTAGGGATGTTCATCATGTCTTCAAGTTTTTTATGAAAGCGTTTTCTTCTATCTGACTAATTTCGAGGGTCACTTCCGTCTTCGTCCGAGGCGTCGCATGTAGCTATTGTGTCTTTTTAGCTGCTGTTCCCAGGTATGCCCCCTGCCGCTCAGTGGTCTCTGGAGAAGGCTGTACCGACAATGACAGAACACTGTAAATGAAATAACCACATAATGGACTGGGACACAGATTACTAATCAAGAAACCAACAAAGATGGATCAAAGAAGCAATAGAAATCAGAAAGTGAGGCCCCTTGCACTTTGAATTGAGACAAAAGAGTTTTCCAACTCTACTGTATCTGGAACGGCCGCCTTCTCCAGCCTTCGCCTTCTGCGGCGGGGGGTGTGGTCAGCCCGGTAGTAGACCTTACAGGTTTGCTGGGCTGACCACGCCTGGGAACCGCAGCTAATAAAACATGCCTCTGACAAAGATGGAAGTGACCGTCGAAACTAGTCTGGTAATAAACCATCTCTCACCGATACTCTGAACACACTTTCATAAACAATCTCTCTCACTTCCTTCTTAGTTCAATTAGTCAGTGGTTATAGCCCCCGCTGTCATGTCCAGACCATTTCTACGCTGGCTTTGTGTTGCGACCCACAGATCCGTGGCATAACAAAGACACATAATTATCATCATTTCACAATTAGCCTGCCATCTGACATTGGTCCTTAATTACTATTTTAGTGCTTGCTGCAGCTGCCCCTGAGATCAAGAAACAAAAGTTGCACACAAAGTAATAACTAAATAGTTTTAATCACTTTCCGGAAGCTTAGGATTGGCAAGGGTACTCAACTTTATTTGGCTCATTATTAGTAATTTATGTTTTTCTTGGATAGTTTATTGGAAAAGCAAATGGTTGCAGCTGATGTCCATAGCGCTATGTATCTGCAGTATCTATGGTATTTTTCCAGCATCATTAAGAAAAGCCAGCTTCATTACGTGTGGTCATAACTGGCTTTTTTAAGTATTCAGAAGGCTGTTGCTCTTGCTGGTTTGAATACTGACCACTTTATTCTTCTCGTCCAGTCTCACAGGCTGAGGAAGGCTAATTTAGATTCACTCGCAGTTCTTTTGGGTCAAGTCTTACAGAGCTGTATCTTGCCCTCAATTCTCTTTGTGGACACAGACTGGATTTATATTCTATACCGTTGTTTCAACCTAGCACTGCATTTTAATCAGGCTACTCTCATATTGCATTCATTTGTAAAGGTAATTATGAGATTAATAAGGTGAATACATTTGTCAATTAAAGTTGTTAGTTGATATTATTATGTCACCCAACAGAAATGTGTTAAAACATGTCTTAAAGATATTAGCTGCGTTACAAATGTAAAATTCCTGTAAATAAAGACTTTTAAAAGGCACTTTTGCTTTTATTTTTTAAGACATTTTAGTCGATAAGCTAGTTTGACTTTAAACACTCTTTTCTCGACTGGCGTTCAAAGTGATCGCCCACTTCCTGGTTCAACAATCTCGCGCTCCCATGTTAAATCGCCATAGAAGTTTCGAAAAAAAATAAAAACATATTTGAAAACGTCCTTGGGGCTAATCAGCTATGTGGTGAGTCATGAGCATAAGATTTGCTTAAATTATTACTGTAGCTTGATAAACTAGGAAGTTATTAAGACATTTTGCCAAATTTTAAGTTATAGATGTGCTTTTTAGACTAAAAAACAATTGCGCTGTAGATTTGAGTTTAAAGCCTATGGCACTTTACACTTGGGCAATTTACTTCCGGAATCAAAGCGATCTTCCTCTGTTGACCTCCACAGCTGATCTTTTATTATGCACTGTTATCTTGTTGTTGCAGTAATGCATAATAACTTGAATTGTCATAAAAAGACACAAGCGAAGACTCTGGTCAAATGATGCGTTAAATTTCATACCTACCACGTTTACAAACAAACCACACTTTTCCTATAACCACTTCTGTATCTTAGTATTCTGTATCATGGTGCGTGTTTTACATAAAAGCTTTGTGTCCCGCTGCAGTGAGGTAAATATCAGCCACTGCTTGTTTACAAGTGAAGCTCATCTGTAACATCTCATTTAAAACATCTCCGCCGAGGTCGGACAAGAGCCATGCATCTCCCTCACGGACGTAAAATGTCAACTGACTTAATGGTCGCATCCTCCCACAGCCCAGCACACAGCCAGCACACAGCCCTGCACACAGCCCTGCACACAGTCCAACCCAACAGGCTCCGCACACAACTGGCCTCAGCAGGCTCCACACACAGCTCTGCTCTAGCTTATGGCCTCCCCTGCAAATGAAGCGTGAGATGTTTGTAAGCAGAACTGCATTAAATGGCACAAGACAGTGACATAGATAATATCAGGAGAACACCCACTAATGTAAGAGAACAAAGGGAACACCCACTAACGTACTTCCTTGTATGGGAACATAAACAGTAGTCTAGGAGAGAACAACAGCTTTATCACTCACAACAGCAAATGTGGATATAAGGAAATGTATTGTGCCAATTATAGATACGAACACATGCAGATGAATAAAGTGATCCAAGGGTTCAAGTTCATAAATATATCTAGCAATGCTTAAGCTGTGGGTTATTTGCAAACATTAAGCTAGCGCCGCCTTTTGTGTACCAAAAAAATATGTTTTTTACTTTTCTGACATAAGGCTGCATTAACATCTGAATTAAAATAGTTGTGCTCAAAATAGTGAAATCGCCAGTAAATGACTTAAAATAGCAAGAAAGTTGCATAAAATTAAACTACAGGTCCTTTCTCCATGTTTTTCTCCAAGCCACGCTCCCAAATATGATACAATGCCACTGATAAGTGCTATAGTCAGATCCTGAGGGATGGTGATTAAGTTTAGGAGAACGGGTAAGTTTAGGAAAAGAGTTAGGATAATGGGTAAGGTTTGGAACAAGGTTTGGGTAAAGCGCAAACTAAACGACCATTTAGGCCCGTTTAACAAAAGTTATAAACTCATTACCATGGCAACACTGAATAAAGTTAAATGTTTCTTATTTCACATGTGTTTTTGCAATGCAGTTAATGCATGTTGTCAAAACAACATGTTCCTAATAAAGACATAACATACAGAGCATTTATGCAAATGGCACTGGTTAGTGCTAGATAGTCTGGTCTGGTCCATAACCGAAGTGAGCTTTTGTAAGTAAAGATGTATGTTTCATAATATCAGTCAACTTTCACTCCAATCCTAAACCCATAGGTTATCAAGTTTAAATTTTGGACCGGTTAATTCTTGATAATTATTTTTAAAAAAAGAAAAAAAAAAAAGAAAGCAAGAGAAAAAGACAAGATATGAACAAGTTTGCCTCCAACAAATGGAAGTTTGAACCAGAGGCTGACATCACTGGTACACAGACCACAGTTTGAGAAACATTGTGGTATCAAATGCTCAAATAACCAGAGAATATGTACCAAGCAACTTGTGGACATTCCAGTTGAGCTGTACATTGCTGCTTCACTTCTTCTTCACCATAAATAAGAATGACAGCTTGTTTAAACAGTTCACCTAAACACAGACGTCATTCACACATTCATTGTTACTCCAACGTTTCAGCTCCATATAACAAACAAATGCTTTTTTACACACGCGCACACACACATTGGAGTCCATTACACTAGCAGTTCAGTGGGCTTTCTGGCACATTGGCAAAGGAGTGTGATGAGTTTGAGCCAAAATCTGCTAATGGCACTGAGAGACTAACAGCGAGGGTGTGAAACAGGCAGTCGGATTTGAAATCATATCCAAAAGTGAGAGGAGGGAGTGTGTGCACAGTGCAAAACGTGCAGCTGGATCAGGATTTTGGAAATGTCTAAAACTAGCCAGTCCAAATTGTAGCTGGGCGTTTGAGCCATTGAAAAGTTGTGAGTTGGAACAAGATGTGCAGGAATAATCTCTGTGCTGCTGTCAATTGTAAATACAAAAAATAAATTGGATTTTGAGGAAAAATACAGAATATATCAGGTGTGGACAATAGATTTAGAATTTGATTTGCAACTTCAGCAAAGTTAGCTCAAGTGATAATCCACGAGTAACGCATTTATAGTTCTTTCAACTTTACTTCCACTACTATGGATCTTTAGAGCAATAAGGGATGTCAAGATAATTAGGTTATTCAATAAACATGTTTGCAGTAAAAGCGTAAGAACAAAACAGTGTTAATTGTGCCAATTGTAGAAGAAAATTAAGCATTTTTCATTTTTTAGCAACTACGAATGGACATTATATCAGATTGGTCAAGTTTATGGAAAAAAGCAAATATTTGACATGCTATTTTTGAACAAAAATAAATAAAATGTTATTCCATGTCAAGAAAAAAAACAAAAAACAAAAAAAACACAAAAATATGCATTTTTAAATTGCCAAAAAGAAAAAATTTTTCCAAATCAACGTCACTTGTAATCATTTTGTAGAAAGCAGCAAATTGAAAGTAGAATGACTGACGCGGGAGTATTGTGCCAGCTCTTAAAAATGCCATTTTGTCGATCAATTGAAACCACATTACATTTCTCCCTCTCTTATACCAACACCATAATTTGCTTCAGAAAATGGCCCTTATAATCTTGTTCTCCCTCATTCACGGCAGCAGTCATGAATCTTTGAGAAGATGTAGATGAGTGCAACTACAAAAACTGGTCGAAAGAAGAGGTCGGATGTGGTTTGGCATGGTGGAGAATATGCTAATCCGGTTTAAATTGTTGTAGTTTCCTTGTGGCGACTGAGAAGCACTTATGGAATGAGCAACAGTTAGCAGTTGTCAATTAAAGTCTGACTGACATTACAAAGAAGTCTTATTTAATGAGCACAAGTTAACATACGTATGTGTTTTGTTGTTGTTTTTTTGTTTGTTTGTTCTTTCTACCCATAAATTACAAAAACAAACTATACTTGTATACCAACAGTGTTTTGACAACTGTGTAATTAAGTGTTTAGAGGCAACTCACTATTTCCAGCAAGAGTGTGGTCATGTGACACTCTATTCACTATATTATGCCCCGCCCACGTTTAATGGCAGCACTCTTCCAGTTTAGCTGCGATTAGCCCAAGTTACATTAGCTACAATATACCATCAAATATTGTATTAATCACATACAGTATGCTGTATCTTTAGCTGTTGTCACTGTAAATTTATTTCAAACAAGCTAGCATGTTAGCTATCTTAACAGAGCTAAACAGGAAGTGCGCTGCCAAGAAAAGTGGGCAGGGTGGAATAAGGTGTGAATAGGCCAATCATGTTTAATACAGAAGAAGGACAACAATACATTTTAAATGCACATACAGTATTTGTTGGCCTACAAAAACTTTATAGATGTAGTTACCAATTGAAATCACCTACTATGTTACCTTTTGACCTCTTCACGTTCTAGAAAAAGAACGCTAAAAGAACGATACTGCTATTCAGGAGCAGAACCATTGTTGAATTTTAAGAGAAGGTACCAGCATATAAATGAAACTACCAAAACTGACTAAAACCTATAACAAAGCAAAAAAGTAGTGTGACTTTAAAATCAGTGCCTTTTCTTTTCTATGATTTATTTTGACGCATTGCTACATATTGTCACAATGTCTTAGCAAGTAAATGTAAAAATACAAAACAACATAGCAGATTCTGTATGTTCAATTGTCAGTGCCGACTTTTGGAATTTTGGCTGTATAGATATAGGTTCCATAACATCTTGTTTTTTTAGATGTCACAAGAGTATTTACTGGTTGATGTAACATGTTTGAAATTGTCTTCGTGCAAAGTCATTCTGTTGTTACTCACATGATAAAGAACAGCTACGCAACACGTTTGATCTATTACTCATTGGCGTAAATTACCTGGTATTAAGTGAGCCAATATCCTTATTCGAACTGACAAATTTGTGTATCTCTGGTCATGTCAAACCAGATTCACAGGTCACAATCTAATATTTTGGAATAAAAGAATTGTGACTTGCTGATGGTAGATTCTTTGTGTATTGTTGGCCCAGTATGACAGTCATGTATGGTTTTACATTTTTACTCCAAAAAAGGTCCAATTAGACTCTTCTGTTGTCGCCACATTCTTGCCTGGATGACATCAGCTGTCTGTCTCCGCCACCTTGTTGTGTAACTTACTCCCAAATTGGACATCTTCCTGTAACTTTACCGCTACACTCTGCATTGTTTTCCAACTGCGTGACCTTAATCTCCGGGTCATGACAGAGTTGCGTTCAAACCTAGATGCCTGAACTTTAATTTCCTTGGCCGTAAAGAAAAAATCCACAGGTGACTAGTGTTTGTGTGTGTGACATTGCCTGGCCTTGTGATGAATCTGCCTCTGTGTATTACAGTCCGCTGACCCTGGGCGCCCGGTTCTAGATCATTGCAGTTGTAAAGATGCCCTCGCAGACAGCCAGGTCGATCATGACATTTACTAGCGTTCCACCTGCTGAGCAAATTTCTCACAGATATAAAAACGTGTTAGTTTCCCCTGGGTCCCTTATCATAAAGTGTTCACTGATTAGAAAGATGATGGGTTCAGACATATTACTTTTTCGTTTGTAGGAATTTTGACTACTGTGAAAATACTGTAGAAAAAAAAAAAAAAAGAGGAGTTTGTAGCTGGAGTAAAGGTCACAAGTGCCACTCTGCTCTTCCTCTAGCAAAAACATTATATTTGAGCAATTCTTCTATCTTAGTTGAAACAAACATTAAAATTAGATCAAATGCTAAATTTTAAATGATACACTTCACTGTTGTGTATTATATGGCCCTTTATTCCATTTAAGTTTGCTGCCCACTGTTTGGACACCCCTGGGTTAGGCTTAAGTCAGGTTTATGGGCATATGCACACCATGCAATTTCTCCTATTTATTTATGATAAGAGTTGCTGCCCCAGTTAATTTCTAGATGTAAAAATGTGATAAAATTTACAAATATTAACAAAATTCTAATCCTAATCTTAACCAACTCCAGCCTCAGACCTAAACTTACCCAACTTGGCCATTAAACCCAAAGAAAATGTCCTTGCACGTGGCTTCAACCAAAACATTTGTCTATGAAACGCTAAATTATTTTTCTATGATGCTTTTCACACCATCAAATAAAGACACTGTATAATAGACACGCTAACAAGAGTTAAAAACTTAATCATGATAAGCTACCATCATGGTGTTCAGGTGAAAAAACACACACAGTAAATATCTTTGGCCTGCACATAGTTGTGATGTCTTTTGAATTAGACCTACTGCTCACATTTAATGGACAATTTAAAACATTCAGTATATCACAAGGATTATAAGCAGTATTGAACAGGATTTAATAACCTAACTTTCAGATTTGGACAGTGTTGTATTTTGAATATAATCATGACCTTATGGATCAGTCAAACAAATAAACAACAAATAGTTTGATGATTATTGAGAATCTCATTTGCGCTTCCCAGCACTTTGGTCTTATTCAACCTTGATGAAGTGGTTCTGCCGCGTGACTCGCGAGTAAATATTTGTCGCGGTGATAGATTTACAGATACGCCCAAATTTATGGAATCCAGAAGATGAGAACCTGCTGCTCGTAAATTTCCACATAACACTGCAGGAGCGCACGTAGATCAAACCAGTATTTCCTCTGCAGATTATGAGTTATTAGTGCTCCGGTGTAATTAAAGGTTAATCATGTGTCACGTCGCAGATGTGTTTGTATAGGTGTTACAAATGTATATTTAACATTGGAAATAAATCGTTCCAAAAGGAATCAGAGTGGGAAGACTCTTTGATTCAGCATCAGAGAATGTAGCTTATGTAAACTTGCAAAATTGCTGACACTATTTGGTTATTGTTTCAAAGGTGCACGAAGTTTTCTGATGGAGAGCGCAACATTTTTTGTCTCGTAGAAATGTCATCGATTTGATAAACTTTGCTATATCCATGGAGACAGGTAGATCACAGCAAGCACACAATTTACCTTTTTTGTATCTTATGTTTTGGAGTCTGTAAATGTAACTTTCATTTCTAATTGATAACCCTAACAGTTTTGATCTTGGATATGGATCTTTCAAACTTCAACTTCTTTAGAAATGTCCAAATTGTTAGCCTTAGTTAGCTAGGGAGTTAGCCACAATGCTAACAACAACAGCAACAACAGCAGACAAACTTAGTGGACATTATTAGACTTAGTTAGGACAATGTGGACTAATTTTAACCTGAATAGATACATTAACAAGACATCTGTGCTGGAGGGAAGTTGATTTTAGGTTATTTCATCGTAAAAAATGTGTACAGTAAATTTCAAATAGGCTAATTTCAGTATTTGTAATTTTTAGTTTGTTTTTATTGTTTTCTGGAGTGCAGTTTCTCTTGTCACGACAGATGGTGGCACAGTGAGGACCATTTCTTGCCTTTACTCCTATCCTCATGTTGCCATTTTCTCTTATGATTGTCGTGGAAACTATCCATCAAACTTTCTTCTTTTCTCATGCCAAGCAAACACATTGTTCTTTTTTATGCATAGCCAGCAACTGTAATCCCTTATCATGTTGTAACAAAATATTTTATTAACCTTATTTAACCAGGAAGTCACAAATAACAAACATTTCTCTTGCCTCTTTTCAGGTTCCATCGTGGGGACTACCACATCGACGTGTGCATAAACGACTACCTGGATGTGTACTGCCCCCACTACGAGGAGACAGTTCCAGAGGAGCGGACAGAGCGGTACGTGCTGTACATGGTGAACTACGACGGCTACAGCACGTGCGACCATACAGCTAAGGGCTTCAAACGCTGGGAGTGCAACAGGCCCCACTCCCCCAACGGGCCGCTCAAGTTCTCGAGAAGTTTCAGCTCTTCACACCCTTCTCACTGGGCTTTGAGTTCAGACCAGGGCGAGAGTACTACTACATCTGTAAGTAGCCTGGTCATGGTTTATATCTTTACTTTGATTCATCGTTACACCTACATCTACATCATCATCTCTGGAGAGTTTGGGAAATCATAAGTTGTGTTTGTGCTTTGCAATTTGATTAGGTCAGAAGGTGTTTTTAAATATAAAGTACCAAGAACTAGGTCCTCATAATCCCAACTGTTGCTTCCCAAGTTCTAGAAACCACTCAGTCCTTGCTGCTCATGGAACAACAGAAGCTGAAACTGGGTGTCAAACATTTAGTACCATAAGTACAGTAGTACATTAGTATCCATTATGCACTTTTTTTTTAAAGGAGACCTATTGTGTTGTGTTTTTTCAACCATTTATTAATAAACCAGAAAACATTATATAGATCAGTAAGCCCCTCGTCTTCATTTAAAATGTATCTGTAAGAAGAACGGATTTTAATAATAATGTGGCTATGGGACAGTTCTGAACCATATACGATTCATTTTGAGTATAATCTTATAACAAGTAAATACAGTCAAGTGGAAGGGGATAGGTGGTAGAACAGGGATTGAGAGCACTTGAGATCCAGCTGAAGAACAATACAAGATTATTTAAACATGCATGAATCAATTCAAATACAACTTTGAGTAAACTAATGGCAAAGGTTTAAGAATACATTGAACCATACATTTTACATAATAGGACTTCTGGGAACTCTAACTTTAAAAAGTACTATGAACTAACTTAAAAAGGGTTAAGGTTTCAACTGTAGTCATAATCTTACATGCTGCCTCTGCAGTTTTATGAAACGTTTGCTGTTATTATAATTGTCCAGAATAGATATCAACAAACATTGTCCCTTGCTAACAGCTTCACAAAGTTATCATTTTATTAAATTTAGTCATTTGAACTGACAAAAGTCATATTTTAAATGACACCTATTATTTATACTGATGTGAAGCTTTGTGTCAGTTTTGTAACATGTCCAGTAGTATAAACCAGCATGTTTAACCAGATGTATAAACAGCAAATTCTACGAGAAGTTTTAAAATGTGTCAACATATGAACAAACCCCATCAGATCAGAGAATGCAAACTTGTTAACTGTTAGATGAATACATTGCTTAATTCGATTTAGATTGATAATAGAGATTTGCTTTACACATGTGTATTTTGATTCAACACAACATATGAAATATGATTTAAGTAGTATATAAGTCCATGACAAACTTAAACATTGTTGCCAGCCTTCTAGTACAATTTCTCTGTCTATAATTGCCATAAATCTGCAAAACGACCTTGTTTTGAATTGGTTGAATGCAAAAGAGTGTTGTGTGTTAAGGTTTAATCATATAGTCATTTATTCAAGTAGGTAAACAGCTATTACCAACAATGTCCTAATAAAGTTACCGTGTTATTACAAATACTTACATTGGGCTTGGTACACTGCTGGAAGGTATCGCTGTCAACACAATCCAAATGTGCATAAACAAACTATGACAATCTAGAAAAAAAGAGAATTATAGTCTTTATTGAAGGTAACCTAATGAATCAGTGTTGTGTTTCATGGTGCTACAGCTATTAAGTCTAGACCACCGGCATTATTTTAAATTCTTGTGGAGCAATGATTTATAGATTTCTCCGTGTGGTCTGAAAAAGACTGTTGTGATGAAATGCACAAAATATGTAATGATTATAATAATTATCTCTAGAGAGAAAATTGCTTTAAGTGTGCAATAATGAACTCAAGTGTCATTGCAGAAAGTAAGATTGAATTAATTAGTGTCAAATACTGAGACATGTATTTGATTTAGGCTAAATAAACTGGTGCCTGCCGTGTCATATTGACGAAAAAAACAACGTGCTAATCATACGCTATTGACATGTCCTTATGTCATAGTATATATATATAGGCTTTCTTGTGAGATGGGGTGAAAAATCAATTATTAATCAATGTTAAAACAAGTATCAAACCTAGATACTGACTTGACCAAGTATTGATACTTGATAAAAAAAAAAAAAAATAGAAAATGTAACTTTTTCCAAACAGTTTTGGCAATATCTTGGACTTTACTGGAGCAAGAACAAGCTCATGGTGACATAAAACTGCACAATGTGTCACATAAAAAATCAATAAGAAAATAAATATAAAAATTAAAAAATATATATATTTTTGTCAGAAACACATATATTACAGTTACATTTAGTTAGGTACATTTAGTCATTATTAAACAAGGTATTTACAAAAAGTAAAGAGTGTACATTTATTTTTAGTTTTTATGTCAATATGTTACAAAAAGCCAAAACGTAAAATAATCACACATTTAGTTTGAAGCCACGGGGCGACATTTTCTTTAGGTTTAATAGAGAAATCTTAACCTTCCCCAAGCCCCAGACTTTTTTTTTACCTTTTGTTACTTGAAGCCTAAGCTAACCCATTAAACCCAAAGAAAATATAGCCACGTGGCTTCAACCAAAATTCATGTTTTCATTTACGTTTTGGCTTTTTGTAGCATTATGATTTTTAGAAAAACGTGAAAACATCTTATCATACGTTTTTGACGTTTTGTTGAGACTGTGTTGTAGCGGCAGTGTGAGGGACAGAAGTTGGACAATGTCTGACATATGACATCACAAATCTGGGACATTCAGAACAGTGTATCTCACTGACAGAACTCCAGCTGTGTTTTTGATGATGAAATGTGATAAACAGGATCAAAAAGGATTCATATTTGTCCATATTGTACGTACAGTATGTTATTTCTTTTATCATACCACCATCTTCACATCTTGCCGTCTGCATATTGAAAGCACCATTACTGTAACTCTTCACGCGGCTCTCATCTCAGTGGGAAAAACCTGCTCCTAAAATGGCAATGGAATTCACATGGGGTATCGCTAAATTGAGACAGTTTGAAAGTTATGGCCCCGCTGCACACAATGCGCCTTTGTTGAGAGGAAAAAAAGTATGTTCTTACTATTTTATGTGCCTTTTGAGCTGATGTTTGTGGTTAAGTTGTCTAGTTCTTGGCGTCGAAACTGAGTCAAAAGCAGTTCATCTGAAGTTGAGGCCCGAGGGAAATTAGGTTTTATCAAAGCAAGGTGATGAAGTCGATTTTTTTTCCCTCCACTATGGGCCGTGCATATTCGAGTGATGGAGCAGTCACTGTCAGTAGGCGTAGCCACTTTTACTAGCATTTGTCACAGTGGAACGCCAATAATACCGAATGGAAATATAGAGTCCTCCTTCAAGTATTATGACTTGAACAGCTGGTGAAATATAAAAGAAAATATGGTTCCTTCACTATCTGGTGGGTTGAATTTAAAGCACAGACAATGATAAGATTCCAGAAGTAGTAAAAGGGTGGTAAAAGTCCTTGAAAGCATCGATTGTTGGTTTATAGCTAACAGCTTGCATGGACTTTTGAACCTCAAGTTTGTTAGTCACAATAATAGATGTTTTTGAAGTCAGTGTAGAAACTTACTTTAAGGTCAGTTATTGAAGTCTGCATGTTGTGGTTTAATTAGATATTAATGTGTGATAGCAGACTATCATTCTGAAAGCTTAGAATATTTAACAGAGGAAAGGGTTGAATACAGGAGCCAACAAAAAAAGAACCAAAAATCAAAGTACACGTTCTTTGTATGAATGTATGAGCTTTCTGGTTCTATTTTCTTTCCTCTGAACTGTACCTGAACTGTTTAAGGCATCATCTGGAACAGTTCAGGTACAGAACAGTGTCGGATTATAATCTATTTGTCTTCATTAAGCTTTGGACAGCTTTTATGCTCTACTTGCCATTTAATTGGCTAATAAGCTTGACAGTGAAATAGCCTTTTAAGTTTATTGAGATTAGCCAATACTTTGATCACAATCTTACAATCTTTCAGTTTGCTACATTCATATTCTCATGTATATTCTAGCCAGTGTGGTGCTACCTTGTGCCTCCGCTCAATTTTATTTCACTCCAGCTTCAAGGTCAGGTATCGCAGAACTGCAGACAGTTCCCCCAAACAGGAAGTACAATCTTGGCTGACTCTTGCTCTACTTCCTGGAGTACACTATGTGTAGTGAATCTGAATCAAATTCCTGATTATGACATAATCTCAGATGTATGCTGTAACTCTATTGGAGGTTTATTGCTTTTAAATAAAAAATAATAATAAAAAGAAATTCTTAGATGTTGAACTTCACCATTATTTGTTAGGTATTGGCTTCACAAACCAAAATAATTTAATCTCACACCTTAAAATCTTCAAATGACAACCATCACTAAAAAGGCCTGGGCAATCTGGAAAAATAAATCCCTCGTTATGATCAAGCTTGATTTTTGATTCAAGTGTGTCTAACCTTTTCAAGCAAAAAAAGAAAAAAAACGTATGAAATGTCTATCTGAAAGATTAAAAAATATATATTTATGTCAATATTCTGCCTCAAAGTTTACCTTCTGTTCCGGACCACATGTTTTTGCTGACAAATGATTGGTTGTTGATTTTCATTCAAAGCCATCAACCAAATAATTCAGTGTTTGACGGGAGTAAATTTAGATCTCTCACTTTTTTGATTATTTTCCCAACCCTTCTTTCTCATGCTATTGTCAACAAAAATGATTTGTGTTTTATTTACTGACAGAAAATTTATGGTGGTGTTTTTGCTTCATGTGACAAAAAAGGTCAACAAATCAACAAATCACCAATTTTACCATAGATCCATCAAGATTACCATAGATGCACATCTTAATTTGCTTTCTAGAATGTGTATGACACACAAACAACCAGTTGGGGGTTTAACAGTAAAAATTTTTGACCAAACCCTTGACAAAAATACATGTTCTTCACTATTCCACTCCTAGTAGTTTGACCAAATGCTACAAATAATAGCACCATGATTCTGGGGGTTTACTTCAACCAATCTAGAGCTTGCACATGAGAAGAATGTCTTTCTGATGATATCCACCCTGACCACATATGGAAACTGATCCTGTCACAGTATTGGCAGGTGGACTAATGCCCCTCCGTCTGCCTGCTCCGAAGTGTCCCCTAAAGATGCTGTCTAATCCATCAGCGGCCATCTTGCTCCTGTATGTGCTGTGGACGTCCAGAAAGGACACAATGGTGGAGGGAAATCACATGTCAAGACAACTTCATGCTAGATGACTTTAATATCCGCCACAGTAGCCTACGACGCTGGAATCATTCAATAGCCAATGAAGCCGCGGGCCACTAAACCAATATGGCACGCTGCTGCGGAATGGATGTGTGCATGGAAGCCCTGTTGGTCGCTGTGTAATTTAATCCAGCCCTTAGGACAAGCATCTCTCAATGGGAATCGAAGAAAAAAGCATAGGAATAGCGACTCGGAAAAGCGGATGAATTCAGTAACCCTTTGCTCACCCCTATCAAGCTCCAAAACGTTCACATTTATATTGGTCCGACAGACTGTGCACGCAACTAGGATGTCTTTGCAATACAAATGTTTCTGAATTACTCTTTTTTATGCAAATAATCAAAAATGTAGCCTGCTTTGACAGATAAACAAATGATATAGAATTGCATTTGTTTTTTTTCAGCTTCACTTTTTTCTTTCTGTTATGAAATATTTTTACTAATTAATTATTGAAATAAAATGCTTTTTTTTATATATACACAAATCTTCAATATTTTGATACTGGTGTTGTAGTCTATATCTGTAGAAATCAGCAGATTGATAGATGTTTCATGGAAAAAGTGCGGTGTGAGTAATACAGGCTCATCATCTGGCCTCATGACATTAGAAGTGTTTTCAGGTTCACAAACAAGAATCACAGGAGCTTAGAGTTGAATTAACACTGTAGGGGAGGTTTGACTCAGTGAAAGTGTTGTGGCTAACCTGTGAGTGGTCCAAACACTGCCGCTGATGTCAAAACAAGACGCCTCCACACTGAGAAAAGCTTTAGAAATGAACAGGATGAATGCACTTTGCAGAGCCGCTGGTTAAAGTTTGGCTTCTGCTGGATTATACACATTTTTGATAGACTCCTGTTGTTGTCTAAAACATAATTGTGCTGTAGAAATGTCAGCCTTTGTAGTTGTTGTTTTTCTTTCTTTCTCTCTTAACATTGCCACAAAAAAACAAAACATTGTCACAAAAAAACAGATTGAAGAATTTTTGTGTGACCAACAATCTTTCATTGTTTGATTAAACTAATGTTCTTTTAATTCTTTGTAATACAGCAGCTGTTGTGGTATCAGAATCACATTTGAATCACTTTGTGTAGCGCGTGAGGCCATAGCGGCGCTATGGGCCTCATAGCAAGAAGATCCTGGGGCCTTTCTATGTTGGGTTTGCATGTTCTGCCCGTGTCTGTGTAGGTTTCTTCCGGGTGCTCCTTTTTCCTCCAAAAACTAGAAAAAACAAATTATTCAGAATGATGTGTTTTAAGCCTTTTTCACAGTAGTTAGCAGCTAGGAGTGCTAACAGCAGTTAGCCACAATGCTAACATAAACAATAAACAAACTTTGTGGATTTTGGGGAACAAGCAGGACATTCTTAAATGTAGATAGGACAGTGTACTAATATCACTTGGTTTAAGATATTGGTGCAAGGGGGAAATTGATTTATTGTCAAAATCGTGCATAGCTCCTTCAAGCACTTATGTGTTGTTTTTCTTATGAACAGACCTCTGTTGAATTCATACCTTGACAGTTGGTGTTCCAGTGAGGTGTCTGGTCAGCTGGTTTATACAGGTTTTGGCGTAATTTTCCTACATGGATCCTTAAGCACTATTTTAAGTGTATTATGCGTTCTTGCAGCATACTGTGTACCAACTCACTTGGCCTCATGTATTTCTCTTCCATGTGGGTGTTTTTTGATGACTTTCAAATCCATGCATTTACTGCAGTAATGAATTTTTAATATTGTATCTCTCTTCATAATGTCTTTCCATATTTCATTTCATGTCTCAAGCTGATATATCTGCAGTGGCGTGCTTAACATAAAACTAGCATACATCAATTCCATGTTGGGTGTGTAGCGCTCATATGTCAGCTGGAGATGTCAATCGGCCTGGACAGAGGTCACGTGCGGGGTTAGCCTTAATTACGACTAATGCACTGGAATGGCCACGTCTTATATGAAACGCATAACTCCTGCTAAGGCCGAGCAGTGGACTTAATTAGACAAGACGGGAGATTTATTCAAAAACCAATAAGCCGCTAATTTAACACCATGAAATTTGTAAATAAACACTGCAATATTAATCCTTCTCCCTGTCTTGTCTCTAATAACATTCTGTAGCCGAATGACCGGAGGGAGCGGCGCATGAGAGATCCTCCCAGGGTCGGAGTGATTGATTAGCTTTGCTGTTTGTAAATGGAAATTAAGATGTCAACTCATATTCCTGGGGAGAAAATGGCCGTTAATGGTGTTTGCGCCCTACGAGTCCGGGCACTTGATTTGTGTTGCGTCGAGGAGATAATGTTAGCGAGAGAAAGAGGAGACAGGCAGCCGCTGTCTTCTGCCTGCAAAATAACAACAGCTTAATCAACACCACTGCGACTCATTTCCAAAGGCTTAATACATCCAAGTTTAGTCAATGGTGATATTATCTGAGAGTGATGCAGATGATATCTCTACAGCTCAGAGGAAATAATGTGTACGCCAAGCTCAGTGAAATGTGTAGGCTTCACTTTTTAAGACTTTTACAACTACTTGATTTTTTGATTAGTATGCCAGTGATTTTGTATTTATTTTAGTTTTGAGTGCACATAGTCATGTGATTTGAGATGACAGTTTTGGCCCACACCATTGTAGCTTTCACAGCTTGTTTTGGTTTAGGTATTTAAATCTGTCCAACTATTTTCTAGCTTCTTGCAAATCCTTTAACACAGGAGTTCCCAAACTTTTCAACCCGGGACGCCCACAATAACTATGGCCCCACGGCAAAAATATATACTTTTGTAATAATTTCAAGTCACAAAGTCATATAAATAGGGTTTAATTTTCTTATTTTGATGATATGGCTTTTGTATGACCTTAGTTACCCCAAAAAACTGATAAAAAATACATTTTGAAATCATCTCTCCCCAGATTTTACTTTGTGACCCCCCGAGGGGTCCTGACTCCCACTTCGGGAACCACAGCTTTAACACACCATAAGAATCCTAAAATCACAGCACAGTATCACAAATAAGGATATATAAGGATAAGCACAATTTCACGCATTTGTGCATATATTTGTTACATTGTATATATTGGGCGATATGCAAAAGAGTAAAATAGTCACAATATTTCAGTGAACTAAAACATCAACATCATTATCAAGTCAAGGCAGTACATAAGTCGTGGTAGATACTTCAGCTTTGAGCAGATATTACTTGTTCCACTTCATAGAAATGACTTTGCTATAAGAACACTTGTGAACTTTCTTGAAAAAAGCAGAATACATAATGTAAATGCAATGACTGTTGCATACTTCTAGTATCAGCAATTCTCAATCAGAAATGCAGCAATACCCACGTACACTGGTATGTGAATGTGTGTCAGAAAACACTATGTACACTAAACACTTGAGATGTACACTTGTTTTGGCTCCATATGGATATTGATACCCCCTGTTATGTGCTGGTTATTCTTACAATAGATGTTTTATTTATAAACATGAAAATAGCTTCACATTGCTGCGTTGCTAAGATTCATGTGTAACAATTTGCATTGTGTAATAAGAATGACGTATGCACAACTAAGCACTCATTTCCTTCATGTTCCTTCCATGTAGCTCCAGGAGCAGATCGCTGAATTGTGCATATCCATAACAAAATAAAGTCAGTACATACTAGTTGTGTGAATTGTCCCATTTTCACAGAAACACATATTAAATACTGTCACCTTTTGACATTTTCACAGCGTCAAATATAGATGACGTATAATAGAAACGTGCTTATAATGCACCTAGTAACATGTTGTGGTACAGATACACTTTTTTGTGAGGCCGCGCTGGAAATGTTAGTACAAACGTGAATGTGGTTTGACTCTCATTTTTACGTTTCCCTGACCTGGAAAATAAATTCTATAATACCAGAACAATAAATCATGTTCTTACAAGATAAATCCCAGTTAATCTGTGGAAAATCTGTGATAAATGACGTTCCACTACCAAATTAAACATATGACTAAAATGTTATATACGTTTCTGAATTACAGATCAACAGCACCGATGTCACCCCTCTACAGTTATAATTCCTTTTCATTTCCGTTATCAGCAGCCACCTCTGGACCTCCTTCTGATCCACACGGGGGACAAAATAGGATTAAGAATACGTTTTAAATGTGGAAACGCCCAGAGCTGTTCCATTCCACTCACATATTGGATCAATTCTACAAAACGCAATATTAGCAGCAGTGAGTTACGGCTTAATTCGAGTGTCTATCTCTGTCACACATGCAGGCGACGAGCGCGGACAGTGTGAGCCCCTCCGGAGGTCAAAGTTCACTCGCGCATCCACGACGTGAGCGAAACCCATCTCACGGACTGCAGACGCTAGCATGTTTTCTAATATGGTCGCAATCTTGTATTTGAGTGATTTTAATCGGAACAGGGCAGAAATCCAATATGAGCGGCTGTAAGAGATGAGAGCGTGCAGTTATGGTGTATCAGATGGGGCCAGTGTATCATTGAGTTGGAAGCAGAAAAGATGTTATTTTCTCCCTATCAGCTTTTATGCTCAGATTCACACTTACATTTTATTTGGAGATTGGATTGTTCCTATTTTGCAAGTGGGTAACCAATATGTTCTCTCTATTTTGTTCGAGGCAGCGTGTTTGAGTGTGTGTTACAGTGTTGTGTAAGATTATGTGAAACTGTATAAGAAGATACAATAGAAGTGCTGTCATGTATTTTAAACTCTTTATTGAGTTCTGTTTTTGGGTAAGACTCATCACATACAGTACCTTAACTGTTATGATTAAATCTCATTATTTGATTCTAAAAATAGTGCTAATACAAACTTTTAGCTTCACTTTGTTTGCGTTGCCAGTAGGCCACTAGCTTGATCATTAAAGGTTTGACAGTTATCAACACTGAATATTATTAATGTGTTTGTGGGCAAAACATTTTTGTGTATATGTTCTATCGATGAAAGTATATGAACAATTCATACAGTTTGTTTGTTTGTTTGTTTTGAACATACATAAACAAGTCAAAGTAATGCATAACAATAGCATTAGTTTCAGGTGATCTTCCCGCAGACAGGACATCTAAAAAAGTTTCCGTTATTAACTCATACTCTTGCAAAATATAGACTTGTTTGAATGTAATGAATGATTTATTTGTTTGGCATAATCTGACATTTTGATAGTCAATCTTGTACATATTATTTATATAGTATTCATTTCTATTTCCATCACTTTTTGTAAACTGTATTCAGTTGCATTGAACAAAAATATGAATTCGATGAACTGTCAAATTCTCCAAACAGCTTTAGGAGATTGTTGCAAGTGGATCGTCTCTGTGTGGTGGACATCGCCTGGTTATTAAAAGGTTGAAACTTCTGTGTCATTGGGCTGTGTCCTTTTATTGTGACCAGCTTAAGACGTACATTCATGCTGTCAAATCTGCATCTTTATATGCCACACCCATACACCCATGAGGTGAGATGGATTATCCTGGAAAAGGGAGAAAAGCTCACTAGCACATATTTTGACAGATTTGGATAGCATTTTGAAGAAATTTGATCAGTTTTTATTTAGTTTGAAAATAAAAGTATTATGCTTACAAATTTGCTTGTGCAATTGCATGTTTGTGCTATTATTTGTCAACATTAAAACCAAAAATGTATATGTTTGCAGTAAAATGGACTACATTTCGAGCTACATTTAAAACCATTTATCTAAATGTGGATTGAATTATTTTTAGTGGAGATAAAACTTCACACACACACACACACACAGACAAATAATTAAGTTTCTGCATTTAGCGTGGTTGTACAGTAAGAACAGGAAGCAATATGACTATATTTGGTACAAACAAATTTCAATGCCTGACGAAGGCTTAGCCTAACAGTGAGCATTCATATAACACAGATCATAAGCTTGAAAGCTAGCTTCCTCAGACTCTTCTCCAATGACCTGCAGGGCACATACATAATGTGACACCACCTTTATCATAAATACCAACCGAACATGGCAGCAAAAAAGTGTTTTATATTCATAAGACCACATCTCCTGCTGTATTGAACTTGTGATTCAAAGCTTAGACACACTGTACACTCCAAGCCGCAGACCTGTCCCTTTTTGATTGATCATAAATCCTGTGATGCACCAGGTCCGTCTTGGAGAAACGAGTTGAGATAGCAGGATGAAATAACATAAATGGACAAATGAAAGAGAGAGAGAGAGAGAGAGAAGGAAGAGAAAAGAGAGAGAGATGGTATGCATTTTTGTCGGAGCTTTTGGAGAGCGAGCCTTTGCTAATAATGATAAAGAGCCTGGCGCTGTTCTATTTGCGGTTCTAGGAGGGAACCTGCATATGGACACCATCATAACTCAGTGCTTTCATCCATTCACATGAAAAATCAAGGCTGTCAGCGGCGCTCAGAAGTGATCCGGTAACATAGAGTAATGTGACAGAAAACGGCGCGCACTCTCCCCACATACATCGATATATAACACGACTACACTGACACTGACTGTATGGGCATCTGTTATACATTATCCTAATCCTGATAGATAGATGGGCATTATACACTGCTTCTCTCAGGGCTTTTTACTCGTTCCATCTTGAAACATCTTTTAGGACAATACCACCTCAGCCAGACTCCTTTAGCATTTTTATACATTGGACATATTGTGCCTTCTCTACGTTACATTTTGGGTCTAATACGTGCTTTCATGCCTGGTGTGCTCAAAGGAAAGGCAGCATAAATTATTGGCTAAACATAATGAAGGAAGTGGCTGTATATGGGCCATGAGGGGTCAGTGAATGGTCTGGTGAGTATGGAAAATGATGTTAATCATATTCAATGAGCTTTGCAGATGTTGATTTTTGAGCGTTTATGAGAGAAGTGCAGAGCTGCTCTGAACCATTGCAGGACTGACCATAAGAATGTTTTACCCAGTGAACTGTAAAAGTAGATTGAGTTTCTTTTTCTGAAAAAAAAAAAAAAAAAAGTGTAAAAATAATTTCTAGCTTCTGGTACTGAAGAGTTTGGAGTATCTTGTAAGATCTCCAATATTCTACTGCTTTTCATAACTACAGTAAATGACATACAGAAGCTTGACTGTGTTTGTGTCAGAGGAAACAGTTGACTTCACTTTCACTGTATGCCATGTTTTGATATGCACATACTGTATGCACTTCCTTCTCCAACAAGTGTGAAGCAGTGCGGACTTCAGTCAAGCATTCTTCTCACAGGAGTCATTCTGCACAGAGCAGAGCTTTTAGCAAGCATAAGCTGGACAAAATGGAAAGGAATGCTTGGTTAAACTGTTAGAACACACTCGAACTTGTTTCTTAATGAGGCACATTAAAACAAGGGTTATAACAATAAACAGCAAGTTTTTTTGTCCCATCACCCAGCCTTAAAAACTTTTTTTCCCACCTCATCGTTGATATTTACCACTATCCTTGTGGGTTTATGTTGGTGTCTCTTGTAACTGTTGCATTAATCACATTGCACTGGTCAGAGGTCAAATATTATTTATTCTTATCATATAAAGTCTACAGAACTATCTTTCTGCTAAATGTATTTTTGCACTCGGGGAACATTTAGATATGTGCAAGAAGCAACTCTTTAACCTTCATATCAATGTGGGTGAATCATTAAGAAAAATACATTTTGTTATTTACGTTCTGTTTTTACAGAACAGTCATCAAACCTGACCCATAGGACCTCCTTCAAAGTAAGATGGATCATGTCAAGAGGCTAAACATGAAGATGTATACATGATGTTGCACAAATACATTCTTTGGTTTGAAAAAAAAAAGCTTCTAATCATTTTGACTGAGTGGCAAAAGTGCAATAAAAGAGCATAAAATGTGTTGCAGATTTTAGGTTGTTTTTATAAAGCTTTGCTGACATTTAGGATGCATAACCTTTATAGCTCCCTCAGATGGAGTTGAGAGTTTTCTGCTTCACACCCCTGCCTTCTGCCTAACTATATCATTTAACACTGAAACGGACTCAACAGTAAAACAAACAATAAGTTCAGCAATGCGGCCCATAAACTTGACCCTGATTTTGTCCTTCCCTCACTCACTTCACCGCTAACAAACACGTCTTTACTGTCCATTTAACACTGGCCATTTGTTGTTGTTAGAGACAAGCTTTCATTCCAGCCACCGTGCAGGACAAGTCAAGTCCCACAGGTCAGCCTTTAAAAATAAACTGCACGTCACCCTCTGAGTTTTCTCAATAACCCTTCTATTATTAGCCCGGCTTCAGTCCAGCGCTGACAGGCTAAAGAGCGCTAAGCAAGGCCCTCCAAAACCTTCTAATCAACTTATTTGCTTTTGACTGGCAATAAAATAGTCATCACTTTGTCTACGGCCAAGCAACGGACTAAAATAAGTCACCTCTCCTGACGCAAATAGTTCTTCGCTGATGAAGATTTAGTATAGTCATGCCAGGCAGTTTTTTCCCTGTCATTAAACTATTAGCACATGTATTGTTAGCAACGTGCAGTCGTCATTGTAATTAATTGGGTATTTCTGCGTGTATTTATTTGTAGGTTTCTTCCCACACCCACATCTTTTCACGGTGAATCAGAGGGCGGCTGAAAACTGTAGTGTGCTGGCTGATTCTTAAAAGGGGCCAATTGAATAATTCCACAGACTGATTTGTTATTAAATGGCATACTTTCTTCTTTGTGAATAACTATTTAGATTACAGATATGTTGCAAGAAATGTGTTGGTCATTTAGTCAGTGTTTGTACTTGGAAAGAGAATAGAGACTGATCTGCCTCTCCACAGAACTGACTTGTAACTAGGCCTGTAGAGTTACCTTCATATAGGCAACACAGTCTCATGGTAATGCATATCTACCAGGACATGTGAATAGCATATCATAAGCATGTTTCTATCTCTTTTTTGTGTGTCTTTTATGTAGCGTCTCTATAGAAGCGCTGTTTTCTCAGCATCTTATAGACGGGTGTTTTGGGTGAACTTACATGAGGACATTTTCTTTGGGTTTAATGGCTGAGTTCAGGTCTGAAGTTAAATAAAAGTGAGAAGTTTAGGTTTGGGGCTTGGATTTGGTTAAGACTATGATTTTGTAAATATTTACAAACACATCTTTACAACTATTATAAAAATGAATGGATGCAGCACTGTGTGTCATAGACATAAAAAAATAATAGAAATAAAATACTTGTTATGCGTCTATATTTTTGTGGTGTACATACATATGTTTGTAAGAATGAGCTGACATTCTTAGTTCAGTGCCTTACTATGAAACAATCAGGCAAAGCAATAGCTTTTCTATAGAGCAGTGGTTCTCAACTTAGGAGTTTATTTAACCAGAAAAGTCCCAATGAGCATCGGAGATCTCTTTTTCAAAGGAGTCCTGGCAAAGAGGCTCCGACAACACAATCCAAGACATTTAGAGACATATACATAGTTAAAAACAGTTACAGGCTAATGATTGCATTCTTTCAAGGGTTTCTGAAGATATCCCCTTTGATATCCTAAACATGGTTTGGTAACTTTCAAATCCAATCATAGACGTAGATAGGTTTTTGCTTCAGCCTTTATCTTATTTTCGCGAAGGCCAGATTTTTCAGTGGCATCTGGGCCGGAGGTTCACTACACCTCATCTCGTTTAATATAACTTGGGTTCACACAATATAATAACCCTAACATTCAAATGGTTTTAGCATTGCAAAAAGAATCAAACCACGTCTGTTTATACAAAACAAATTTATTTTCTAATGGTTAAAAGATGGGTCAGGGGTCAGATTTATTTGGTTGGGAGGCCTGATTTGAATATTCAGTATTGAAATGAGCATATTGAATAGCCCTGATCTTATGTCTCCAAATAATAATAAATAATAATGAATTATTTTGCAAGTAGTATACATTTTGTGTTTGCGTTCATGAATGCCTACGATTGGCATTTATAGTTAAAAAAGGTTGAGAACCACTGCTATAGAGACAAGAGACGTTGAATCTTAGCCGCATCAGAAAAGTCACACATCTCATGGTTTCATTTTTGCGCTGCACAAAACCCCACCAGGGCTATTATACTGTAGTGATCTTGTACTTTAGCCTTAGCTGTAATCCAACTTAGTTTAGATGCACTTATAGTCCATTTGGGCCTCAAAGTGTGGATAGTAATTATTTTGGATGGCTTTTGGCCCGAACTCAAAGCAGAAGGACACTTGTGAATGGGCCACATTTTCCCAGGCCTCCTTCTTCACAGCTCCATCCTCACTTCCCTCCCATTGTGAGCTCGTCGGAGCATCTGCTTAATGGGCCTCTTCAATGGATGGTCTGCTCCATCTTTGCACAAGCAGGAAAGACTCTTCTCTAAGCATGTCAGAAATAACAGTTTTTACAAGAAATGACATCCATCAGATATGTGGAGAGAAAAAAAATTGCAAAGTTTACAAGGTAATTTTAGTAATGAGCAATATACAATTAATGTAGAATTTGCAGGCAAAGACACATTGTAACTTATGCTTTAGATGCTATAAAAGAGAAACTGAAGAAGGTCATAGTTTGCAGTTAACGTCAGAGTTGCTAAGCACTGGGACCAATATACGTACAATATGTCTGCAGAAAAGTTTGTTCTGTAAGGGAAAGTTTTTAGCTCAAGAGAGTAAGTTAGATAGATGTATTTATAGGCAGGTATCAGTAGTACCTAACTTGCAAGATAAGATACAAAAATTCAAATAGGACATTTTCAGTAGTTTGATTGAACATTTCTACAAATTCACAAAAGACATTATGTTGTGCTTAAAATGACTATTGTCTCAACTTATTTCTCAAACTAACAACTTTTACATCTCAACTTTGATCTCACTTGAGTTCTTATTCCAAAATCATCTGACATTGTGACATTGTCTTGATAAATACAGCATATTTTTGTATTCATATTTTCAAAAAGAAATCGGTTTGAAATGGGGCTGGGCAAAATTGTGAAAACATTGAATTGTGAGATCATCTCTGTGACATGTGCTTTTTAATTAAACTATATCTCATTCATTTTTCTCTTGTTAAATACAGATTATTTTCTCCTCTTCTTCTCTGATTGGTCGCTGTAAGCCCTTGTAGTGCTAACTTAGTACCTGTAGGTTGGGCTTCCTGGAAATTCCAGTATAGATATACAAAATATATTGTTTGGCCACCTGTCCCTCTCCAAATTTCATGGGGTGATTGACAAATAATTAATCAATCAGGGACTTGCTTTGTCTCCTGTATGAAAACCAACATGGCTGCTTACAAGGAAAAAATACATGGACAAATATGGAAAAAATATCAAGTCAGACTGGAAAACATTTTTACAGATTCATGAACAAAGCAAAAAACAATGTGAGGTGAGTGAAGTTAGATTTTGGTTTAAATGACAAACGACCAATCAGCTCCTTTGTTCATCTGCGTCACAAAACTAATCTGATTGCCCGGTACGTTGTGAAGTTGATCTGAAACTCAGATGAGGGAAATGGTGACCAGACCCATTTTCGCAATTTCTGAAGCGTGGCTTTGGATTCCAGGCAAGGGTTTGGCATATTAACAATCAAAACTTCAATATCTTTTACTGTATCGCAATAATAATATTCAGACAATATTGAGTCAATTCGAAGCAAACCTGTAATGTACAAAAGGTATCTAATTATTAGTTGAGGTTTAATTGTGTAGAAAATGGGAAATGTCTATAACATTTACATTTTAGAAATATCACTTTTACAACATATATATTTCTTTAACCACATTTCAATGTATACAATATTCCCCTTATTCTGCCTGCCCCTAGCTTTGTTAAGGTAGCCATCATGTTTGCTTGCAGGACAATTGATGAATTCTGTAGATAAACAGGAAGTGCTGCCCCTGAAAAAGTGGGCGGGGCAGAATAAGGTGAATACACAATACAACTTTTAACATATCTTCAAACAAAAAATACAGTCTACATGCATTGAAATGTGATTTGGCTCATAGAAAATCATGAAATTATTTTTTTTATAGTTTGAAGAAGAATAGCATTAAAACATTTATTTAATGAAAAAAGACATAGCGGAGACAAGTCTTGGATTGTTAAAGCCTAATCAGCGTCACCAAAAGGCACAAGTCTGAACAAAGTGTTTTAAGTGTATTTGGAGTTTACTGTCCAAAGTCCGTCTGTTTGCACGTTGTAACTGCCTGAGTTGTCAGAGTAAATTAAAAGGCCTACAGGCTGTTTCTCCGGCAGGCTGGTAAAATTAGCCTGGCCGCAACTGCTTTAGTGAGCATGCAACAACGCAGGGCACACTGTTTAACCCGCTCCATTCGAACAAATAGACTGGGATCAAAGGATTAGAGCTGCATTATTAAAACCAGCTGGAGGCGCAGACTATAAACGCTATCGAAACATACATTTACATTATGGGAAATACGACTGTTGTGCAGTGGAAATATGAAAGCATGGAACAGACTTTGATGCTTGTGCTAATGCAGTTTGTGTTATGGGCTTAAAGGAGACACATTATACAAAATGTCTTTCTTAGAAAAAAAAACACAGTCAAAGTTTTGTGTGTGAGATATTTTCCCATCCTCTCTGAGCCTCAGGAAACACATGGTGAATGTCTCAGATTTGTGATGTCATAGTTCTGTCGCTTAGATCTTCTGCGCTGCTTTTAAATCCATAAATCATCCATGCACCATTTTTGCATTAGCATATCAGGCAAGTAAGTTTGATTGTGTTCTGTTTGTAATTTACTTTGCAGTCAGTAGCGTTAGTTCTGTCTCTACACTTTTTATGGTTCTGAGATGTTTAAAGAATGGGAATAATACAAATAATGCATCATGTTTCTCCTTTAAGCTTAGATATTACTCTGGGTTAGAGGAAAAATGTGTATATTTACTGGTGCCTGAGAAGTAACGAATATGTTCAGAAAATGCATATTCAGAATTTAATGTTTTATTTTAGAAGTTAATGATAAATAATACATTAAAAGATATAAATCTGCTTTAATTGTATGTCTGTTTTCCCCATAATATGATGTAAATCAAAATGGAGAATAAAATATTCACAATACAGAACTCTAATTGAATTGAATATGTTTTAAAGTACATTCAAAGTATTCTTTCCATCATTTACAATACATGTGCCACAAATATGTCTAAATCAATATTATTTAGCAGTTTCTCAATGGAAAAGCAGACTTTTATATTGATGGAAATTTCTGCCGCTTCAGATCCAAGTTCAAATTCTTCCGACTTCCCGAATGCTTTCACCCATCAAAGCAAAAGTCTCCTGCCAAACCAGGCTCATTCAAACATTATCACTCCAAAAATGTCATTTATTTGCCTGCTGAATGTTCCTCACACGAGGCGTGCTGGCGCACAGTAAAATGCCTGTGGTACCTTGAGAGTAGAAAAGAGTGCACATTGCTTTAGTTTGAGATGTATTTCTTACTAATCTGCAGACCTTGAGTTTGTTGAAACAGCTAAATGCCAGAAAGTTGGCAGGCACTCAGTGTGAGTCTATCCCAACAGGCATCAGATTTAATGGCAAAAATAGCGTCTTTTAGTGATTTGTTGAGTGACCCTGAATATTCTTTTACAACAGGACCATTATGCCTTCTGAATGACGACCAGAAAATCAATTCTCCACGATGATATTATCTATGGAATATGCTCGACCCAAACTTAGCTTTTAGTGTCCTATCAACGAGACACAAGGTTTTATGTCCTCACGTCTGGAATGTGCTGTTGAATTGTCCATTGAAAGACAAAGGAAATGTGTTTTCCAGATAACATTACAGTTGCAATAGGGCTTGGCTTGAGCTGTGATTGAAACAATACTGTGCCTAAGCCGCGCTGAGCCCACCTGTTTGTTCTTCCGTAATTGGATTCTGCTTCATTCCATTTGCCTTAATGCTGATGCATAATGCAGTGTAGTGAGGGACCAGCCATTACCAGCCGGGGGAGCAGCTCCAGGAGTAACTTGACCTGCTCCGTGCTCCCTCCCTGTCTGCGGACATCTTTTCAGGGCTCTGTCCTTCAAAGCACACTTGCCCGGGCTGGATAGATTGATGTGGGCCTGATGGGAACCAGAATAGCAGGTGTTGATGTTGCAGCCTAAAAGAACAATAAGCTGGCCCTGTGCAGCGTGTTAATCCAAAACAAACAGTCTGTGCTATGGCCACGCTGAGCTGCGGCGAAGAAATCCTCGTCAAACACTGCATGATCCAAGAAAGGAATGAAAGTCTACTGTTTGCTCTGGACTTGTCAAGAATGTGTAAAGTTTAAACACCAGTTAACGGCAGCTCAAGACGCCAGACACATCTTTCTCCCATTAACAATCTTCAAACTCCCTCTGCATTTGGTTTGCAATTTATCTCGGCCAGGACAATGTGTGACTAGTGAGTTCTGGCATTTGTTAGAAACTTGAATTAAACCCACATCACAATTGAATAAAGGAATGAAAAGGTTAATGTCCTTTGTAAATCTGCATTAGAAAAAGTACAAACTGTTTTGATCACAACCAACAAAGAATGGACTGAAGCAACTTGTTTAAGTAATCTCCCCAGTTGCATTCTTTCTGCAGTGCAGCCTTGTAAATGCACAAGGTAGTAAATAAATGATAACAAATGTACATGTTTGTGAATATTGATGATGTGGGGTAGTTCTCTAACAAATACTGTTTTGCAATCAATTTGGAAATGTTAAGCAAGAAAATAAATTTGAAGTATTTTATTTAGAGTCAATTAGCATCTAATAATCAGACTTTGTTTGTACTCTAAACCTTAAAAAAAATGTAATAGTACTTATGTATGGGCTATGACCTTTTTAACGTTATTACAGGTCCCTAAAACAAATTTTTAGTTTTTAGAATTGTGAAAACTCAAAATATGCCCAAAGTAGTGTCATTCAGGCCCTAACTGCAAACATCAGTTTATTGCTCTGTATATTTATCAACAAAATTCTGGTGTAAATTAGATTCTGCTTTTCTCCTGTGCAAAGCCTGTTCTCACTCATGATTAGAGTCATCAGAGGATAAAACTGCACAGACTCAGCTGCACATAAGTCCAACTTTTTAGTCCAGTTGTAGATGGGTTTTAGTGAGGTGTTTTAAGGAAATAAGGCCAGAACAGTAAGAGGTTTTAAAGCAAACTTTAACAGTATTGGTGCTGAAACAGTATTGCAAGTCTTTCCATTGTGTGACTTAGTATGTAAACGAACATCTAAACATCGTGTTTATGGCTCATCTCTACAAATAAACTGCAAATGTCACTGTATGACTGAATAACACATTTATGCTGATTAGACCTTTCATCTTTTGTCGCCGCTGAAATAATCCAAGTGCTCACTCCTGTATACATGTATCTGCTGTGTTCTGTTGATACAGTCAGAATGTATGCGACTTAAGAGCACTCCCACACGCGCTGTGACTTTTCCGTCAGCTCGTACTTGAGTAAATGATCAGCTGCTGCCCTGAGCTAAGTGGCTGGTGTGGAGAGCTGATGTGACTCAGCTCAGCCCACCACACAGATGAAGATAAGACATCTGCACAGAGAGCCAGTGTGTGTGGCTGCGAGTGACAATCTTTAATACTGGAGCTGAGCTGCTGTCATACGAAGAAAGAAGATTATAGAAATAAAGAATACAAAATATCAACTTAAAACTATTTAGAAATATAAATATACTGTATATAATTAAAAGTATATGGAATGCAGAAATAAGTACAAACTAAGTAAAATAGCTAATTAAAATTAGGTTATAATTATCTTTAACATTAACTGTTTCACAATTTACTTATGTATTTATTTTTTTCAGATATCAAACAAAAAGAAAAGACAGAGAAAGAGAGAAGTGAGAAAAGAAAGAAAAACAGGGAGAGAAAGAACGAGCAAGAGAGAGACAGAGAGGATAAAGAGAAGGAGAGAGAGAAGAGAAAGACTGAGAAAGAGAAGGGAGAGCAAGAGAGAAGCGAAAGAGAAAGATAGAGAGAGAGGGAAGAGGCAGGAGGCAGGAAGAGTGAGAGAAAGAGAGAGAAGCAAGAGCAAGATGGAGAGAAGATCGAGCAAGAGAGAAGAGAGAGAGAGGGTGCATCAAGAGCGAGGGATAGAGAGGAGAAAGAGAGGGAGAGAGAGAAGAGAAAAACTAAGAAAGAGGAGGGAACGCAGAAGAGGAGAGGGAAGATAGAGAAAGATGGAGAGAAGAGCGAGCAAGAGGGAAGAGAGAGAGGAAGGAGGGAGAGAGAGAAGAGAAAAACTGAGAAAGAGGAGGGAAAGCAGAAGAGGAGAGAGAGAGAAGAAAGAGAAAGATGGAGAGAGAGCGAGCAAGAGAGAAGAGAGAGAGGAAGGAGGGAGATAGAGGGGGGAGAAGAGGAAGAAAGAGAATGACAGAGAGAGAACAAGAGAGAAAAGAGACAGCAGTAAAGGGAAAATAGAGAAGAAACGAAAGACAAGAGAGAGGAGCAAGCAAGAGAGAAAGAGAAGAAAGAGAGACATGAGAATGGAGAGAATCAAAAAGAGAGAAAAGCGGGAGGAGAGAGAGACAAAGAAAAGAGAGAGAGCAAGTGATCGAAGAAAGTGAGAAACACATGAGTTTAACTGACATAAAACTTTTGTACTTAAACCTCTCGATTACTTTTTACAGTGCAGTTAACATATATTAAGACAAGCAAGGAACAAAAAAGTGTGCATCTTTACCTCAAATGGTCCAAAAGGAAATCAAGTGACAGCCAGTTGAGAATATGTAGATTAAGAAAGCCACTGACACATATGTTAAAAAGGTGAAGGAGAGATTGGACTGCTCTGCTTGTATAATTCGATCCTGCCAAGTGCACAGTGCCAGCTCCTTCAGTCCTTTTTTTCATTTGCGAGCGCCGGTATGCAGCTCATCAGTGTTGTGCCTCTCGACCTTGTCTTTTGATGTCTGCATTTCATCAGTGGTTATCAGCTCCTTAGTCATGTGTCAGCGCTGGATGAGTTGTGATCAGATGCTCTTTTTCTCTCTCTTCGGCTTTAAATTCACAAGATGAGAGAAAAGGCGGAGGTAGAGGAGAGATATAGGGTCCTGTTATGTCATTGTGGAGGCAACTGCGACTACTGTATTTCTCCTACTCACTCATGTATACTCTGATGCCCACTTCTTTCTAAGCATTTGGTAATTCTATGGTTATACACACGAGAGGCATTGAAATGTCATGACAGGCAAATGCCTAAAGTGGATGTGAGTGAGGCAACCAGCATAGAAGTCTGACTACATGAATATGCTTGTCATATACATATGCTATTGGTGTTCAAAGTACATTACATTTGCATTATTTTCAAAAAATGGTCCACATAGATAGAAGTTATGGGTCGAAAAGTGTTGCTGCCAATTCCTAAAATTACTTGGATTCTGAATTTTTGTCTTGGATTTAGTTGCTTACATAAAGTGGAATATTTCACTGATTAACAATGACAGAATTTGGCTTAAAATAATAAAAAAAAATGCCAGTAGGGTAAAATGGTCTTAATCCATTGGCAAATAGAAGAGAACATAATTTAGAACACATAAAAATACTCAAAGTCTCTAAAATAAATATTAATTAAGGCTAAATGACTTGTGTGATTGATGCCAAATACAACAACACTTTATTTATTTATTTTATTTTATTTTTTGTTTTTTGCAAGGCTATAACATGATCTAAAACTTGATTAATTCAATTTTGTGTTATATAAAGTGATGTTCACACTAATCTAATGAAAAGAAACATTCAGATGAAAATATTTCCAAACCAGAAAGATACATTTGCTTCTTGAACTTTGTAAAAAGAAGAAAAACCCTGCTTCAATTGACTTCACTGACCATCACCTAAAAGTTTAACCCTTTCACCCAAACGGCCCAACAGCTCCTTCCATTTCTTCACACACAGAAGAGTCAGTGGCCATGCATCATCCTCCAGCTGCTGCCCTGAACCACGGCTTTTCCAAGGACCACCATTTGGGATCTGTCAGCTCCTCCGCAGTCAGCCTTTCTCCTATCCCCTTTCTCTTCCCAGCTGTGTCCCCCGCTCTCATCTGTCAGCGTGCGCATATCCATTCATCATAACCTAACTGACGGCCGTGCAAGGATCGGATATTGAAACTCAGACCCCTATAAATTGACTTCTATTAAATGTTTCAGCAAATGGCCCGAGTTGAATTTACGGGCGTTTGACAGCTTTTAAAATGCTTAAAGTTTCAGTGTTGTGTTTGCAGTGTTTTAGTGCTTGAGTTTGGGGCACTCGGGGCTTGTCAGGGAGTGGCTATACTTTTCGGTTTGGGTTTTTATGATTAAATTATCTTTTTCCCCAGTGGTAGTGCGTGAATGTCTGGCTCAGTGCAACTAAATTTACGAGACCGGGTTCTTTCATAAACAAGTTTTCCCATGCTTTGGGTCAGTTACAGAGTCAGTCAGACTATAGCTTCAATTTTCTAAGATGAACTTCAAGATCTGTTGATATTACGTGCTTATGATAATTGATGATGCATTCTTCATGTTGATGTTATTTCTTAATAACAACATTATTCAATAAATACATAAGGTACAGTATATTGGTCTATACTAGTCTAGTCACTATTAGAAGTCTAATAGCTCATACATTTAATCACAAGGTGCAATGATATTAATAGCAAATAGTCTCTTGCCCACCATCTAAACTTAGAACATGAATAGAACCTACATTATTTCTATAATCTACTGCATTATTATAAATACTGACTTAGATTGCCAATCATATGACATTATGCCTATTTTTGATAAGCATGTGAAATCTTGTACTTTCCACAGTCAATGATATAAATAATTTTAAAATGACACTAGCTCCTCATGAGGTTGACCTGCGTGCCCTGCCACTTTTTCCTATTTAGTTATTGTCTACCATCTGATAAAAATAAAGTATCAAACTAACCGACATAGTAAAGATAAAAAAGAAAATTAAAACCCTTTTATTTCAACATAGAGAAGCAAGTTGTGTTTTTCCTTTGAAGCCAAAAAGCGTCTTGCCACTGCAGCCTTCTTATCTGTGTTGGAATATGGTGATATATTTTATATGAAAGTGTCTTCTTTGTGTCTTCATTGGTGGACACTGTTTGTCATGCAGCTCTGAGGTTGGTAAATCTATGACACATCACTGTACTTAAATCACAAGTAGAAGTGTTGAATTATTCTTTACAATCAAATGATCGTCTGTTGCTGGAAAGAAACCTTGTGCTCACTCAGCTCCTTTTGCCTGGAATATGTTGCAGAAAGACTGGAAACTGGCTGAGTTATTGTCCTTAAATGCCTTTAAAACCAAACTGAAAGGATTAGAGACTGCATCAAAAAAAAAATATAATTTAATAATATTAAATTTTGGGGTAAAATTTAATAAAGCTCTTTAAGGGGCTCTATCTTTACCTTTTTAAGTTATTGCAGGTCCCTAAAACTCATTTTAATGAAGTAGCTTCAGCTTTTGATATGGGAATTGTCTCAAAATACATCAAATCTAGTGTCATTCAGGCCCAGGCAGTGACATCAGCTATACTGCTGTTTATATTTACTACATAATATGTACGCGGACATTGTTTGTGGAGATTCTTCTCACTTATCAAAGGCCAAAACTACAAAGTCTCAGTTTCATAAAGAGTTCAGCCAATTGTTCATGCTCCAAAGTGTTCACAAACAGTTTCAGTTGAAGTATTTTAGTCAGGTGTTTAACAAAAAAGACCTCCACGGTAAGAGGCTAAGGCGCATTACTTTTTGATCTGTCCTGTTCCTACATGAGGACATATTGCTGTGATGGATGTATATAATAGCCTCCCGGTGTTCTCCGTGACCTGTGTTTGACCCCTGTGCCTTGTCCACAGCAGACAGCACCTGGTCCCCCTCCACCACACCATTAGAGCTGTGCCAGACAAACACATCAACACACTGGGCCCATGTGGGTTATTTTTAGGGCCCCTGATACAAGCTCTTTGGTCGCTAACTCTCCGAGATTCACACCCCATGGGCCTGACAGGAAGGGATCTATTTCCTGGAAGTAACCGCAGCTCGTATACAAAAGCAACCCATGCATCCATACTCTGTCCCATAAGGAGCACTCAGGGCAGTATGTTTGGGATAATGGTAAACAACATGTGGAGAAGGCTCTGTGGATTTATGTTGTGAGCAATTAGGTTTTCCCCCGGGCTTTTTTAGTTAATACTGTATGTTACGCTTTTGAATAGACTGTATTTTAAGTTCAGACACTACTTTCTTTCGGTCTCCTCTCTTAAATGCTGTCATGTGGAAAATGTTTTACTATTTGAATGTTCCCACGCCATTTGGTGGTTACTATTTTCAAATTCAAAACTTTACTTTTTATGCCAATGAGATTCGACTTACTAAAAATATCCAAAAATACATTTATGTCAACAAAGTAGGCAAGGCAAGGCACATTTATTTGTATAATATACACAAAGCAATTCAAAGTGCTTTACAAGACAGGGAAGATGCATCAAAATTGCAATACAAAACAAAACATTTTAAAAAATATAAATACGCATCATAAAATTACTAAAAAAAAAAAAAAAAAAAGTGCAGATAAAACTTTGCCAGTCACGGTAACAACAAATCACTTTAAATCTGTGTCTATCTAATGAGTAATGTAGAACTTTGCTTTTTTTTTTTTTTTAATGCATTTTGCTACGTTTGCTTACATACAACAACCGGGTACAGATGGACCAAAGAAAGCATCATCAGAGGAGCTGTTTGAACCAGGAGCAGAGCCACGGACACCAGCCCAGGGCCAGAGAAGAGACAAAGATAAACTTACAGCACTTAGAGCACATCTAAGAAAAGTTAGCAGAGCAGAATTATGTGAATCAGACAAGTTATCTGATATATTATCCATTATATTCATATTTTTTGTACTGTCATTTTGATGCATGTACAGATTTTTGGGAAGTACTAAACTAAACAGCATACTTAATGAATAGTCTTTATAAAGCAGTTACTTTTGTCAAATATTGCAAGCACAAACCAACACCTTGTTCAGGGTCTGCACTTTTCTAAAGATTCCAGTTTCCCTTGAGCACACATCTGTCAATAATTTGTGAGAACTCTGCAGGCACCGTGACTAAATCCTCCAAAATCCATCAAAAAGAATTGCACAAGTTTCCATTGATAGTCTGTCTGTCTCTCGCTTTCATCCAAACACTGCATATTTTGTTATTGCTGGATCTTTAGACAAACACACAACATGATAACATAATTTTCTCCCCTTTTTTTTTGTCTGTTTTGCAGCGTCGACCATTGCAGAGAATGGGAGGAAAACATGCCTGAAGCTCCGAGTTTACGTCCGACCATCAAGTAAGTGTTAGCAGGCTTTGAAACATAATAGTAGCTTTCAGACAGTCCAAACAATGTGCTTTCTTTGTCTGTAGCAGTCAAAACTTGCAAAATGCACTGTTTGAATACACATTTTACCTGAATGTCGCCATGAGCTTGTTGCTATAATAAACGTTGGAAGTAAGAAGCTTTAAATGTGACTAACGGGTTTGGCTAATCTCCTCTTCTCTTATCTTTCTCTGTTGTAGACGGCTGTATCAAAACTATAGGCGTACATGATCGTGTTTTTGACGTAAACGACAAAGTAGACAATACATTAGAACCACGAGGTTAGTATGGCTTCCTTTCCTGTATTTTTTTGTTCTTTGGTGTCCTGTCCTGTCTTTTTTTTCCCCATTGACAGAATGCTTTGTTTGTTACTGGGAGAAAATGTGTCTGTGCACTGTCACCTTCTGTCTGTTCTCGTGTACTTGAAATGTGTTTGATAAAAAGCTTATTTTCAGTTTTTGAAATGATTTTGGTGTGTTTTATGTGTCTTGGCTAACAAGAAGAAATCAAGTGCATGGTGAATGTTATACCTGCATGTCAAATGATTGACTTGTCATGTTGATTAATATGTGTTGTAATTATAAATGATCAATCAAAAGCAAGTTTGTGAATAAACATTTAAAAACATGTTGAAATCTACAGGAAGTTGTAAACTGATGACATCACAAGGACATTTTCAATTTTCTATAAACATTAATTTGCAAGATGTGTGTTCTGGTGTGTTCAAAAAGATGTATTGCATTAGAGAAGTTTTGGCCCAGTTTATTGATGATTGCTGGGCAAAATCCTAGTGTGATGTCATCATTTATGAACGGGAAGTATTTTTTTAGATCTAAAAAAAATTGCTATACTCTGCTGAAATTTGTAAAATGATTACTAAAATAATGACTTTAACTTTGCATAACTGAAATGTGTAGTTCAACCTGCCATAGGCCCTCGTCAGACTCATTCTGAACACTTTTGATTCAAATTACTAACTTACTTTATTTTTCCATTGTAATATCCACTGCAGACTCTAGGTGATTTGCTACTTCAATCTTAATAAGATATGCATTGCTGTCATTTCTAAAACATAAGATGATGTAATCAAAACCAAGGCCAAAAGCAAAACATTAAATGCATAATAACTGCGTTGACAATCACATACTTGATTAAATCAAATCTATAAGGGTCACATTGTTACTAACACATGTATTCAAACATTTCCTCTGCATATAACATCACTTTTCAATTTGCTCTTGGTGTCTGTTGCTATGGTGTCAACCACAAAGGCTGTGCATGCGTCAGTTGTTCTTTCATGGTGACCCATTTCTTTGGCATGATGAACACAACTTTATGTGTAAGGAAGTCATGAAACATTGTATAGCAACTCAAGTTCATGCGGCAACTGAAATCACCTTAACCATTTGTGTTATTGTTTTGGCTCAACTTGAACTTTACACAGAATACCATATCAAGTTGAATTTCAAACCTCTATTTGCTTTTTGTTTTCCAGACGACACCAGTCACGAATCCGCCGAGCCATCTCGAAGCGAAGAAACAAATGCTGCATCACATCTCCAGAAATCTTCTCTTCTGGCTCTGTTGTTGGCGTGCCTAGTGGTGCTCCACTCTTTATAGCGCCTCCCTCGTTCCTGGAGGGGAAACTACACCTTGTGTGGCCTGAATCTGCAGGGAAAGGGGCGGGATTTGGGTGGAGCGTGTCAGCCTGATTGGGAGAGTCAGAACAAGCTACTCATGGAACCCTATTTCCAACGTCAAAAAGATATTTGGATGGTCTTTTTCTCCGTTTGGAATCAGGAGAGACAATTCCCCCTCTTAAACCTTCAAACTAAGATGCCAAATGCCATTTTTTGACACTTAGTGATTCTTATTTTCCCGTGACTTTTTGACTTTCTATTTTTTGTGGCTGCAACATTACCCATCCCATGGTAGCGCACATACAGAGGAAACATCTCTTCACTTAAATAACCCATAGCAGTAGGACTTAGGTAGTAGCAGTGTTACTCCATAGGGATGTTCAGATTTTAACTCTTTAAAATGCCTGTATATACACATTAAAAGTTGTCCCGAGACCTCTCTAGAAGCCTTTCATTAACATTTGATGGAAGCTGCTGGGCACAAGGCTATTTTTGCACCTCTATTTCGCCAATGCCTGTGCAGCACAAAGGACTGAAAAGTATAATGGCTCAGAGGCGAGGCTGCAGATTGGACCGCAACACTGAAGACATGCACCTTATGTGATGCTAAGCGTATACCTATGAAGTGTAGGCGTGTATATGTATGACGATAAGCTTCTTTTTAACAATTGAAAGAGTGTAAGATGATCCGGTAAACTGGTCTCAGCAAGCCTTACGTGAGCTGAAGCCAGGATGAAGGATCGATATCTTTTGAAAGCCGATCACACAATTTCACGGCTTCTGACACATTCATTTTAGTTTACTGGGCTCTGTTTTTTTGTAATAAACTATGAGATATGTAGATCTAGGGTGGATTAGATTCTGTTCAAAACCATGAAACTGATAAGCTTTCATTTTATTTTTTTCTGCAGCAAGTAACACTCTTTAAATAAGTTTGCATGTTTGGATGACAGTTTACATTTAGCTCAAAAGCTAATTGTTTTGAATAATGACGATAAATGCAGACAAGATTTAGACAGTAAGATGTAGGTTTTCTAAAAGACTTCACAGCATTAGAAATACGTTGTTAAATTCACAAAATATTGTGCACATGTAATGCGGGGAATTTTAGCTTTATGCATGGTCAGTTTTATGATAGCACTTAAATTTGAAGGAAGACACTGTGCTTTAATGATCGCTTATACACATTTAGACATAGAATTGTATTATTATCACAGACTGCCCCAAATCAACTCTTTTTCAAACGCCCAAATAAGGGTTTTTCTTTGCTTAATTAGTTTTTTTACCTTGGCAATAAACCAAGAACTGCTAATGGTTGGCAATATATATATATTTTTTACTTGTTGCATATTTTCAAGTTTGATTAAAAGCAATTTGCATTCAAAAGCACTTAATTCATTTCTGAACAGTTTCTTTTGAAAGCCGTGTAAAATAATTACAATCAAAATGAACATACTGTATACAGTTGCAAAATGTGTGCCAAATATGAGGATCTTGCTTTGCTTGACAGCATTCATTAGTTTGACATAGACTTTCAGAAACATTAATTAATTTATTTTAGATTTAATGTAAATACCAGAATTTTAGTTTAGAACTTCTTTTTGCTGTCCAAGTGGTCAAAATGTTATATTCATGGTCCATTTGGGAAGCAACTTAAGTTGTAAAAAATAAATACAGTCTATTTTTTTGTAGAAAAGCGCCGACATCCATTAGATTAGTGAAGAGATTGAAACTGCGTAACCAAAAAAAACAAAAAAAAAGGAGCACGAAAGACGTCATGTGTTCACCTTTGGCTCGTAAAGGTTCTGGTTAAGTCTCTCTTTAATGAGGTTCAAAATGACAGGCATTTGGACCCCATGTTGCGGCACCGAGGGAGCGATCCCTGCTATTAAAAATAGATGGTGGAAGGCCTGGGGGGTCTCGGGAGGGGAGAGTGTACATTTCCATCCTGTGGGGGGTTCAAGCACCAATGACCTTGCAGTTTGAGAGAATCTGTGAGTGAAGGAGATGGAAAGAAGGAGAGAAGAGACATACACACAGCCCCATATCGTAGTGCCTAACTAAACACAACTAAACCCATTGGAAGACCATTCAAACACTCCAATCTCATTCAAAGGCAAGCACTGTTTTTATTTTTGTTCATTTTTCTAGCTGCCTTTTTACCTAACAATGGACTGCCTTCAACTTTTTGCTGTTTTGTTTTTGCTCTAACAATGCTTTCACGGCGGCGTGGAGGCTCAGCTGTGGTCTGTAACTGAAGATGGCCATTTTAACGCGGTACTAATTTTCATGAGATTACCACAGGGAACGCACCGAAAATCAAAATGGACGCTTGTCAGCAGCTTTGAAAAACCAGCTTTTTGATTGTACTCTATTACAATACAAATATTTGCCATTATCACTATTATCACCATGGTTTATTCAACTGGGAAATGAGGATCAACTTTTTAAGTGGATACTGTGTATCCTGAGGTAGTCAACCATAAAACAAGTAGTGTTAGGTTAGTATCTGTTTTGTACCTTTCTGGAGGACAAAAGAAAAAAAGAGACACATAATTGTTAAAACTGTATAATTATTATTGTTATGACTATTATTATTAGGAGAGATCTTGATGTAAATAGTGTTTGATATTAAAGTATTAATTTGGTTCTTATGTCTTTTCTAAAAATGATCATGGTATATCCTCAATGCCTACTAAACTTTAATGAGCTATTGTACAGTTGGGGAGTTGCATATGTCAAAAGTGTGAAGACGGTTTTGGACTTTTTGCCCAAAAAGGGGCTCACCTGTTTCATGTTTTCAAACCAACCACCATATTTTTCACAAAAAGACCCTGACTTGGAAGGACACTCGAACTGAGCCCAGATTGGGTGTTTTTTCTACTGGTTTTGCCTTGAGTGTTTGGACGCTTGTTGGGCGGCTTGAAGCCATGCCGCTGAGTGGACTTAACCGACGGGTCTTGTCAGTTTTCATTTTGTGGCATGCGCATGAACTGGATGACATGTTTGGAGTTTTCAAAATGAAGTGTATTTTTTCTGTTTTTCCTTTTGGTTGTCATGTTAGATCACTTTATGTGTGTGTGTGTGTGTTTTTGCATCCCCATTTGAGTGGTGTCATGAAGCTGTGCTGTGACAAAATGTACATAACACGATTCATTGTAAAGTCCCAGAGAAGGGTTGGCCACTTGTAGTTATTTTCTTACCATGATCCCTTTCTGTAGCCATCTACTAGAACTAAATGCATCTCCAGTCTGTCGTTCTTGAGTATCCATTGTTCACTCCCAAAGCGAGTGTACACATCAATGTGTGGACTTGGTAAAAAAAAAAAAAAAAAGTGAAAAAAATACATGTTAGTTCTTTGAATTTCTTGTGTGTGTCTCATTGCTGTCGCCGCAGTGAATGGGAAGCGGCAACCCTCTTTGGCAACGAAGAGTGTTTCCCATGCCTTAGCCCTCAAGCCTCAACCCTGGCAGCCACGATTGTGTACTAGATGCTTTCTGCCATTTTGTTTTTACACTTAACGGTTGCTGGCGTCCAAGAGGCTACAGACAGGGCCGTCCTCTTTCCCCTCTTCTTTTTGAACAACCTTTATTTACTTCCCCCTGTGGTGTAAGTCCGTCCTGGGCACAGTTCGGAGGATTAGCACGCCTCTTGTTCCACCAAACCCGACAGCAGACTGTTAGTGGGGCGGAGGAGGGGGTGCTCATGCTCGGGGCTGTATCCAATAGGACGCTGCTCCCTGTTTTCGAGTGCCATTCTTCTCCCAGTGCTTGTATAACCTCCACCACTCCACCCGCTGGTCCGACTTTTGTCAAAGTTTTGAACCCGACCTCCACTTTGCCATTTGTGGGGGAATGTTTTGAATCTGCTCTTTTACAGTATATAAATCACAAAAATGACAAAATATCTGTATTTGTATATACACGTGTCTGAGCTACTATGAGTAATACAATAAAATGGAAATACATTGATTTTGATTCTGTGTGTTACTTTATAACAAGGAGTACAACATTTAGAAATGCAGCATAGGTTGGTTTTCTAGAAATGCAGCAAAATTGTACTTTGTATCTAAAATGTCACCAAAAAAAAAAAAAAAGCTATTTAAATCTGTCACTGTTTTTCAGATATGCCTTTTTAATCTAATTTTAGAAGATATATTTTTATGCATTTATTTAACTTTACTTTTTTGTTTTTTGGAATCTAGGTTTATTTTTACATGAACATTTGTGTATATTTTCTTTAAATATTCTTGAAATGTGACGTAAAAAAGAAATATCTGTGGAACATAGTGTTGGGAAGAAAAGTATTTAGTTACAGAATACCAAATATCTGCATTAAAATGTATTTTAGTCTGTTATTCTAGACAATATTCAGATTAGCTGGAATACATCAGGTTGAACTGCATTTAGTATTTAAACAGCTTTTGATTTTTGGTTCACAGTTTATTTTGCCATTGTTTACAAGGTAAGAGAACTTAGTAGCATTCAGGCATTTACTTCCCTGGGTATGTAGGGTGCTCATACATTTCTGAAATACATTGATTATTCTTGTTAAACATAATGTAGTTGCCAAGAAACAGAAAATATTCCCATTGAGTCTTTTTGACCTGAAGGCAATAACTGGTTTCAAGTGGATGTGTTTTTAATCAGTCGCTCTTGGCACTGTGTAGTGCTGAAAAGAAGCTTGTATTGGTCCAAAGATCTCCACAAATTGCTTTAGAAGAAGTTTGAATATATAGAGTGGGTGCATCTTTAAAACTGTAACACGAAGAGGTCAAAATATTATATATAGCCTGTTTTATTGTTGGTTATTCTCTAATATATGTTGTTTGATTTGTATTACTCAAAATAAAAAAACAATTAAACTGCATATGACACTTTGGTAAGTAGCTCTTTGACACCTGACGGAAGAAGCATAGAAAACAAAGTCTCCCGCGTCTGCGATGGAACTCTTCAAAATGTCAGCTGTCACATGCATGTTCATAAGGTATGCAAATGAAATTATAAAATAGTTTTTTGTTATTTGTGAAACACATCAGTTACAAATAAACTTTCAGTCTATCAGTGGAGCAGTGGGATTTTTGCATGCTAATGTTTATTCATGATGATTCTGCCAAAAGATATCTTCTTTCCTATTGTTTTTCCTAGATTGTATTCCCCGTTGTACATGGAAAGCAGATGTGACATAGTTAACAAAGACTAAAGCTTATCAAAGCTCCACAATGGCACAGAAACAAGCAAGTCTTGACCAAATCACTATAATGTAGAATTTGCATGTTCTTTCTATATTTGTGTAGGTTTCCTCCAGCTGTTCAGTTTCCCCTACCACTAAAAACATGTACAAAAAGGCTACTACTCTCTCCTCTACCCCAGGACTCCTCTCAGTGGACATTCCTGGTTATATAAAGGTCAGAAAATTGTTAAATACAACACTTATTTTGTTTGTGCTTCCTTAAAAGTACAGAAATAGAAATGTATAATTTTATCAGTCTGCATGTTTTGCTCACATACTTAATGCATTCTGAGCCACCAAATGTGTGTGTTTCAAGCCTTTTCACAGCTACTATGGGAGCAAGAAGTGCTGGTATTCTAATGGAAGTTAGCCACAATGCTTTCAATAGCAGCGACCTTTATGGATTTTGCTGAACAAACGGGACATTATTAGACGTAGACATGACATTGTAGACAGCATAGACACTAACAAGTTATCTGTGCTGGGGGAATTGATTTTGAATTCTTTAGCTGTAAAAAAAAAAGTGCATAGTGCCTTTAATGTGTAAATGTGTTCCTTGTGTATGTTTTATATCTTCATAGATAGAATTTTGTGAGTTGTTAAAAATGCCAATATTTATATAGGCACCAACACAACTGAACAAGAGCGCAGACAAGACAATCACTCTGACAGCTAACAGTAGCACTCCTGTTATACACCAGGCAATCATCTTCATAATGCACTAAATTGATTGCTAACACCACTCACCATGTTCTTTGGGCATTCCCTGTGTCTCAATCCCACCTGCCCGTGCAGTCTGCCGAGCATCCATCAGGATCAGAATGGGACTTTAAAACCTCGCGCACTTCAATCGGCCGCTAATGAGGACACCTAATAACCTTCTGCTGGACCCCATCAGCACCATTTAGCTTCACCCTCCATTATCTCCTTTAATTAGACTGAGAGACCGCGGGCCCCGAGGAGCACACAGGAAAAGCCCCCGGTCCACCACTTGGACCCAGCTATGTCTTGTATTAAACAAAAGAAGTTCAGTTATGACAGGTTCAATTAAAATAAATGGTTTTCAGATTGGAGAATGTCATGATGTCATGCTTCCAGATGGGAGAAAGAAGCTGTCGATACATTTGAAATGGTGGGAAAAATTGTCTTGTTGCACAGTTCTTTACAATAAGAAATTAAACAGAAAAGAGGACAGAAATGTGCACACACAGGTATCTAAAACGTGGTGTTGTAAGTCATGTCCACATGAAAATAAAATCTCAAAGATTGAGAATGCTTAAAACCATTGTAGTACTTGTAAATGTCCAGAGTGTGGTGAAGTCACTTTTAGAAAGTGAGAAACCAGAAGAAGAGATGACAGGAAACATTTGCAAAATGTGCAAAATGCAAAATGAGATATTTAGCTTGGATTTCTTTAAAATTTAGCAAATACTCTGCATGTACAAAATGGGTATAAAAACAAAAAAAGTGGATTTTTGATTCAGTTGTCGCTGAAAATTTTTGACAAAGCTTCAAAATGGCTTACAAAATGGATACAACCTGTGTGGTGGATTTTGTCTGGGTCGTCACCTGTGGTTTGTGGAGCAGTGAGCAGCACAATTCTTCAATGAGCATCATGTAAGGGTAAGTACATCTGGTGATGTCATATTTTAGGATAGGGTCAAATTTGCCATCACAAAGATGAGCCTGAGGTGCTTGAGAGCTCTTAAATGTCAGGTATGTGGGTGAATTTGCAACCCTTACTTTGAAATGATATTATGGGATTTGAGGTTTTAATCATGCCCATTAAATACGCTTTGACATTTTATCACTGTAAAGACTCACACTAGAGAAAAAGTGAGATAATGTGTTGCTAAATAGCATGATATTATGACAATGTCCACAGCTGTGGTTGGCCTGGTCACCCAGAGCTTCACCGTGTTTTCACGCTCTGTGCTACTTTAGACTCTAAAATAAACTGTACTAAACACTACATTCCTATTTCAATCCAATCTCACGTGCGTATTTGTACCTTAACAAGTCAGTTAGGAATCTCTAGTCACATAAGCTCATTTGCTAATGCCAACACTGTATTGTCGATTTTCTCTTGTGATTTAATAATTGCTATATGAGTAAGGAGCGTTGTGTGTGCTATGAAAGAGGTAGCGTACTTAAGGTACATTTTGACTGCAGTTGCTTTCCAACGATGGGGATCAATCTGAGGGTTATTTATTGTTTTTTTTTAAACATTCAACACCACACAAGTTGACGAGCTTTTTCCACAATTAGTTTGTGTGTTGTACTCACTAAAGATGCTAGTCATTTATTACCTAATTGGGGATTGAAAAAAACAAACAAAAAAAAACAAACACTGGTCCGGCCCTCGTGGTCACAACTAAGTGAAATCCAATTTCTATTTTGTCCAGAAAGTTTCACGAACACACTGATTGGAGGAAGACAATTAGCATGATGTTATTTTGCCGCTGTTTTTACCAAGTGAAGACCCTGGAGATGTAGGTGAGTTTGTGGAGCTATAAAGACAAATGGCAGTGTGTGGTCGTTACAGGCAGAGTAATGGGAGCGGTGCAGTGATAAGTCTCTTGTGGACCATTGAGAGAGAATGGAGCTGTGTGCTGTGTGCTTGTGCAGATCACATAGACATGCTGCAGGCACCTGTGTGTGTTTGTGACTGGGATCGCAATTCATTTATTTACTGATTACAGGCAAATCATTATCCAGACTTCTGCTTGGTCTGGTAAAGATAGACTTGTCTCCATGGGCTTGCATCTTTGGTAAAGAATTGGCATAAGATTTATTGTGTTTTATTGAGCAACAGAAACAAGGATATATACTTTCCAAACTAATATGTGGTAACATGGCAGTGATGACATGTTATGTTACATTTTAGATTAGTTTATGCTTGTTAATGATCCTAGATACAACATTGTTCCACTGAGCATAAATTCATAATAATTGTCGGATTCAGTCTGCGCATTTGAGCTCTTCTGCGTGCCTTCATTAGGTAAGCTTGCTCTTTTTCATAAGAAATTTCTCTGTTGTCAGATTGGGGAATAACTAAATGTTTGGTGTCAATTAATTATATCAGTTCTGCAGTTTTGTAAATAAAAAACAAAAGATGAGTAATCAGATTAGGCTGTCCTTCCCAGAAAACTTTTTTGTTTTCATTTTGCATTGTACATTGTGTGGACCTTATAACCTAAGTGTTTCGTAGGAATCCTGGTTGAAATGTATCCTGTTGTGCTGAAATGCTATCTTACACAGAGCTACAGTGCAGCTGATAGAAGAGGCCACTTCAGTCACAGGCCTGTGAAAGCATCGTTCTCCAGTCATCCTCTTTGGGCCGTGTGCCGTTTGGTTTCCATGTGAACAATCAGTTTGAGTGACAGCTGCGAATGATGTCTTCAGTTAATCGCTTCAGTGGTGTGAAAAGGTCATAAATCAGCCAATTACCAAGCCCTGCTGTATGAATAGATATTTTTTGGGGGGGAATATTTAAAGCGCCTCAGAGGCATATCAACTTAGTCAAGCCTGTATTTATGGAGAAGCGTGTAGAGCGCTGAGGGGAGGAGTCGGGCCTGCTGCTTGGACCAGAAATAACTGATAAGCTCAATGCATTTGGGTTTTGACTCATGCCATGTAATGTCGCTGTATTACTGCAGTGCTGGCTGTTGGAGCATTCAAGGTCGTGATTTATAGAGTATGAAAGTGTTGTCACGTCAGACATAAGGATCAATAATTCATCCCATTTTTCTTTATATAGCGCCAATTAAGACTAAAGTCACCTCAAAGTAAGATTCTATTTATTGTATGTTGAAAGAAAAATCACAGTGCTCGACCAGAGATAGAAAGATCAAATATTAGAACATTTTACACAGGTGTCTTTCTGAGCCTTCGCTATGGAGAGAAACATTTGATAAATGCAATTAAACAAATGAGCTATTGGGTGAGCACTGCTAAAGTTGCTTATTCAGACACAGTTTTAACAAAGGCTTGTGTTTTCTTTGTTCTGAACACAAGACAGTACACGTCACACTGATGCTTCTGAAGCCCTGTTTTACACAAGCGAACTTGAGGTTGGGGGCTTCTAGTTAAAACCTTAGCCAAGCTTCTGAATGAAAATAGTTCTAAAAAATGGACCTCATGCATTTTAAGTAATTAGAGAATAAGAGAAATACCACCTCCAAAACACACCAGACTACCAAATCCACATTGTATTTATGTTGGCTTAGTGCAACCCTCGATTAATTTGAAAATGACCGCTGATGGTCTGTGATTGCAACCAGTTTTAATGCCACAAAAACACCCATCCTAAATAGTTTTTGTTTGGATTTTTTAACAAATATCTTATGTGGTATTGCATAACATATTCTATGTTTATTTCATATTCTGAACGCGGTGAATAATTGACTGAAATGCTCATGTTCTCGACACTGCCTTCAAGTGCCTTGTGTAAAGCTGTGTTCAGTATGGGCTGTAGTAGGTCAGTGATCGTGGGTCATTTCCTTCACTGAAGCATCTCACATGTTGACCTTCAGGCCTGAGTGATGAGCGGCTGCAGCAAATCCTCTGCTGGATTACCCCGAGATGTGACACCACTGCAAACTATCTAATGCAACAGAGGAGGCTCAGAAGGTGTTAAATGTGTTATTAATAATGCCACCTGCTGTTGAGAGAAGGTTATAACCGACTGTTAAACTATGCTTCCAGAGTCTGGACTAAGGGCGTATTCAGACCTGCAAAATTGGTCCGATTTAAACGATACAGAATTCGTTTCCAGTTAAAGTCTGGACTTTTTTTCAGGTCTGAATAAAGACAAGCGAACTCTGATCTGAATCAAGCAATCGGCCCGAGACCACCTCTTCAGGTCGGTCTCAGGCCGATTGCAAACGGATTCTGGTGCGGATCGCTCATGGTCTGAATACAAACAGCCTCGATCCGAAACAAACACGAAAAACATGCGCTTTTCTGGGAGAAGGGCTTTCCTACAGCTACAGAGACAGAGCCGCTTTTAACTGTTGTTTTGTCTTTGTTAATGTTGGGCGCATCTGACAGATTATCACGCTGAAGATGTGTTTTCCAAGCACAATTTCCCACCTACGCTGTTTATTCTGTTGTCTACATTTGTCTGAAAACTGAAGTTATTTTCTCGCTTGTTTCTATCAAATAAAGCACTTTCATTCTTTCATTAATAAACCTGCATACAAACCGAACCTACTGAAAAAAAAAATAAGTCCGGATCGGATTCGGATCAAACAAGCGGACTTTTGCACTTTTCAGGTCTGAATACACTCTACTCATTTACACAGATGTCTCAGACCCTCCAGGACACCCCCGCTTGTCCAATAAGCTCTGCCCACTTAGGAGCATTTGTGTCGAATGCCCTTCCAGGTGGCGCCTGGGTATATGAAATGTGCATGGGCTGCATCGTGCTTGTAAACTTGAGATCCATAAATGGAAATATATGATAAATGTTCATCTTTGTCTCCACAAACATGGGAGTGAATCTCCACAAAGCACCCCAGGCCTGTGGATCTGTGACCTCTGAGCCGTGGGGGGTTGTTACGCTGTGCCAGGATTACTGTGCTCAAGCCCCATTCTTGCTGGAATGTGAAGTCTGGACCAGAGAAATAAATAAAGAAAGAAACAAATAAAAGAAACAAATAAATAATCCAATGAGTAAATAAAAAAATAGTAAAAATGAATAAATAAACAAAATAAATAATCAAATATTAAATAAATTAAAAAAATAATGAATTAATTACTTTTGATGGGTTTTGGCTAAGCTTTTAACAGTCCCCTAAATCTCATTTTCAATTAAATTGCCTTCAGCTTTTGAAGAGGAATTGAGGAATTGTCAAACACAAATACAGTATGTCCAACTCAAAGTCATTCAGGCACTCACCACAAAGATCACCTTTACTGCTCTGTCTATTGAAAATTCTGAAGAAAAAAAAAAATAATAATAATAATAATCTTTTTAGCAGAGCTGTTCTCACTTATGATTTGAGTAATCAGTCATCCGAGGCTAATAATACCAGACCACAGCCAGTCCAGCCAGTTATTAGTCAATTAGTGAGACTTTTTTTTTGTTGTTGCTTAGAAAACCAGAATTCATTTTCAAGATGAGCACAATACAGAACCTTTCTACAGAGTTAGCTTACAGATATGTGTTTGTAATATGTAAATGCCTTGCCTAATATGATGCAGTCAGACGGCACGAGGAGAACTGAAAGCAGCAGGTTTTCGCACTGCGTTTCACACCAGTCAAATGTGTTACTCCGGCTCTTACACGATTCCAGTGATGGCTTCCACATTTCAAGTGACAACACGTCTCCCGGGGAACTGTGAAAATATTAATGCTGTGGAAAAGAAAAAAAAGATTCTCAGAACAGTGATTAACAGAGCAGTGATTAGAGCAGGAACATGCCAGCCTTGTTCCCTTTGAAAAATAACCAACGAGATTAGAACAGTCAAACAGTTTGTCAAGTTCAATAACTGGTAACTACATCATTTGGGCTTTGTGGATTTTGTCTTAATTTTCTTTCTATCATAAGAATTTGAATAAATAAATGCTCTTGTGTTAGATTACTGATTGCATAGATGGCAGAAATTCAGAATGACTAAATATAACAACAAGATGTAATGAAAAATAAGACTGAGCGACTTCTGAAGATCAGCGCAAGAGAACTTTGTGAACATAATTAAAGTTAGAAGTTTCAGATGTTTTTTTTTGTTTGTGGGTTAGTTGGTTTGTTAGGTTTTTTATGACGATGACCTAGATTACTAAGCAACTGGCAATTGTTTGTGTAAAGCTTGGTGAACTCTAGAGGATATTTTGCAACATTAATTTCTCTCACAGTCAAAGAAAACTTTAAATGAATCCATCTAAAGCACATATTTTAGTTAAGAGCTGTCACTAGGCAGAAGAGATGACTGTCTGGCTGCTCTGAATGACTGTGTTAAAGTTCCTCATCATTGTTAATTCCATACAATCAATAGTTGTATACTTGTTGCATCCTGGTCTCCCTGGTGTCAGGGAAAGGCAAACCAGGTAAAATATCTGATTTCATATCCTATAGTGCAGAGGTCTAAAACTCAATTGAGCTGGGGCTGAAATAATCAAAGTCAGAGTTTGTTGAGGGCCACATTTTAAAATACAAGACTCACCATGTTATACTATTCTATAAAATATGAGGATATTAGGCTATGTAAAGCCTAATGTAGCATGTATTCTAATATGTCCACATAACCATCCATATCCAGCACACCACATATCCAGCATAAACACATACAAGTGATAAAGTAAAGAAAACTGGGTACCATGGTCAACTGTTCTGGAAAATTTTGACAAATTTTAAGTAATTTGCTGTATTTTAGCGCATTTTAAAGTTTTATAATAATATGAACGTGATTTTTGTCTGTGTTCTTAAAAAGAATGAATTGAATTGGATATATTTGATTGGTGGTAAACTATCAATAATAATAAAAAATCATCCTGGGGGCCACAAACAACAATGACAAACATTCTCATTAAAGTTGTATGTAAAATAGAACAAAATATGAAGTATCAAACATCTAAAGATCTTTTCTTCTTTGTCTTCATCTTCGTCTTTTGTCGTCCTTATTCGTATTATTTTTTTATTTTAAGCCATATCCTAACATTGCATCCTGATCCCAAACACAGCTAGAGTTTCCTCCCTGAGCCTCAGAAAACATTGTTTTGTAAGACAGATTTCTGACATCCATAAATCATCCAAAAGCATTTATCAGTTTGATTGTTTTCTCTATGTCATTTCCTTTGCAGCGAGATGGGGCTCTAACTCCATTTATTCACAAACACATGCCATCTTTGCTATATAGTTTTTGTTCAAATTCTCATACACGTGATGCCAAAGTAAAAGTTCTCATGATCATACTTAAAAACAAGAATACACATTTGCCCTTTAAAGTCAAAAGTACAAGAATAGAAAGTGAACTTCTCAGAACTTGGAAGGACAAACTTGTGAGCTGATGACACTGCTCTGAAAGTAATAATTGGATTACACCATGCACATCCATCTCTTAATGTCTTAAAGAACAAATGATCATTTTGTCTCTTCTCTCCATTGTTAGCCGCGGGCAGGTCTTGGACATGAGCACTCCTCTCTTCTCAGCAAGTGTGCAGCTAAAAATGAGCGTATTTCCTGCCTGTGCCCATTGAATGAATGAGTTTGAAACGATGACAGGGATATTAGCGCCACATGCCAACACTAGATCATAGCAAACTCTAAGCCTTGGGGTCATAAATTCGATTGTAATGATTTTGTCTTCCTGTTAAAACAATAACTTTCCAAACCTACTCTCCCCATTTCACCCTCGTAGAAAGTTTGATTTATGCTTTTAATTTTTTGATGGCATGAAATAGTCTGACACTCTTGCCATTATGATGTTGATTGGATGAAATATCGTCACAATTCATTTTCTTTTTCACATTTAATTAGTTTACTTTAAGTTGCCATCCATCATTGGTGCCGAGGGACTAAAGTAGGCAGTGGGAAAGCGCTGCAGAACTTGGCGAGGGGACAATGTTTTACAGTTGACTTCTCTGGAAATAAACGGCAGGGCTGCATTATTCATGAGTATCGCCATAATTTAATCCCATTCTTAATTTGTCCTTCTTTTGCTGTCAATATTTTAGAGCTGTTTGTGTCTAGTAGTGGATTATGAAGGTAGCAATGGTAGAGTCATGTTGTAGATTGAAAAGGAAGAACCAGTGTTGTAGTTTTTCTAAGAGCTTCTGTGTAGTTGAATTTAACACGATCCCCAAACAGTGTGTTTAAGCAAAAAGCACTCCTTATTAGCACACCTTAGGCTTAGACTGCTGACTATTAAGCTACATTTTTTGGGCCGGGTGGATCACGTTTAATTCTAAATCGGATCAGGTGGGGTGGGTTACAAAAAAACAGGCCTGCACATCACTAAACCGTTGACAAATAGACTTTAAAATAGAAGTAATTACGAGAGAAAAGAGACTACAGTATCACTTATCGTGACTGCAATCTGTAACTCCAAACACGCCAGTGGATTTGTAACTCCAGACACAATTGGGAGTCCCGCTGTTGTTTGTTTTTACTTCCTGTAATAACCAAATATAGACAGAAAATTCACTTGTTTGAATGCGTATATTTCCTTGTCGTGTTTTGGAAAGTGAGCAAAGAAGATTTGCGTCACGCTCAACCATCGTCCATGTCAGGAAAGTCACTACACTCACCCAACGCTGATCCTAACCCTAACCCTACTCTCATATTAAGAAGCCAAAACAGCAAAATAATAATGCCTGTGGACTTAGTGTGGATTTAAAAGAGTAAATTAATCAAATAAAAAATATTAAAGTTAGTTTCAAACCCAGTTTTCTGTCAGGCTTGTTGGGTGGACAACCTTTGGAGGCACCCCTGCAGAGGTTCTGAGGCCCCCAGGGGGTCCCGGACCCCACTTTGGGAATCACTTTGCTACATCTTCTTTGTCTCTCTTTTCCCAAAACAAACTTGTCTCATGACTTCTCTGAATGAGTAAACAGTGACTCTGATCACAGTAAAACAACGGCACGTCTTACATTGGCAGTAACTACTGTATAACAGCATTATCACTGACAATAAAGTCATGAATTAGATCACTCCGTTAGTAACGCTGTTAAACGTAAATGCCGCTACTCCCAATAACACTGGCCAGAACTTTAACAAGCTCACAGAAAACTTTGGACAACATCTCTACTTTCAGGACTTTGTTTTCTTTTAAAAGACAATGTGTTTGATGTATTTACCTTGTCGACATGTTTTGGCTGCTATCAGCGAGCTATCTTCAGGACAGTCATCAGTCTGGGTGGGGACGTTTCGTATATCAGCTACCTCCTGGAGGCGTGGTCAGTCTGATTGATGGGCTGTCCCAGGTGGGGACAGGAGGAATGCCCGTCGTCGCGGTTGATGCTGTTGGTGCCCCACTTTCTGATCTCAATGGCCTCCTTGATCCTTGACACATCAAGGATCAAGCAAAAGAAAAAAGAATATTGTTGTAGTAATCATACTTTCAATTAGAAAGTAATTATGATTCTACATTGCACAACAAACTGATACAGATGATGCCTTTACACAGGGAAAGCAACATCATAACACCAGCACATGCTGAACAGTAAAGGTTCAATTAAAACTCTAGATGGATCAAATCGGATTGGAAGAAATCAGTTTATATGTCTAGTCCATGACCTTGTTTGCAGTGAGAGAGACACACACACAGAAGAGAGAGAGAGGAGAGCTAATTTTAGACTGACCAACTTTTTTCTTTAATAACAATTACATAGAATATGCAATTTGGTATTGTATGTCTCACCTTCTCGCAATAATTTACACATCAGCTGCAGTTCTTGTGGAAACACATTTACAACATATGGTGTTTTCTCACAGATGTTAGTGTTAGTGCCATTGTGCCCTTAAGCGACACCTTTGTGCCTACAGGTACTGATGAGTTGTGCCAAGAAGGTGCTGATCTTAAAGTGGATTAACATGCTTGATTGTGTGATAAGATTTGTGATAATGGAATAACTTTTAATCTACAGCTACTACAAAGCTTGTCTTACTATTGTCTTGCCAGTTCAAGCTGCCACAATGCACACATAGACACACTTACATTTGACAAATAAATAAAATAGGAAGAAAGTGAATAATAATGCATACCATGGGCTGGGCAATATGAAAAATAAATATATATATATATATATATATATATATATATATATACATACAGTATATCATCAAGTTTGTCAGATCACAAGATTTTATTGTCTTTCAGGTAAGGTTGGGCAGTAGGCTATATTAAATTTTTGATCATATCGTGAATCTTGTTTTGAAAATACTCAAAAATTTACTATGTGTCATCATTTATAATACATTGTTTGAAAGCATTTTATGTTGCAATAGAAGAAGTGAATGGACTTAGTCAATAATAACAGTCAACAAGTACAATGTTATTAATAAGAAAAACAGGCTTTTGACCATTATCTGGACATGAATTCAACCTATTCAACCAAACTCATTCCTGCTGGATTGACATAATGTTGTCAGGGGTTCTTAACCTTTTTGACCTCGAGGCCCAATATTCATGTAGATAGTAACCTGGGGCCCAATCTCATATTAAATGTATTGTGTTTTACTGATTTTGTGGCCCTCAAGGAGGTGCTCGCGGCCCAACTTTGGGCCCCGGCCCTATGGTTAAGAATCACTAGTCTATATTGTTAATGAGATAAGCCAGGGTATAATGTTTTTCAAAGTGTCCCAGCTCTTGTCCTAATTCACCTGCAGCTATTTTAGACAAATTATCAGTTAATTTCTTGTCAATTAATAAAAGTCATGGTTTAATGGCACTTTTCTTGACCTCATACTGAGCTAAGAAAAATGAAAATGAGTTGATATGGTAATGGTGTACAATTATGCATCAGGACTAATATTCTTCACTTGTGGTCCAAATTCAATCTCATTACTCACATTGCCACTGTCTGCCATTAATTAAGTGCATTAAAAAAGCTAATTGAAACTGCATTGTTGCACTTACAGTGCATTTTTACACGTATCAGTGAGTGGCATTAAAAAGGATTGCCTATCATTGTGTTTTCAAGAAAAATCATACCATACTTATTTAAAAACAGTGAGATATTCACATTTACACTTTTTTACTTTTTTATTAAACTTAAATAGCCAGCTCAAATTCATATCTACAGTACAAATTTGATGCATTCTTCATCCATTCAAACATGCTCCCAAAATCAATAAAAAGTGTAATAAAATACACATGACAGCCATGCGTTTCCCACACCAGGAATTGAATAGATCTCAGAAATGAACCTCACAGATTGGGAGAATAACTTGACTTAGACCAGGGGTGTCAAACATTTGCCCGAGGGCCAAATGTGGCCCCTGAGATGATGTCATGTGGCCCAGGATGATTTCTGATTCATATAGTGGCCTCTATAGTGACAAAAAGCTTGTAACAATTAGAGCATTATGCATTATGTATTATGCAGGTCCCATAATACACTGAAGCCTAGCTTTGTCCTGTGTATGAAGTGCAAAAGAGGAGCTATAGGCCAGAATAGAAAAATAGACTTGGGAAATAAACCTCTACAATGCACTGGAATGCAGCAAATTGCATACAATTTGTTCAAAAAAATTTTTTGAAGGACACTCTGCACAATAAAATACAATTCAAAATAATGTAATGTAATTCAACATTGATATGGACACAACTGTCCCATTTGAATAAATCACAGATAGTAGGCCTATGTTTTAAAATGCAGCCCTACTCTGACTTCGAATAATTCGGCTCTAGCTCCAGAGTTTGATACCCTTGCCTAAGACAAAACGTCGGATGTGAGGAAGCACGATTAATAACTAAAACCAAGTTTGCATAATATGTGCTTTTTAATATAAACCGTGATAAGGTTTATTTACTTATTTGTATTTCAATCCCAGAAGCAATTTTTACCCTACACTTTTTAAATCTTTGAGTTTTTTCTCACGGTAAACTGTAGAGCTAAAGCCACTTACAAGTGCTTCCAATCTATCCCATGAAATAAGTTTAATAGTACATACTTCTGCATAGCTGGTCCTTGGCCCAGTTCATCTCAGCTGGAACATGAAAGGCCAATGTAAATCGATGTTATTGATTAGGCTGTAACATTCAAAGAATATTCAGTGCAAACAGAAAATGTAAATTGGTTTTTCAACTGGCTTTTTGACCCCACAGTGCAGCTCTCAGCCATGACATCATGTTTGCCTTATAGAAGTATGGCTTTATTCTGACCTGGACTCAAGTTGCTGGACGCTGTTGCACTGCACCTGTGAGCTGGAACCAACTGTCTGGGGTCAGAAGATCAATAGCAGAATATAGTTTGTGCATCAAGGTAGCTGATTCTTCCTGTTCCTGTGCTTGTCTTGGCATTATATGAACTAAGAGAGGTCTGTTTCATTGTTATTGAATTTGAGTATGTTTATGCCTTTGATGTTGATGAGAAAGTTTTGGAAAGAATGACTTGAATGACAGATTCGGTGGACAGGAAGTGGAGTCCTCAGTGATGATCTGACATACTGGATGCATGTATTTGAAGAAGATCCCAGTATCGAACCTTGCAAAAACCGATGGGGTAAGTGAGGGAACTCTCTTCCTCTCCTCTTTTCTACTTTAACAGAGAAAAGGAGAAGAGAAGATGAGAGAAAGAGAGAGAAACAGAAGTGTTATTTGTTAGTAGTAAGCCTTTATTAAGTTTCAGTTAAAAATAATTTTAGATGACTGTTGTCTTCATTAAGTGAATTTAAAATGAGTATTGACCTGGCAGCACTAAGACCAAAGGGACAGGTGCATTAAAACAACCGTGCACTGTGCTTAACGCTGCCAGGCAACTATCAGTGTGCATTATATTACAACTGAATATTTATTAATTTGAACAAATGTCTTCCTGCTTGAAAAGTTTCCCCTCTCACTCTATTTTGCTTTCTTTTGCATAGAAAAAATGAAACACAAAAACAATACAATTCTATGGCGCAACAGTGAGAAAAGCTGTTAGGAATCTGCAATGAAGGTGTTTTATTGATCGCTAGAGACGTCCATCTTGGCCTGGTCCAAATGTTGTTCCAGTTCCAGCCCACATGCAATCTCATGAGCACTTTGAATAAATGCATTCCTGTCCACTGCTTATTAGAGAGGCTGAATGTATTTCTTCATCCTGGAGGTAAGTCTGATGAAACCACCAGTAAGAAGGAGGCGTGAACATTGAAAAATCTCTGTTTCTACGCAGAGCAAAGAAGCAGAAAAGTTTTGCACAGTTTTCTCTTACACTACTTTGAAGCAATCCTCGTGAAAAGACTGGACACTGCACTGCGCATAATGAGAAAATAACAGACTGTTAACTATAAACACTGGGACGAATACATTAAAAGCCATTTTTGCTAACAACCTTGGCAATACAACTGTTTGGGGGAGTCATTCTGGTGGATACAATTATCAGTGGTTATGTCCAGACAGGCTGCGCAGTGCTTGATGAAACATAGTAATTACCATTTCATAGCATTGCGCTGCATTATTTAGTTTCTTAAGTGTGGTGCACATTAAGTGGGAGTCTGTTGGCAAAGTAAAGACTTATCAGCAGCTACAGTGACCCTGATTCAGCTGTAAAAATGAAGAAAATGTGAAGATGTTGGAACACTTTGCTTCGCCTGCAATGCCACATTTTGATGCATTTTTTTTCTTTTTTTTTATTTACAACGTCTAGAGGTTTTCAGTATATCTTGGTTGATTATTTAGTTTTGTCAAGAATGCAAGCCACGTCCTTCAAACATAAATAGCTTTCTTTATTACACATATACACATTTTTTTATTCATATACAGTACAGTGATTTGTCAAGGTTTTGAGGTACTACTATTTGTACAATGAAAGAATAGTTACAGAAAGTACCTTTGCGGCCACCAAAATGACTATTATGTGTAGATTGAGAATGCAACTGAAAATGTTTAATCTGACAAATCGGCCTGTTAAAGCTTCGTCCAGTTTAAGTACAAGTAATGTAATGGATTCAGTGATTGACAATACTGTTTTAGGTCATAAGATCTCATAATAATAGCTTCAATATCAACGTGTCATGTTCTAAAACTGCCAAATGGATCTGTTTTATACTATTCCCCTGCAGGCCTAAGTGTCTGTTATCTTGTGTTGCTGAAACAAAGCTTTGACTATCCTAAAGCTATTCTGTCAGCAGAGTTAGTGAGACAGAGGAGGAGGAGAGGACAGATGAACAGATGTTATCTGACAGGTGCAGTAGGCCCAGCTTGGTGTGTGTGCCTGGTCCATATGACGAGGAGTTAGTATACACGGTGTGAGGTAATGCTGCTCTCAGGTACCTGTCATGACTAAAGCCTCTGGTCACACAGACGAGGCGAGTGTGGGAGGCAAGCTCATGAGGAGTTTCACAGTGTTGATCTAATAGGACACCTGGCCTGCAGTGTGGAAAACAATAAAAGCTAATTGTCAGGAAGTGTGGGTTCCTTGTTTTACTTTGTAGAAATGCCCTTGTTTACAAGCCGCGCTGGTGTAGAAGCACTCATAAGCTTTCAGCTATTTCAGTCTAACATGAGTCATCTGAACCTGTGAGCAGATAGGCTTGGCCGTGCTTGAGCAGGACTTTCCCACAGCCTGGAACGGTGGACATTTGGCTTTCATCAGTTCCACCGCACTAATAGTGCGCCTTTTTATGTAAATATGTTAAAAAAACACAAAATAATTACTAATTTACGGTGAAGCCACGCAGCGACATTTTCTTTGGGTTTAATGGGTAAATCTTAACCTAACCCAAGCCCCAGTCCTAAACTTACTAATTTTAGTAACTTGAAGCCTAAACTTACACGTTAAAACTAAAGAAAATGTCGCCACGTGGATTCAACCAAACTTGTAGTTATTTTTACGTTTTTGTTTTTCGTAAAATATTTACATAAAAAAAAGGCATGAAAACGTGCTTATCATACTTTTTTACCTTGTGTTGTATAGCTACGTTGTCTTTGGAGAGTGTGTTGAATAGTGTATATAGAGCAAGTTAATATCAGGCAACTGAATATCAGGACCCTTATTATTGTCATGCTTCCATTCAGTAACTGTACATAACTGACAATGCACCTGCGTAGCTTGAAAAGCAAGGTAAAACCTTGATACCAATGTAACGTTTTTGACGCCCCACGGTTTTAATGTTTCAAGATCTATTTTGCTATGCCTTTCAGAATTTCTAAATCAAATAAATATTGTAGTTTACAGATAAATGTACAAAATAGTAGGTACAGAAGACAACAATGTACAGTTTCCAACAAACATAATTCTAAATGTGTTGCTTATACCTTCACTAAATAACTTGAATCAGCTCCCTCCATTATCCACATACTGCATAATCCATTATTGTTTCACAGCATCTGGCAGTTGTCGCAGCACTCACCAGGCCGTTGTTCTCCTACTTGATTATAAATATGACTGGCGTTCAGGCATGCAGCCCCCCAGAGAGGGTCGGCGACTGAGAGCGAGAGGGGTCAAGGACAAAGGAGAACCCGAGCCACTACAGGCACAAAATTGAATTAAATAAACCCACCTGGAATCTAGCCGTTGAGTGAAGTTTGCGGTGTGAGCGTTTGGTCTGCATGCTTGTGGCTTTGGTGGCTGTGTGTACGATGACAGAGCCAAGGTGTGGAGGGTGATACAGGCAGACAACCACCTCTTAGGCCCGGGCTTAGCTACTAATTCCAGATGAAAGCACGGCAAACGGCACTAATGGGAGGCTCAGACCACAAGCCCCTGCCAGATCACATGGGCGGCTGTGGATCACACACCAAATTTTAGGAGGAAAAAACAGCCAAGATCCTGTTTTCAATTAGCCAGTCACACAGAGAACAGTTTTATTGCTGTGTAACATTTGGTGTAGCGGGAAATGGTTTGAGCGCAACAATATTATCAGCTATTAAGATTACGAGAAGCACTGTGTTTTAATTGTGTTTGCTTGATAGTCACAAGAGCAGTCAACAAAGTGTTTTGATCCAAACTAAACGCTATTCGTAAATGTGTAAGAAGGCACAAGTCATGATGTAGTTCAAAAGCTTATTATGAACAACAGTTGCTGTATATATTCAAAAAGACTCTTTTGAAATAGTTTGTCATCTAGGCCACTACGAGCGGTGTTCAGATGACATTTTATCATTGTACACTGATTTTAGGGAAAAGCAAAAACTTTGTGAGGTTTTTCTATGAATGAGATTGATTATGCAAAATAAATAAAAATAGTAGTTTTACTGTTGGTTGTACTGATGCATATAAGTAATCTTTCTTCTCTAGAGGAAAAGCCACCATTTACTTTTAGACCACCAATTTTCACTCTAAATTTGCCCACTGTTCTGCGTATTCTTCGTTCTGCTTCTCCAATGACTTTTTCTTAAATGATACAAGTAGAATTCAGCGCAAAATTGTGTGCTCACTATTATAAATTACAGCTCTTTAAATGCATTCCAGACTAAAGCAAACTTGTTTTTAATTCAGGTTGTTTTAACTCAGTATTAGCGTATCATAACATAGTTATCTGACAAACACAATAGAAAAGAGCTATTAATATATTTTTGTATTGTAATTTTGATGCATATTTTCCTGCCTTGTAAAGCACTTTGAATTGCTTTGTGTATGTATTGTGCTATACAAATAAATTTACCTTGCCTTGCCTATTTATCAAGTTCTTGAGGAATAGATTTTTGTAAAACTGTGGTCGCTAGAACAAATAGGTGTGCAGCAAGTCATCATGTCAATTTAAGAGACCAAGAAATATTTGTGACAAGTGTTTTTGTCTTGTAGTTTATTGTTTAATTTGGACATGTCGCTTTGGGTGTTTTGCACCAAAAAACAGGGCTAGGGCTTAAAAGGTTAGTTTAAGGTCTCACAAAATAAAAGCAGAAATCATAAGTAAATATTTGGAATAAGAGCCATGGGCAGGATCCTTATAACAGGAGAGATATTAACATACTGTGTGAGCTGGACACCTAGCTCACTCTGTCACTTATGTTGCCGCTCAAATGTTATACTTACTTTTTTCTTTAGATTTTTTTGTAATGGCTTTAAAAAAGAAATGCCTTGCTTGTTTACAACAACAGCAATTTCTGCTTAAACTCAATTGAACCTCTTCTAAGACCTGTTTTGACCTAAAACCCACATGTCATACTTCTCCATTCAGTTCCAAATAGGTCAAGTTGGTCTGGGACAGTGAATTTAATTTGGTTTTAATTCCAGGCATGCACTCTCCAGTTGACCATGAACGCAACACAGGATCATCTCTTCCATTGTCCTCCAATTCAGACAGCAGCTGCACCGTGCAATATTAAATAATAATACCATCTTTGTATCTCTGCAGTGGATGGAAATCTATGAAAGCACAGTTAATAAAGATCATAAACCCAATGTCAGAAGCTATTCACCAAAATAATTGATTCCACCTCTTGAGCAGACCCCAAACCATCCAATCTCCAATAATAATAACCTCTCTTCAAGTACTACCAGTGCATTATGTACCACCAGATTGAACAAGCCTTTTGTCATTGCACGACCTGCGTCAAAGCTTAAGAGGAATTTGAATTATGCAGGCAACCAATCATCTTAGCTTTGGCCAACCCGACTACAATTGCCAAGAGGTCCTGGTGGATACTACTGTTTGGCAAGCAACAGTGTAAAATTATTTTCTCCACAGACGACTCTTGGTGCTGTGATCATGATGATAATGATGATTAATATATAATGAAGTCACTGGAAACAAGCCAAGTTCAAAGGCTTATTTGCATAGCATAAACAAACAAAAATGAAGTGTGGCAGGCTATTGTTAATACACTTGATGTTGGCGGAGATTTTATCGTCTGGCTTGGCGCACTGTAGAAGTTGATTTATTTCATTTCTCCTTTTAAATAATGCCTGGGAATTATACTATTGATTTTACCCTATTTCACTGCCACTTTTAGTTTATTAATTTCAAATGAAGAAAGAAAAAATGTTGCATAACCTTTGGCAATGGAATAAAAATGCAATATGTCAGTTTGAATTTGTTTCGTGTCCAAGAGTTTATTTAGTGAATTAATATATGATTGGAGTAGCCATAGCAATAAACATGAATAATATCCATATATAGATGGCAAAGTGCCCTAAGATGTTATTTTCTCCAAAATGCCATAAAGCTGTTTCACTTCTGAGCAGCGTCGAGACAGTATTGATTAAACTTACATCATGGTCTTGCTTTTATTAAGCTGCTTTGATTTTTCTGTGAAAATACATCATGTTGCGTTAGTATTAGCCAATCAGTGTGAGCAAAACTATTCATGTTGAGAAATGGTCTTTATGTAACTAATCTTAACTTAGAGTCTTTCATTAAGGCTATGGATCACTAAATATAGTTTTTTTTTTTTTTTTTTTTTGATATTGTGATTTATTTGATGGAGATTTAGTTTCAGTTCAGTTTATTTCTCTTATTGCTTTGCAGTTGAGCTGACTGAGGGTGTATTCAGACCTACAAAATGGTCTAGGGTTTGTTTCCCCGAATCGTTTGAACTGTTTGTCAGGTGTGAATAAAGACAAGCAAACTCTAATTTGAATCAAACAGTCAGACCAACACCTCTTCAGGTCGTCCTATTGCAAACGGATCACTATGTTCTGAATACAATCATAATTGATCATAAATAAGCATGAACAACATGCGCTTTTTTAGACTTTACGAGCCACCGTCACAACGCACGGAGAGAGGGGAAAAGCACCAGGAGAAAGGCTGTCCTACAGTCAGTGACAGAGTCGCTCATATTGTTTTGTCTTTGTGAATTTGAATTGTGAAGATGTGTATTGTAAGCATAATTTCCACCTACGCTATTTGTTCTGTTGTCTACATTTCCTCTGAAATATAGAAAATTTTTTTCTGGTGCTTGTTTCAATCAAATAAAGCAATTTCATTCATGCAAAACACTTCCATAACATCAAAACAGTAACACTTGGACAGCCTTCCTACCAAGATTGAGTGGTTTATTGAAGAGCCTGGCAAACCAAGCCTCCAGGTCCTGAAGACTTGCTTAGTCCATTTAAATCCATATGTCCAGAAAAAACGAAAGTCTGAAGCACTAGAAGGCTACTTTCCATAGTAAGCACTGCTGCACTTAGAGCGAGCATTCTGCTGTATTTGCGCCAAATCCTTGCTAAGGACCACTGAGCTCCAGGTCTGTGTTTTGATCGCAAGGGTGGAAATCTACTGCTCTTCTTGAGTTCTCGTCCTGTTGGTGTTTCGCTTTTCCGCACTGACAAACTTTATAGTCTTATAGTTTGTCTAATTACAAGTCTATGGCAGTTATCATAAGGCCATTATGATACGAGTAACAAGCTGCAAATATACAAACCTGACTTTTTTATCACAAACGTATGTTCTGATTAGCCCCGCTCTCATCCCAGATCTGTCCAATAAGAACCTGGTTTCACATACGTATGTGCATCTGTTCATGTTTTAAAGTTCACTTGACAGCTGCGCAGTGAGAATACGGTCCGAAAATTAAGTTCGGATTGGATTCAGATCAAACAAGCGACTTTTGTACTTTTCTGGTCTGAATACACCCTGAGTGACAGCAGGAATTTACCAATGGACCAATCCTCAAAATTGAATACGAAATGTATATTAAGTAACAAAATAAATGCCATGTTGGACATTTTCCTTCAGAGATACACAGACCCTACACATTACTTCTCACTGTGAAAATGTTAGGTGTCCTTTGTAGGTTTTTTGTGAAAAAAGTTTGAGAACTTCATCTGTAAAGTTAGCTGCATTTGCTTAAACCAAAAGTATTACAGCCCTCCTCGGTCTCTCCTACATTGAAGAATCAGGTAATACGTGCTTTGAGGTTATAAAATAGTTAGAAAAGGATCTAATATTCTCAAAGTGAGCATAGAATAGTTTGAACAGAAACATATTGTCATTAAGTGTCTTGCCTAATGAGGAAGAAATGCCACTAGAGCAGTGTGGCACACATGAGCCGCACCAGCGTTCCTGAGAAATGGACTACTGTGAATTTTTATTGGGGCACATTAAAAAGCCGGAATGGCAGTTCATCTTGAAGCCAAAAGCAGCCATGGAAAGTCTGAATGAAGTGTTTGAACACATGTTCTGGGCAGCACCGACTGCGTGGGGTATAATCAACAACAGGCCTGCCTTACAACGCTCTTAATGCTCAGAGGATTGTAGAAAAATACGGTATCACTGTTAAGGTGAACACTCTTTTTATATGTGAGTGTTTGTTCTGTTATTATTGTATATTAGATTTAATTTGATTTTCTATTATTTTGTCACTGTCATAGAAAAACAAACATGGTTGATTAAAAAAAACAACTATATATTACAAGAGTTGAAAAACTGCAAGCTCAACATATGCGATGGTATTTGCTTAAGATGCTACAACATTTAAATGTTGTTTATAGAAAATATTGCAGAAGTAAACTAGTTTTTAAACACAGAAAATCTCTGTTTTTTGAACAATATTACAGAAATGTGTATGATGCATGCTACGGCCTCAGTTCATTTCTATGGTGAATGTAAAGATGTGCTATTATTTATGAATATCAACAAAATCCCTAATTTTTAAGCCCCAGATCCTTACTTCAGATGTAAACTTAGCTGTTAAACCTTGTGGCTTCAGCAAAACTCCTTTATAAGACGATAAAAAGGTCTCTATTTGACGCTTGAAAAGAGACGTTGTAAAATAGACAAACAAAAAAGGGTAGAAACTCTGCTCATGATACATTATTAACATGTCGTATATAGATACCACTTTTTTGTGACGTGTTGCTGTTTTCATAAGAAAACCGCATGAAGGAATCTTGTTTTTTTTTTTTTTACAAGATTAATTGATCGCTCATTTACAATACAGATAGGGCACATTTACTCTGTGACATACTATTCTTTTCCCTTTGAATATCAGAAACCGCTGCTTTGAATTTCCCAGATTTGTGATGTTATAATCCATAAAACATCCAGATCTCTAACTCAACTTATGAGGTGGAACTTTTACATGCTTTTGTTTTCACGTTTTAAGTTCTGATGATGCTAAACTAAACATTTTGAAAAGCCATTTTAAAGACAAAACAAATGCTATATAAGATAATTTGTCCTTCTTCGTTAAAAGAGAAAAAGTCCAGTTTTATAGTCTTTAGGAGATCTCATTGTTTATGATATCCGCTAAGTTGATATTCTTTTGAGTTCATTCATTCCTATCTTGCCCACTTAGAGCATTGTAACCGTGAAGTACTTGAATAATACTCATTAACTATGCTACATTTCCAGTGAAACAAGTGGAGAGAGTGCTGATAGAGATTGATGGACTAACCAAAGTGAACGGCCGCCAACATTCCCAGACAAAAAGAAAAAGTGCCGCCGACAGACTTGGTGAATATTAAAACCCAAACAGTTCGCTCAAGTATGGAGAGGAGGAATATTAATAGTTTATCTTTGCATTTTCTGTCGAATGCACGGTGCATTGTGGGCTTTTGTCAGTCCGTATGAATAACTCTGCTCTTTGAACAATGAGCTGCGGCGGCTCCATTAGCGGATTTGCTATCAATAGGCCGATACATGCGTTCTTTATGACAGTAATAATAAATGCAGATTAGCCATCTTACATCAGCGCACCACAATAATCCCGCTCCTCTCGCGTACAGTGTGGCAAATAGGGTTGAATGATCAGATCTGAAACACAAATCAGATTTTCCTCGCCGTTCACTGCTTTCGGTAATTATGTGGCTGTGAAAAGGAGTTTCTCGGTGTTGTTTTGATGGGACTTGTGATTGAATGTAAATGATGATATTACCGGACTCAGATTACATTGCTGCAGACTTATTGGTGAAAGAAGAGCAATACTTAGAGCTAGGGAAGTCACAATGTCACATTTGATAGTTACGATTACTGCAAGATAAACTGGGTAACTGAAGTGACACTTTTTTTTTTTTTTCATCAACCGCACATTGATTGTGGTTGATGTCATGTGGTTTAATTTGTCTGAAGTTACAAAAACAGCTACAATACCTGTGAGTTTCAATCCTGGAAATGTTGTAGCAGCTCACTACATTACGCAGGAACGACTGACCCTTTGTACAAGAGTGTTGATTATGAAATGAAAGTCGCATCCGACCGCTGCGACCTCCGAAAAAATAGACTCTTTACGGATTCTTTCCGCACACTCGCGGACTCTCGACAGCTCAGCACCGGGGTCTGTGTACAAGGGCGCATTGGTTTAAGCTTTCTAAGACTGTGAGAGAATCCCGCCTTGCACCGAACTCGACCTGTGACGCTTCATGACGCCATCTCCAGCAGTAGTCTGGGGAATGATTAAGATTAGGATCCGAATTTTACTCAAATAATAGCATGTCTTCCATTCACCATAAAACTATAGACCAATGGAGTGCTGGCTAATCGGAGAGTTGGGACGTTGGGATGGGCTGCAGGACTTTTGGGACAGGGGCCTATGTGGTTTGAGAGAGAGAGACAGAGTGAGAGAGGAGAGAGAAGAGAGAGAAAGAGACAGACAAAGTATATGAGAGCTAGAGAGAGAGGCCTGGCCCATACAGCAGGCAAATATGATGGAGGGGCGGAGCCAGCTGCTGCCTGCTGAACTTAAGCCTCAAGTCTATAAGATTCACAGCACATAGCACATAATCAAAGACTTTTGGCACATTTTGGAGCCCAAAAACATGTTCCACATCCCATAAGCTCTCAGTCAGACTTTGTTTCAGAAAAATCCTTTGTATATTCTCTGAGCTAAGATTAAAAACGACTGATGAACGAACACTTCTGCAGATTTAAATGCGCGAATCACCGCGGCGAAGGGGAGTGCATTTCCACACAAAACATGACAAAAGTTTCAGACACAAGTGTGTCTTTGTGGGCCAGAACTCGCTTTATTTGTGTACGTGAGCATGTGCTTCGTGTGTAGGCCTATATGAGCGTATTGGTGGAGCAGTGGAGAGATCAGGAAAAGGAGAGCTCTGAGCAGAGTCAGGACCATGTATTAACCATGATGTGAATGATACTAAGTACTACTGGAGAAGAGAATGTACGAGAGGTGATGCAGGAAATAGGGTAAAAAGATAAAATAATAAAAAAAACATCAGGAGAGTGGACGTGAGCCGGACTCGAAAGTGGGTTCAGAAAATAAAGTATATACAAAACTCAGTTCTTAACCACTCGACTAACTGTTAGACACAGAACATAATGCACAAGTGGGCCAATCTAACACCTAAATTCCCAGGCTGAAAAATTATCCCAGCACGCCACTGCCATAGACACATGACATGCCACTTACATTCTGTATGGTTAATGACTTTCTCTGCAACCAGGAACATTTTTTTTTTTTTTAATTTCATCGTATCTTGATTCACTATTCACCCGCTGCTCAGCCTCAAAAAATTGTGCAGCAGTTTACATTGAGCCGAAAACTGAGAAGTAACTTTTCAAGAGACTTCAGATAATCCGGAACGTTGCCAGACTGCTGCTCCCAACTTTAGTAGCACTTTCCATTTGACCAGGAATGTGTTTAAAAGCCAGAAGCCAGACAACATTTTGTTACATATATCACTTTGAATCCCAGCTTTTTGGAACGTAACTCAAAATATATTATTATAATTGAGTGTTTCCTTGACTTTGAAATAAATCTAAATACTATAATCATGTGTTTCCATAGCTATTACCCTGCAACATTTGCCAAATCTTTGCAAAGTAACTGTTGATTCATGGTAGCAGAGCTTTATTTAAAATCAACCATCCAAACAACTGTTCCCCAAGAAGCCATAAAAATCTCAATGTTGCATTCCTTTGGAGGCTGTTGGATGAGGCTTTAATGGGGTGGTTTTTAAAACTTTTCACACCAAAAACCACCTCACAAAATTATTGGCTTTCATTGGGCAATTTTCATGCACTAAAATTAACAATATAAATATAAATAAGGACGAAGCTCAGACAGATTCAAGACAAAACACTAAACAGAAGCTCATACGCATTAGGATTCTAAAAGCATAAGATTCAAGCACAGATACACATCAGATAAGATAAAAATAAAAACACACAGCAGTGAGGACTAATAATACAGTAACTCACATAGCTTTTTCTTACACATTTTGGAATTGGATAAACACAACCTAACATAAACTCTCTTCTTTTGAAAAACCACCTATCCCCGCCCAATTGTCTCTTGCATTTGCTTAAATATTAGTGTAAAAACATGTGAAGTTCAGAATTGTCATGTAGACACTTTCCAACAACTAAAAAAAGTATTATTTATTTTTTTTAATCTGTGGCTTATTACATTTAAATTAGGTAGGGTTTACCAGTTCTGTAATTTTGAACAGGAAGTTAATGAATCTGTTTCTATTTCTAGGCTGTTTTTACAAATGTTTGTGTTTTGCAATGAACAACATATGATTTATTGATGTATTATGCCATAGTTTTCTCCTAAATACTGTATACATACAAATCACAATAGGTCTCCTTTAAAACCTTTCCTATGATTCATATAACAATTGGCATCCATACCTGGGAACATAAACATGTGCGACTGCTGCAGCCTGTATCAATATGCTTGTTCAACCAGGAAGACAAAAACATTTGAAATGTTCTTGCAATAAACACTTCTGTTTGAGTCAAGACGCACTACCACATGATTGTTGTGTTTTTATCTACTGTGATATCATCATTTATAGTCAGAAAATGTAATTCCTACAAAGCATTTAGACTAAAAGCATTTAATTCAAAAAACACCAGGCAGGGTTGTGAGTAGGTTCCAAATATTGAATATGTCAAAAGCCTCATCGGAGTTAGTTTTGCATATGATAGGATTTTTCAAATTATTTTCTAATCTCTAAACCAGGATGAACCAGTCTGCACTCCAGAAGTTTAAAACCACCCAGCCCTCATTTCTAAATCTCCTCTAAAGCAGCTGTTGGCAGATAGATTTTACAGCAAAGCGTTCAGATGGCATTTGAAAACACAGCTAAGTACTGTAGGGTGTCTTTCCACAGCCGAGTGCTAGTGACACTTCATCATGTCAGCTTAGCGCGACGGCAGCACATGGCGGAAAGTCTCTGCACTAAAACCAGACATGAGAGCGTGCCTGTGTGAAGGAACAGACACAGAACCGCAAAGGACTTTTTTTTATTTCAGATTACACGCTTCATCCAAGGAACATATTCTCCCTTTTTACCTTGAACTCAATTATTTAGTCCCATATTGTTTCGATGCGTTATACTGGGTCCAGGGTTGCCATGGCAGTAATGTGGTTCTTATTAGAAAAAGAAAAATCTACTTTTCATGTCATGGTAAAAGGTTTTTCGAGAATGTGGAAATGGGCAAAAAGGAGCAAAACATGGTTTGAAGTACGTCTGTCTATAAAAAGTACACAGTGAAGGTACAGTACAGAGGCCACTTACAAAAGAAAATGTCTTTGAAGTATTTTTCTTCCCGTCTCTTAGACCTCGGCTTTCAGCGTACTTCTTTTGGGCCTGTCAAATAGGACTAATTGAGATGTGTACAGTGGTTCACAAGAGGCTCCCACTCAAAGCCCTCATACTGATTTTCCTGCTCTCATTCTCAGCAAGAGCAAACACACATGTTCTTAACCCCTGAGTGGCTTTACTCTTGTATTTTAGTTATTTATTTAACTGTACAAAAATTACAAAAAAAGGAACATTTTTCCAAGGGGCAATTCAACACAGTCTCACAAGAAAGCGTACTGCACATATACCACGACACAAAAACGGCATATTATGAGCACAATTTCACTCTTTTTGCATAGTTATGTTACGCCTTAGATATAGCACAATATGAAAAAGCCTAAAAATGACGTGGGGACATTTTCTTTAGGTTTAATGGGTAAGTTTAGGCATCAAGTTACTAAAACGGATTAGTTTAGGGCTGGTTGAAAACTGAAAATTAAAATGAGTGCTTAATGATGATCACAATTTATGACCAAAGAATGCAGAAACCTTGGTCATGTTTTTTTCTTTCCATTGTAAAATGTTTCAAAATGTGAATAGATAAAAAGGTTGGAGACACTTGGCCAGGACCAACAATGAGAATTAACTAGACATGATGAGACTTTTGAGTCTTTGAAAGGATTTGTCTGAAAGAGTCGTTTCAAATCCGACTATTTTTTTTCTATTTAACGCACCTCACTCCACCAAGTATTTGTTAAAAGTGCCATTAAAATACATCAGAGAACAAACCCTTTTCACCAATAATTTAGATTACATAGGCTATATTTTAGTGAAGTGTGATTTTGTCTCTCTCTCTCTTTCCTTTTCTACGCTCTCTCACTCTTCACACATATAAATACATGATCGTTGTTTTTTAAGGTTTAATATGATGTGTGTTGTATTACAATACGACTCAGACTCATGAAGAATAAGCTTATTGAGGACATGGATTTTGACGTCTTTAAATGTAAAGACACCGCCGACATATGGGACCATGGTCAGACCACAAACTGAATCGCTATGAAATTTATAATGAATGAATGGTCAAAAGCGCAACACAGGCGCACACATGTTTAATGCAGCGTGCGCTATTGCGCCATGATGAGGAATGCTTCTTGAGTGACACCAAGGGAACATGAGGACTTTGGGCTCAAATGTCGCATACAGTGAACACAATCTCACAAGAAAGCGTACATTTACCATGACATTACAGGACATGTAAATTACGTATGATTAGCACGAGTTCACAACTTTTTTTTCGTAAATAAGGGTTGCATGCGCTGCAGTCCCAGTTCATTTCTATGGTGATTGTTAAGATGTGTTCTTATTTATGAATATTAAAGAAATCTTTATCCTAATCTTAACCTACCCTAAACTCCAGACCTAAACTTACCTAATTTAGTAAATTGTAGCCTAAACTTACCCGTTAACCTAAAGAAAATGTCCCCACTGGCTTCAACCAAAACTCTGTATTTTTACTTTGTGGAATCTCAGGTAATTTTTGCGCTTTTTCATATCATGCTAAATATACATAAGTGTGCATAAAATACCTGAAATCGTGGTCATAATACGCGGTTTTTGTGTCGTGGTAAATGTACGCTTTCTTTTCTGAGTAAAAATAGTCTTCTTTCCTCCTCAATGAGGGAATTAATCGCTCACTACAGTAACTCGATTCACCGAGTTCACAGTGAGAGGTTGTTCAAAAGAATGGATCGGATCGGTCGCGAGCATCACATCACTACCAAACATGTAAAAGATGGCTTGTAACCCAAATTTATGCTGAGTCTTCCATATAATAGTACTTGCACAACAAAGAAAAGCCATTTGTCTTCTAAAGGCCGGCTCGCTACACGTCGTCAATAAATGCTATTGACATTTCTCTATTGATGGGCTGAGGCCACACTATCCCAGTGGCGCCAAATCTATTCATTGACTACAAAAATGCTACATGGTTGACCTCATTTGAAACCTAAAAGTTCAGGACATAAAGGAGGGCATATACTGTAGTGTGTGTGTAAAAGAAGACAAAAAATCCTCCTTTGGCTTGAGCTCATTTTAAGTTGATGTATTCAGCACAGTGATGTGATTACAAAGTCCCATCTCGCTTCTCCAGACCCTATAAATACTGATGTGTGACTGCATGGCCCTAGGTGAATGTCCCAGAAATGGCCCAAAAATACACTCTTTCTGCACAGTGCTGCGGATTCCGTGGGCTCCTGAATGCATCAACGGCAGGATTCCACACATATTTCCCATGGTTTAGCTGAACAAAGGCGGAATCACATGGCATTGCTTGGCTGGAAATAAAGAATAGCTTGATATTGACCTGTCGGCGCGTCCTGAATAATCCGTTATACTTTAGCTTTGTTTGAATTTGATAGAATTTGCCTCGGAGAAGAGAGGACACCCACCAGGAAAGAAAAAGGAGTCAGCAGGAGTAATCCACAACAAAAGCTTCACTTCTTGACCTTGACATGGATATTACTTTAAACAGAAGGGAGACAGAAGATGGAAAGGGGTTAGGGCCAGGGCAGACTTGTAATGCCTCATGGTCAAAGACTGGAAAATGAACATAATTGAGTTGGTGCGTCAACATTCACTGTCTACTCTTGGAGCATAATTATTTAAAAAATACTGCCATTGGGAAGTCCGGCACCTGCTCTTAAACGTGGTGTTGCTTTGTAGCACTGACAAAAACATCCTTTTATAAACACAATTTTGCATTTGAGTTTTCTCCTTATTTGTGAAATCTTTAAAAACACTTACAACTCACTGTTCACTGCTTGATATTTTTTTAAAAGGTAGTGAAATCCCCATAGAAATGAATTGAATAGGAAACAAAGATGTCGTAAAACCTTGTTTTTCCCTCCCAAATATAAAAAAGCCAACGCTCCATTCACATCAAAATTTTTCAGTTGGCCCTGTGAATGCCCATTCGGAATCCTTGGCCGAAAACTGAGTCGGTCATGCTAGTTTTTAGTTATTTTCATTATTAAAGCTGCCAGAAACACTAGACACAAGACAAAGTACATGGAAATGAATGAAATGTTATTGGTGGTAAAATAAATGTTGTGATTAAAGAGCAAAACGAGCTGCAAAGAACTGTAAAATGTGTATCTTCAAAATAACATTGACGATATTATCTAAAATGATGTAGTGCCCACCTCTAAATCCTGAACATTTTCCATTGAAAACACGTTTAATGCTTAAATATGAAACACTTAACAAGCAAATGTAGACTTCTGCAGCCACGTAAAAGTCCAGTTAGTGGAGATGCAAACCTGCTCTCACAGTAACAACTACTTTTTTACTATAATAAACTACAAACAAATACAGTTGTGAGACTATTTATCACAAGTTTAGCTAAAGGTCCTCTTTATTTTATTGCCATTTTAATGTTTTAATTCAAATGCAGGCTTTAGATAGAAACCTTCCCTTTGTTGGCCAGCTGTAACAAATACAAGTCCTGCACTGAATGAATCAAAGTAACTCTGATTTAATATTCAAACTACAATCCTTAAACGCATATTGTTAATTATTCAATCCAGCAGTCTCGCTAACACAAGCTTCCATCACTTTCTGCATGATTGATAGAGTCTTCTCCATTAGCTTTTCCTCGACATGATTTCTAAATCCCCTAATTAAACATGCATGGCCATATTTCTTCATCTGCGCCAGGTACCACCACCCAGATGAGATATTAACGAAGTACAAAGACTGCCATTCCTTCCTGTTACTGATGTGGTCGGCCCAATCACTTTTCATTATCCCTCCCACCCAGATCTGTGAACGATTACAGATAAATTAATTCCATTCATCACACATCTATGAGCCTCGGTAGCTGCATGCGAGGGATTAGCGTTGGTGTGGTCTAGTAGTGGTCCAACTTGGCTCTGCAACACAGGAAACAAGCACACGGAGCTCCGACTCAGTTACTATTGTTCTTTTAGATGTGCCTTGTCTTTATTAGTGATTACATGATTTTAAATGTTTGGATCTGTGTTGCTGGCTCTGGCGTCTCTTCCTTATTATGTTTATCTCCTGAGTTACACCGGGCGTGATTGACAAATGAATTAGCCAATTAAGTATGCACATTGTCTGGTGCATAAAAACAAACATACCTGCTTAAGAGGAAAACATAAATTAAAAATAATCTATTGTGGGAATGGAAAAACGTAACGCAATTTTTTTTGCAGACTCGATGATAAAGTAAAAACGTGCAATGTTCGAAAACTGCTTTGAGTTAAATTTCATAAATTATAAAATCGACCAAATAATAATAAACTCAAGCAGAAACATCTGTGTGTCTTTGAAAGCAGTATATGAGAGAGCAACTGAAAAACACAAATGGAAACTTGTAAATCGGCTCATAGTGATATAATTTGTTTAATTTAGTTTCACAATATGTGTGAGTTGATTGAACGTGGCATGTGAATGACCCACTCTTGAACAACAACAAAAGTGAATACAAAAATCACTCTTTGGACCAATAATAATTCATTGCAGAACAGCTAAAATGTATCTTGTTTAAAGGTGGGACCAGGTGATTTACACGATTTAGGTTTTAACTTCCTCTCCTTTTCGACACTTGATTTATGACATCTATTCATTTTGGTTGCAATTATGGTCAGTAAAAGTCTTTTTACAAACAACTAAGGGAAACTTGAGAGGACCATCCAAGCTCAGCCAATCAGAGCGCTGCATTTGGCTCCTGATGAGAATTAAAAATCTTTATTATACAGTACAGTACTCCATAGTCTCAATTTTTGTGCTGCATTTTTCATGTAGAAAATGCAATGTTTACTAATTTACAGCAAATGAAAAGTTAGTTACCCTAACTTTAAATGCATTTTTGTATTACAAAGCAGGCTATATAATGACTAAATGACTAATGACTAAATTGTAAAATAAATTCAGTCAGATTGAAAAATAAATTAATAAAAAATAGCAATGGGAAATTCACTTAAGTCACCATTTGATTTTGCAGCCACAATTATCGATTTTGTTAGTTTTGTCTATCAACATAATTTTTACCTTAAGACATAAAATAAACCATAGTAAAGTAAAATAAACCACTGTTGTTAGTGCTCAGAGCTTGTATCTTTATGAACGTTTGAACAGTAAACAGTAATATTTAGGGTCCATAGAGATCCACCCATCAGTTGTTAACGCAATATAATAAAGCACATTCAGCCAGGTCTGGCACAAGTTCAGGCTTTGTTTCCTCATACATTGTGGCTATATTGTATTGTATTGCATGAGCAAAACTGATTGATTCTGGCCTTTCGATTCAATCGCTGCATACTTTCAACAATTTTCGATTGATTTTCTATTGTAGACTGTGAAATGCCTGTGAATGATCATCTTATGCTTTTATTAGGTAACATCCATGTTTGTGATTTATTGTACAGCTCTTGAAAGAAAAATGATTTACAATTCAAGTTTGGAGAAACATGTTTATGTTTGCCAGTTACATTCCAGCTCAAATTTAAAGCTCGTGATTTCAGTAAAAAAACAGTAGCCTGAACGCTAAAATGACCTACATCATAACTAATACGTAGGATGTGTTTCAACATTACTAACACAGTCGTCGTGTCCAGGTTTTGGCCTGCGCATCTGGTTGCAAGTCTTTAAAATTGTGCACTTAAAATGTCTCCTGTAACTACTGACCTGTTTCCATTACTGTGAACTCTGAGCCGTGGATGTGTGTTTGTGTGTGCAGGGGCCCCACAAGTCACGTTGTTCTGTTTCCTCGTATCATGTGCACAGTCCCAACCAGACACTGCTAAGCTTAATGAAGACCAGATTTGAACAAATATACAACCTTCTATGCACAATGAGTGTAAAGGCTACAGGCGACACAGGAAGCATTTGTAAGAGCAGATCCAAAGAAAGTACTTTTGGAAGCTTCCATACACTATTTCATGTTTTACTAGAGTTTAGGTTGATACACGGGGAAATCAAAATGTAATTGAAAGTTGTCATGCTCTGATGTAGTCGACTAAGCCAGTGTTTCTGCCGCAAGTGTACTACTGGTGGTACTTGAAGCTATCTGCAGTTGTTTCAGTCAGAGACAAATCTATTTATGTTTTGGACTAAGCATCCTTTAGAACTGCCTCACATGGCGACATTCATTGGGTTTACCAGGTAAGCTTAGACTTCAAGTTACTATTTTTAATTTTACGGTTGGGGCGTGTGATGGGTTAAGATTTACCTGTTAAACCAAAGGGCTTTTTTTTTTACCAAGGACCATATTCATGTCCAAATAAGTGGCAGAGGGCCAGACTGCGATCATTGGTGTTACAATTTGTCATTGCTACAAGCAAATTTCTTAAATATATATAATTTAATAGATATACAAAAATGTAAATACAAATAGTCTAATGTATTGTTTTGTGTACGTGTGAAATTTAAGACCACAACAGCTAAATCAATCAAGAAAAAAAGCAATAGGCCTATAAAAATGACCGCTTATTTTCATAAAGTTTCGGGGGCTTTATTAAAGCTGGTTGAGGGCCGCATCTGGCCCCCGGGCTGTAGTTTGCCCATGTCTGTGTTAAACCCAAGAAAATGTTGTTGTGTACGTTTTCTTCAGAGACTCGGTAATGTGCAACCTCATTTTATACACAAACATTATTTCTGTTTGTTTACATTTATAAGAGTGCAAAAATCAGGTACAGTATAGTGTCTTTAAAGTTTTTATTCAGGCCTTGTATAGTTTGAGTTTGAGAACCACTGGACTAAGCAACTGTCAATGCTTGTGTTTATTTGATCAAGAATTTCTTTTGGTTCTAGTCCTACTGGAATAATATGATTTACTAGACAATTATTATTTTCACAAACCACTCAAAGTTTTATTTTTGCCTGGTTTCAAAGTGCTAATAGGTTCAAAAGTTTGTCCAAGTTCCTCGCACAGACTCATAAACGGAGGCAGCAGGGGGTTAAAGTTTAGCGGAGCGCGTGCCTACCACTCACCTCTCTTTTGTTTTGTAATTTGCGAATAAGTGCTCGTTAGATAATGCGGTCCAGTGGTTGGAACGGGCCGTAATTGGCTGTTAGGAGACGCCCACCCCTCCCTCGCCTTGTCTCTCTAAGCATTAATTTAATCAGGACTGTAGTGTAAGCCTATACCGGCCCTAATGGTTCAAGTAATTGTGTCAGTGTGCTTACCCGCTGCAGACATTAGGCGTGATCTGTCCTCAAACTCAAACTCCACCTTCAAATACAGTTAGTCGAAGCCGGTGAACTGGAGCAAACACTTGTGGCTAATGGGGAGTTATTGGCGCTATTAGGACAGAGGTTACAGGGAACATGATACGCACACACAAAATATGACTTTCAAGGTGGTTTAAAGTTTTTGGCAGGTAATTTAGGTAGAAAAAAACAACTTCATTGGTGTAATTTTTGGAGGGACATTACCCAGAGTTACTATTCTTGGTTATTAAACCAAAGATACCAGATTTTCAAAGCATGAAGGAAGGTTATTCATCTGAATAAGTCCCCCTGGGCACTGGGTCTAGCTATATATATATATTTTCCCACCAACTGAAATTTCCAGAAATGCTAAAAGATTAAAAAAAAAAAAAAAAAAAGACAAGGCATTTTGGGATGAATCAACAAATTAACCCCCCAACCCTCAGAAAAAGAAATAAATATTAAAACATTTTTCTATTGCAGGTCCTTAAAACTCATTTTTTAGTTAGCTTTTAGTTTAGCTATTGAGGAGGAATTGTCAAAAAACCCCAAATCCCCAAAGCAGTGTCATTCAGGTCCTCAAAACACCAGCTATAGAGAAATTTTCGGTTGATGTCACTTTCCACCCTACTGCTCAGTGCTCATGCATACAGAGACAGCTGCTCTCTGGTTAGCTGGGGAAACTTCTTTGAATAAAACAATGAAACGAGACGAGATCAGGTATGAACCAGTCTGACGGACGTCTGTCTCCTGTAGCTTGAAACAGTGTTTTTATTGCCCTTTTTTTCACTCACCTGAAAAGGGTAAAATTTCATTCATTTCAGCAGAACTTTTGTTTTCACACAGTGATAAACTCTGACAACAGCCTTAGCTCGAGTTGTCTCTCCAGCTTGGTCAATGAGCAGCAGCTTTTATAGCAGGTCGGGTGCGCTCGCATCGTCTTAGTTAAACAAAAAAAATCCTTTTATACTAGTTTGTATAGGCCTTACAGTATTACAAAGTTTCTGATCTGTTCATCCTTAAAAGTTTAAGCAAACAGAAAAAAATAATTGTAGGCTTCCTACATCAGTCTACATGTTTTGCTCACATATAATGCATTCGGAGCCTTAAAATTGTTCACCACAAATGTATTTTTTACACAGGTTTTAGGAGTGACATGTGCCAGTATGCTAACGGCAGTTAGCCATAATGCTAACAGCAGACGTGTTTAGTGAAGTTTGTTTAACTAATGGGACATTATTATACAGGACATTGCCACCAGAATATATACATTATCATATCTGTGCTAAAAAAAATCATAGTCTTTTTAAAGAGAAGCTAAACCCTAAAATAAACTATGTACATGGTGTTTTGTCTACTGTTCTGAGTCATTTTTTTGGCATTTTAGTGCAGACTGGCCAAATTAGCAGGTTTCAGGTCAAAATAGTCACAAACTGGCTGTGTCTCTCATGTCAGCTCCAGGTTCTATGTGACCTCTGCGTGTATTGTCCATTCAAAATCGAGAAACTAATTGCAGACACCTGCTGTCAATCCAATCACACTGCTGCTCTCCTCTCTGAGCACCTCCTTTCCCTTTTCCCCCAATGCTTTAATGAGTTTGCTGTGTTTGAAATGTGTTTGTGGGTGGAGTTTAGGGGTGAGCTTACCTTTAAAGACCACAGCAAGAACAATTCGTATTTACATCCATTGCTTGTGCATGTCTAGTTAAGGAAAAAAAAAAAAAAAAAAAAAAAAATGTATTACCTACAACAGCTACAAACATAATTTACACCTTGACTTCTGTAAAACTATAATAAAGGCTAATTACCACAAGTGCTGTCACACCAAATACAGTCAAAATTTGAGAAATGTGTTAATCCAGCATATGGGCTTTAATGGAGTCAATTCTGGCAGACATAAACAGCCAAAACAATTCTCAGCCATGTATTGTTTTATTTGTTGACTTCTGCACTGGGCTGTAGATAAAACAGTCCCCACATCTCCCCAGAGCTTATGTTTATCAGTATGTTTTGAGTCCTCTGTGCCCGGCGTCCTTCACACAGTCACAGACCACTGGTAAGGAACTAAATAATAACATTTCACAGTCTCACTCCGGGGTGCCACCTTGCTACTGCCGCGCTGCTACACAATATCACTTTCAGCCAACACAAACCAAAGAGTTGTTCACATGACCTCCACCAGCCTGGGAAAAGTCAAACATGTGTTCACCACTTCAACATTCAACTTTGATTTGGATGGAAGTGACATGTATTGTGCCTGACATGTTAAAAGCACATACTGAACTTTTGGACAGCATAGAAACTAGAAATGTTAGCTTTCCTGTGATTTTTCTCCAGCGTTTGTTTTGTTTTTGGCACAAACGTCAGTGTTGTTGCAAAAAAAGTCGAAATACGTTGTCTTGGGGCGTGACTTGCAGTGGGGGAAATGAAAAGTCCATAAAAATTCATTGGGAAGTAGAGTTTTCTCACTTTTGAGTGTCTTTTAAAGGGAACCTATTGCGTATGTTTTTGGTATAATTTAGAAATATAACAAAATAAATCTAAAATGAATCTAAAACAGCTTAGAAAAAAAGGAAAGAGGTCCATTTACAGAGACATGAGCTGGGAACTGTGTGAAATAAATGAACATTATATGTGATATGATGCGATTTTGGAATAGTTTGATCAAGACACAGGATTGGCTAAACATGTCTTCAATTGGAGCTTGTTATGGAGTGTGCAGATGGAGAACATTTTTAAAGATGCAGATCTCCAGTACATTTACAGAAATAAGTTAATGTGTAACATCAAAGAAAAGGGACAAGTTTATTTTGAAACATTGAAATGAAAAATGACATTTTTTGCAAACCAAAATTCTGAACATATATTCTCATTAAAGATTGCTTTGGTACGAGACAAATGTGCTTAGAACTTAGAGGTCATTGTGTGCCCAGCTTAGGTGTGGTTTCTGCCTCTGGCTCTTGAGATGGGACGTTTTCAAACATGAGAAAACATGTGTCCACAAATGAAATGCATTTTTTATTTTAATGTCATTTACCTCTGTTTGCTTTATCAGATGAGGAGAGGATGAAGTATTTGTTTAAATGTTAAGCTTGCAAATTCTGTGTTGAAAATCTGGAATTGCAGTAAGAGGACACTTTATGTTTGATATTCGAAAGTTGTGAAAAGAATTGTGAAAAATACAACCAAGCTACTTCTTGTGCAAAACTGCAGAACTGATAAATCCTGCCACTACAGTGTCAGATTTTATTGTAACAAGCAGCAGGTTTAAATTTGTAATCTGTGAAGTGGCTCTGTGACTTTTTTGAACCACACATGCTTTACTATGAATCTGACTATTTTTATGAATTAAAGTGGGCCAGGATAGGTGGTAGGTGAGAACTGGTCTTTTCTGAGCACTGAATCATCAGCTGCAGGATAATACATGATTACTCAATGCATGAATCATTCTTGATACCATTTTGAGTAAACTAATAATTAGAAAAGGCAGTTACAAGATTAAAAACTTCAAAATAGATTTTACACAATAGGTCTCCTTTAAGCACAACTATTTCAGGTCAAGTCATAACTAAGTCGTTAGTTATCTCAGTAAAATAAACATTGTTCTGTAGATGTTAAAAAACAACATGCGGCACGTTAGACTTTAGTCCACAGCAGCTGTCAGCATTAGATATATTTACAAAAGGATCTCTTTCTTCTTCTCCATGACTTCGCACATATATTTGGCACAATATATTTCCTCAAGTCCTTATTTTCTGTTGTAGTTATTGAGGAGAGAGTCTTTCTATCCACAGTTTCTATACAGATATCATCATTTTTTAGTCCAATGTTGATGGAGTGAAACTGATTACAACGTAAAGCAATTTTCACAGTGCCAAACCCATAATGTCAACATATACTGTACATTTCTGCTTCATTGCCAGTGTCACCACATCACATCTAAGGAATGAGAACTTATTTCATCATCAGCAGTAAAACCTGCACTGTCTGTCCCAGAAGCCAGAAGGTTACACAGTGGTCACATGTGCCGCCTATTTGGACAGAAAACACACTTCAGCCATTTTGTCGAACTACAACAAACCACAGTCTGTCCTACAGCCTTGAGTTATATTCCTAATGTGCTTGTCTTTCTCCTCTTCACAGACACACTGCAAATATAATAGCTTGAGATGGGGTAAGCAACACACTGAATTGCATCTGCTCTGAAATTCAGTAAAATAGAAGTTGGGATTTTTCTAATTGTAAATATTGATAATCAAAATGGATCTGTCCATATTTCAAAGGCTAATTTAGATTTTCAATTTAGAGAAGGCAACTTTTTTCATTCGAGGACCACATTCAAATCCAGACAAGCTGCAAAGGACTGAACTGCAATCATTGGTGTAATAAATTCAAACTTTTACAAGACTTAAAACAAAAAAATTCATATAGCAGCGCTTGAGTTTAATTTTAATCAGTTATTGTAACACATTGTCAAATAAGTACGAAACATTTTAGATCTCAAATGTGTCAACATTTCTGAAATTAGGGTTAAACTCCAAGAATCAAGTTAGAATTTTTTATTATTAGATTTTTTATTTTTTTCATTGTTTCTGGAGAATACATGTTTAATATATTATTTGTCAATTTATGGTGTTTTTATTGACAACACAGCCACAAATACATGCTTCATAGCTATTGTAAGTCAACCTGAAAAACAGTTCACACCTATTCTCAAAAACATGCCAATGGACAAATAAAAACTGCTTGAGGGTCGTATCTGGCCCCCGGGTCACAGTTTTCTCAGGTCTGAAATAATCCATTGTGTTTGTTCTTTAATACTGTGTCTACAGCAAAGGATTGTTGCTGGTTTGAGAAAAATCTCAAATTGCAATTTTTCCGACTGTTGTGATTGCAATTTATGTTCTAATAACAAAATTCAAATTTTAAACATTTTCAAGCGTAATAACAAAACAAATAAATGAATTAACATATCTAGTAAAACTCATGCGCTTTGAAACATGTTTGAACAGATCTGGAATTAGCCTATGTGGCCATACCTGCTTGTCAAAGCCTGATCTCGTCATATCACAGACGCAAAGCAATTAATTCTTGGTTGGGAGACCGCTGGAACACCAGGTGCCACAGTGGGACGGCAAAGGTGGATTGTCGTTGTGTCCTTGGGCAAGACAATCCACACTGCCTCAGTGTCTGTTACACTGGGTGAGTGATACTAGATTGTAAAGCACTTTGAGTGCCTGCAAGGTAGAAAAGTGCACATAAAAACACCATTTACCATTTTTACCTTTTTAATGCAGAAAATCACCAATTTTGTAAATTGTGACAAAATTAGAATACTTGACAATATGCTGCTTTTGAAATTTGCTAATTATATCTTTAAAAATTGCTATATCAATTTGAGTTTGTTGGGGTTGGGGTAGCTAACTTTTTTAGTTGTACATTTGTAATCTTTGTGTTTCCCACTAAAAAGTTTATGATAAATGCAACACTGAGTATTGTAATTGAGTAATGAAGAGTTTAGTTCTTATCAGAAGCTGAATGCAGCTCTCTGATTGGCTGTGCTTGGGTGGTCCTCTCCAGTTTCATTTTGTTGCTTGTAAAAAGATGTTTATTGACCATAAAAGTAACCAAAATGAATACTTGTCATTATTAACCGTGTGTCGAAGAATTTTAGAGAGGGAGTAGTTAGATTTAAAACCTAAATCATGTTAAATCAATCAGTGTTAAAATCAACAACCCCACCTTTGCAGTCAAGTTGTTTATATTAGTCAATTGACCTTTAAAAGCAACAAACAAACAAACAAAAACAGCACAACAAAACAAAATTTTAAATGCACAATTGAAACACACCTAACCTAGCTAGCCATTTTTGACAGATTGAGATGTTTCTATTCAGAGCTGGCTCCATTATGTTCTGGGCTGAATATTACCTTTCAGCAGACACGGGATTTCCAGCAGCAACAGTCCCAGTGAGGATGCAAGGAAGGAGAACGGAGATGCAGGACGGAAGGAGAAGAGGTTGTGCAGTGGCTGTGGGGAATCTGGTCTGGGCTGCGGCTCTCAACACATCCACGCACAGCCCAAACAGGCGCGAGATGGGTTTCATTTAACACAGTTCTAATGTCAAAACATCACAAGGAGTGTAATGAGAAGTGGAGTGTTTAAAGGGCTTATCCTTGTAGACATCTCCCCCAATTCAAAAACAAGAAGCTTTCCAAATCTGATGGGAATGGATGTGGAAATGTTGGACTAGAACTTATTCAGGATTTCATGTTCAGGGAAAAGAGAGAAAAAAAAGCAAATTGATGGCGTAAGACAAATTGTGCATTGTGATTGGTCGGACAATCTTTGATCGTGAGAATACATTTGGCTGACCAGGTTGTGTTGCATGCTTAAAAGTTAAAATGCCAGAATTATTTAAACCGAGATATACAGTAGAACAGTGTTGCCAGATTGTGCGCTTTTCTTCCCAATAGGGCTCTTTTAACACCTGGCAGAAAAAATACAATAAAAAATGTGTTGAGTGGGTGCATATATTTTGGCAATTTAGATGTCTCAGCGGATTTTGAAATAATATTGTTTATTGCTCATTGATTTATATTTAAAATATTTAAAAAATGCATGCATTCATATAATAAATAGTCTTAACTCATAACAGTGACCCTGTGCTGGTTGTTAGTCAAATGTTAGCTGCTGATTGGATAAAAGCAATAAACATGACGCACCGACGCTGCAGGAAAGCTTGCTTCAGTGAGAGGCTGCATTGCTTTTGCAACAATGTGTGATCATGAATAATACTTTTGAGAGTTATTGATTTGTTTTTTACCAATTTTGCAAGCTTCTGTGACACGGCTGGAAATGTGGTACAATCTGCAGCATGTATATAAATCACTTGCATATTTATTAAAGATTCTGAAAAACGCTAAAGTGTCATGTATTTCTCATTTATACTAACAACCCACTTTTACACATGCATGTATACACAAAGAGTATAGCACGCAATTATCCTCTTTGTTTATGATATGTGTTGCTGTCCAGTTCATTTCTATGAAGGATGTAAAGATGTGTCTTATTTATTAATAATAGGCATAACTTCAACCTAACATAGCTGTAAACCAAAAATGTCCTCACACCTTAACAACACCTGTCTATAAGATGCTAAAAATAGCAATAGATTGTATAATAGACACACTCACAAAGAGTAGAATGATACAATGATAACACATTTACGTAAGACCGTGTTGAATATTGTATGTTTGGTAACATGCATTACACAATACCACTTATTTCTAAGAGAGGACTCAGACCTGGAAATCTAAATATTAATTTATTTGATAGAGCCAAGCACGTACATTAGATATGTAACATACCATTTATAGCTTTGGCAAATGTGCAATGTTCGTTCCTAGAAGGATTTTATAACAAATTTACAGCAACAATAATTTATAAATTGCAGTACAAAACATAATATTAATGTACACATATTTGTGTTCTCTTTAGAACTGCTAAGTTCAAGTTTAAAACTACCCCAGTCCAGGTTCAGTTTGAGCTCAGGCCCAGAGAGTTCCACAGATTAGCGCCCTGGACAGAGAATGCAGATTGTCCAAAAGAGGTTTTCCTCAGAGGCACTTTCACATTTCCATTTGAAGACCGTCGTGTGATGGAGCCACAGCTCTGAGTGGGACTATGAGCTTGCTGATAGTACATCTGGGGCCCTATTATTCAAATACTTGTACGTCAATTTTAAATTACAAAACTTTATTACATTTTCAAAGCTAAGAAATTCAGTCTCTGCAGTACCTGGCAGTGGTGTGTTCTTACAGATTTTTTATCTATTTTTGATGGCCCTGTAGTAGATTGCTCTCAGAGACCTAGACACAGAGTAGTTTGCTTTGGTTTGAGCTCAAACTCTTCTCCCACTAAAGAAAGTTACGTCAAATTTGCAAAACATAGACTCGTTAAAATAAAAGTCAAAACATGTGTCATAGCGCATCTATAAAAACTCTTCCTTTCTCCATCTTGCTCTGAATATGGATTGAAATCAAATCAGATATTGTCAGCCTATCTTTTGGACAAGAATACAACAAGTCTGGCTGCCTTTCGCCATCTCTGTCAAGCATCTATACAGCATTCGAAAACGACTATGAAAAGTGCAATAAACCATCTTTTTGAATGGAGCCAGCAGTCATGGCAAGTCTTTGGAACAAATATGGCTCTTACACTCAGTCAAAAGAGAAAGATTTCAGAGCGCTCCCATTTCTCTCCTCTGTACTCTTTGATTTATTACAGCGAAGGTTGAAAGCTACATTCACTTTTTGTGCCAGTCAAATAACATCACCCTGTGCAACCGCTCAGACCATTTTTGTCTACTTCTACCTCCACTTAGATTTTTCCATAAATTGTCAAAGAGCATTGGATGTAAACCAGCTCCAAAGCCTGGAGACGAGAGTATTTTTACTGGCTCTGACACTGTCCAGAAGATATTAGCCGAGAAGGAAATGTGCTGAATATCGTTTCACCACAATCCAGGTCCAAACGGAACAGTTGGTGCCGAACGCAGACTGGTGTTTCTCGAAATGTCATAATCAAATCTTATGTATTATTTTTATAGAACTTAACTAAATGTGCACTTTTGAACTATGTAAATGATCTTTATTCAACTCAAACATTTGTATTTTCACCTTTAGATTTCTATAGACACGGCATTTGGGCATATTGCTTTGAATCAAACTTGAAAAGCCAATGTCAAACACCCATAGAGATGTTTAACAAGTGAACAGAAAAGCCATGGAAAACCCTATAAACTGTTAGTCACACTGGTAAAAACATGAATCACACTTTTCTCAGCATATTGTTGAATGAACTAGTAGTTTAACCGAGTGTGAGCTCTTTGATCGGTTAATTGATACAAACAGCTTATACAATTGTTCCAGCAGAGGGTGCCAACAGCTCTGGTATTTGTTCGAGTGGAAAAAAGATTACTGAAACTAAAAAAAACAATGTTTATCTCATAAAGACTGAGCAAACCTGTGACACTACAGTGTTTATCGACCAATATCAATCATACATGCTTTTATTCACTTGGATTTTCTGTTTGTGAAAAAAATAGACTTGATTATTCAACTTTTGCCTGCATGGGAAACTATCAATGTTTTACTTCTAAGTGGCTAATCTTAGCAACAACAACGTTAAAACGTGCATTAAAGCAGTGTTTATAGAGGCTTTTATTCAGTGGTGTTGTGCACCTTCAAAGACCCGTCACTGTCCCACTGCTCTCGCTGCTCTGAGTTCACTTTTTTATGTGCTGTTTCCAGTTCAAAGAAAATGACAACAATAAAAAAGTACTGCATTATGACGATTGGTTATCAGATTATTGACCATGAATGGCTCCAACTAACGGTTAAAGAAAAGATTGGAAATGAGTTTCTACCTCTATTGTGCGTCTTTATTATACAACTCAGCTATTTCACACTGAAAAGCATCACATAGAGACACTATTTCTCAGCGTCCTACAGGTGTTTTGGTTGAAGCCACTTGGGGACATTTTATTTGGGTTTATTGGCTAAGTTTAGGTCTGAAGTGACACAAATTGGTAAGTTTAGGTCTGGGGCTTTGAGTTTTGTTCAGAAACAACTGTTACACTGAAAAAAAAAAAAAAAGGATACAATTTGAGGCATGCATACCCCACCTGTGATAAAGGGTTGACTTTGCATCATAGAGTCTTTATTGTGTTCCCCCAGTTAAGTAGTCTGTGCTAAATATGTTTTGACTGAATTTTAAGCCAGATGTGCCTCTCCGTTTTTGTTCAGGGAGGCATGACCCCATTAATGATTGTCATATTATTTGTCATGTCTGTGGGGTCAGTGCAACTCTGCTGTGACTTCTTGTCAAATCACATCACATTGTAAGTCTCCCACAAGTTGAACGAGGAACTTCACAACAACCAAACAGGGCCTGGATTACATGCTCTTAAAATGAAGACTCGATAAAAACTGATACCAGTGCTGATTTTCCCAGTGCCATGCCAGTGGTTCTCAACCTGGAGGTCACAAAAAAATTCTCGGGTACCTGATGGTATGAAGCCTTTGCTCTGATAGAATATTCGGTGAACCAATATTATGGGACTGACACCTGATCAAGCAAAATGTCATGTATTAGTATTGATTTTTGATATCAGTATCGGATCAGTGCATTACAACTCACTTGAAGACATCATGCTCCCTTCGTTATGTTTTCATTCACTGTGCTTAATCATGTTTCTACTGGATTTCAGCATGTTGTTGGTGTCTTCTTCTTGCGACTGTAGTGTGCTGTCGGCTAAAAGTTGTAACCACCTCAACATTAGGATAGGTCAAAGTACCCAAGATGAAGACAACGTCAAACAATACAAATGATGTGCCCTTAAATAGATCATTATTTTCCACGTTCTAACAGTTGTAGGTAACTTGACATATCCGAAATGACTTGTACTTGGAAAGCGCTTGTCTATTGTCCATTATCTACACAGTGGTTTCATAGCGATGACTAACACAATCTTCACCTATGTAAGACTAATAGTAAGGGCCTGCCTGTCTAAACACATCTCTATTAGCTTTGTTTCCAAGTGCAACAAAAGTCACTGTGTATTAAACATAAATTGTGTTTGAAAGTCAAATGTACTGCCAATGATTACAGCATCAGTACAAATATCAGAAGAACAAGATCTCATTTGTACATTCATGGGAATTATCTCTGCTTTATAAAAGAAGACCACACACTTACAGTCAGTGGGCCAATTGATTTAGACACCTTTAACAAAAGAAACTAATTGTGTCCTTGTACAATCATGATCTGGAAGTGACTCCAGTGTAGTTGTGCTCTGACAGTTTATATGTCTATTATTTACAGTTCAAACAGATCGCTTCTTCGGTACTGCACCTAATGTTATTATTGTGTTTTATTGTTAATCTGAACTTTTGAGTAATTGCAAATAAAGTGGGCAGGTTATGTGTTAATTTAATTATCTCGGGGAACTTTTTAACTCCATGAAGTTAAGATGAATTTATATGCATTTTGGTTTGTCATTTCACCACATTCTTAACAATAAACTGGAATGTTCTGCAAGTAAGAGTTCAACACAATCACAATGTCTTCAAATTATGCGGACAAAGGCAAGGAAATAAGGTAAATAGTGAATTTCAGTCATAGTGTCCTGACATGGATTTACATTAGAAAAAGAACGTAATCTCAAAAGTTTATTAATGAAACCAAAGAATTTCAAATGCCTATTAAAAAAAAATTAATTAGAAAAACATTCTTTTTTTTATCAAAAGTAGACACTTGTAGGTCTCATTTGATGTACAACATGTCATGATTAGAGTTGCATAAAGTTTTTTGTGGAGCTGTGAATGTTTAAAATTAGCAAAAAGCCTGGCAGGAAAGGGGGATCAAAGCGAGAATAAGACTGGCAGTGAAAGAGTTAAAAGGGAGCTGAAGACAATTGTTTAGGAAAGCTTTTGTTGACTTTGTCTTATTTCATTTCATCCCTTTTTTTCCTTGTAATTTCTTTGTCTGCTCGCTTTAAAGCACTTTGCGATTTTTATCTGTGAAAAGTGCTACAGTTTATATAGTAAATACTTAGTTTGAATTTGTATAGAACTTTTTATGATCCTTCACATTGTTAATTCACTCCATTCTCGATTGTTTTAAACTATTGTTGTAGCCACAGCTGTCCAGGGCAAACTGACAGAAGCGAGGTTGTCCTTTTGCACCATCGACCTAAAACCACCACCAACCATTCATGCACACACCAGATACTTGGCAGTGTGAGTGAAGTGTGTTGCCTAGGACACAACATTTTCCCCTCCAGAGGCACCAGGGGTTCCAGCGGTCTTCCATCCAAGTACCAGGCTCAACCTGCTTAGCTTCTGAAATCTGTTCAGGTATTGACAACCTGTACAGCCACAATACTACACCTACACACATTTGAGGCATATTAGGTGAAGTGTTTTGCTCAAGAGTACAACAATGCACCAGAGCCATACGGCAATCTGCCAACTTCCAAAATCAGATTCATAACTGGAATATAACCTACCCACATTACAACAAAATATTTCTTCTGCCAAGCAATAAAGCATGTGCACCCATTTTCCAAAATATGCTGCACCAGATGTGGAATAACAAGCTCCCAGCCGCAAACATTCACTGGATCCAATACAAATTCACAACGGCTGATATTTATGATCCAATAAACTGGATTCTTTTTAAGTCATCTATTTTCATGACAAATACAACAAAAGTGTTAATGATGACAAATCAAACTGAACCCTAAAATGTGCTGCATGTTCTCCCATAATTGTGTGGTATTTATAGCTAATGGGTGATTGATGGGTAAATAATAGGTTGACTTCTGAGTTATTTTATGAAGCATTACTTTTATTAGATGATTTTAAAAGGAAAGTGCAGATTCAAGCATACCCCAAATATACTAGAATGCTCTTTATGAGGTCACTAAACAAATGTGAGGATGATGATAGTCCGCCCATTTGCTTGTCTTCATAAAGTGAATGGTTTGACATAGATGATACTTTATTGGGGCAATTTATGACAAGAATAGGTTTTATGCTTACTAAAATCTTAAATTTGATTTCTCCAGGCTGGATCAAACTCTTTGTATTTAGTGTAAAGTCAGACATACAGTAGATCAGTTAATTATTTTTATTAATACTGAATCACAAAGTAATACTATTAACCTTAAACAATACATTGATTTCCATTGTAAAACAACAGCAGCAATGATTTATTTATTGCTTGTCTTCTGGCATCTTACATGTTTTACTTAGAATATATAGAAGATTTTTTTTTTTTTTTTTAAGTTATAGCAAGTAAATGCACAAAAGTAGGTGAAACCGTTTTTTCTGAGCACTTGAGCATCTATTTCAGGGCTATGCAAGTTTACTAAACATCCATGAATCAATACTACTTTGAGTAAACTAATTATGACAAACTCTAACATTGAAATCTCAGAAAAGTGGATTTCACATTATAGGCCTATAGAGCACACTGACTCTATAACAAACTTTTCTCTTTCTTGATTTTTGCTCTGAAAAGCATCCAAAGACTTATTCTAAGAATTCTAGCTGCATATACATAATGGCTATAGAGAGCATTTACTTATATACTATAAATAGTCAGTGGTTCATTATAGCATCTATTCTGTATATTCACAGAGCTTTTTACCACCTTTCAAGGCTCTCCAAAGCACTTTACATTAAAAAGCCACTCACCAAGTGTTCACAGTTACTTTTACTATGTTGAATGTGAGGCAAACCAAGTGGCAGGAGGAAACACAGACATAGGCAGAACATGCAAACTCTACCAGGCTATTTGAGAATCAAACTTTCTTGTCATCAACAGCTTTCTTGTTGTGAAGAATAGTCTCTAAACTTAAATGTCCACTTCTTACATCTTACCTACAGATAATTATTATTCTTTAGTGTTTTGTTTTACCATTTTTAAATCAGTGTTGTGTATTGCATTATAGTGTTTTGCTCTGCGTCTTTATAAAGCATTTTAGCTGTGTGGTGATAAAGATGTTTTAGCAAAGCTTTGTAGGTGTAAAATGAGGAGGAAAAAAAGAAAAAAATGTGAGAAGGGGCTGGCTCTGCAGCAGAATTCTTTAGAATGTTTTTTGCTATTTATGATTAATATTGATGAAGAACAGATGCTAACAAAAGCATCTAAGAATTCACACAACTTACAGTACAATACTATAGCATTTTTTAGTTATCTGCCTCTCACTCGTGTCTATTTACTGAACATCTCTCCATGCTTCTCAAACTTCCTGTCACTGCTCCCATGGCAACACGCTGGTTTAGAATATGGCACTGAGCGGGCTGGAGCTGATTCCAGTCATCAGTATATGTTCTTTCTATAGACATTACATTGTGTTGTTCATGTTTATGTGAGAGATCTGTAAGCACACGGCTCTCACAGTCACAGATGGTACAAAGATGGCTGCCAGTTCCACGCTTCTCCAACTCCGGTGGGAGCCAGAGCCATTGTCGGAAAATCTTGGAAAAGCCGGCTGACAGAATGGGGCACAAATTAGAGTGGTTAACAAAGGACAATGAGTGTGACATGCAGCTGTCTAATCTCATATCTCTGAAGCACACGGAGAACATTGAGACAAGGGCTGTGTCTTCTACCGAGGCCAAGAGAAAGTCAGGGCAAATGGCCTGAACTAAACAATTTTGGATTTGGCAAAAGGTTTCTGTTACTTCAAAATGAGTGCAAAGTTAGCAATCTTGGCTCACAAGATTCCAACACCGTGAACATCGTGTAAAGCAGTGTTTACAAACTTTGTCAGGCAATGAAGGTTTTAAAACATTTATATGTATGAAACCACTGATGTTTTGTTCGAAACTGCAAAATAGGGTTATACACAGACTGGCATAGGTCGCTACATCCATTGCCATAGTGACACACTTGTTTACTCCAAGTATGATGCACATCAGACGCAGATTTTTTTTTTTTTTTTTTATTGTTTTTTTGCAAAAAAAAAAAAAAGTCATCTTTTGTAGACGCAGCAAGGGCTGTAACAACAAGAAAAGAGCAGCTTCTGAACCATATTTTCATAAAGAAAAGTTGGAAAGTGCTTTGCGCACATACCAAGTTTCGCTGTGCTTGTGAGCCCAAGCAGAGACACTTTGTAGAGAGCAGTCGCTTTTGACTCTCTGAAAGTCTGGCAACACAGAGCGGTGCGTGTGCTGACCTCTGCCTGGGCACATTCGCGCAGCAAGTCTTGGTATGTGCGCGCTGCATCTGTTCGCACAGTTCACTCATACTTTCACAACTTTTCCTTATCAAAATCCGGTTCAGAAGCTGCATTCCCCCTTTTTTATTAAGGTATTGCTTCAGGACTTGCCCAAAATCCCTTGTATGATGTCCATCGCAACTGTGTCACTATGGCAACTACGCCACCGGATGTAGCGACCTATGTCAGAAGATCGGAAGATTCGGAAAAGTGCTACATAATAGTCTTATGCACCGGCTAGTTTCATTTCACTTTGTGGAAACTGACATTGCATCACTGAGGTCATTTCGCTCTGCACTAGATGGGCATTTTTTATTTTATTTATTTACTTTTTTTTTTCGCATCAATCAATCACTGCATAGAATGCCTAAATTGACATAATCACTTCCTAGAAAAACTCTTCTCACTGGCCCTACCATACAATAACTTAGTCTACTCAATATCGTAAGACTTTGGTGTTTACTTCATTGACAAAACATCCAGAGCTTGGCCGGCTGTGGAGCAGACGATGGTGAGCTGAACCCCAGTGCACCACTCCACTGTGTTATTTGGGCCATCAGCACATTCACATATAATTACGGCTTGTGCTAGTGACGCCGCGGATCTGCCAGAAGCCGCCTGCCAAAATGTGTGAGCCACCGCCACTTATAGGTTTGGATGTGCTGTGAAAAATACAGCAATATTTCATGCAAAGCTGTAGACAAAAAAAGAAACTGCACTATATAAGGACGCTAATCAAAATGTCTTCTTTCTTATTTTTCAATTGGGATCAGCATCTTTCTGAGGTTTCTTTTAGGATTAGTTTGTGAAAGGTTATTTTGTTTCCTTCTGAGCCTCAGAAAACACTGTTCTGAATGTCCCTAATCTGTGATGTCATAGGTAGATTTTTGACAAACTTTCACTGTTTGTAATAGGGCTTTTCCATTAGTACCTGCTTGGCCCTACTCTACTCGACTCGACTCTACGCGCCTCTACCCGGCTTAGCCCCGCTCAGAGGGAGAGCATTTCCATTACAAGAGAGGTCGAGTGGGGCTGTTGTGAAGCTGGGCGGTACGTTGCCAACACTGTCACTCCTCAAATGGGGACATGATGCAAGCTCATAGAAAACAACGGAGTGTTTCGATCCGCATCGGCTTTAATTTAAGGATAATCAGACCGTTCGTTCTCCAGCGTTTCATAAGCGTAATATAAAACAAATATCCTCCGCCGCATTGGCCAGTAGAGTGAAGCTTTTCATGTCAACACGTTCACTGACTCACCTCTTCTTCACGTCCGTCCGACACGTCTGTAAAGTCCCGCTCTGGTCCCGATGTACAATCACAAAGTCAGCTGTCCCATCTTCCTCCTCCGTCTCTCTGTCCTGACGAAGCTGCATTATAATCTCTTGCTTCAAAACGTGTGCATCGGATGTCCATCAGTGTTTACTGTGAGAAGCAGGACCCCGCAGCAGCACAGGTAACCTGCATGTGCCTACGTACAAGCCCGTGTGGGCTACGCACACACTCATCGAACTACTGTCTTATGTATTTAGCGTATAGGGACAACGGACTCGTTTTTTTATGTCACTGAGCTGTTTTTTGCTACAGAGAGTACGAAATGTGTAGAAGCATTTCGGTGCTATCGGCAGCTAGCTTAGCGGCGACTCACGTTAGCGTACAGTAACAACAACAAATCAGCGGCACTTGTGTGACGCAACAGGCGACGTGCGTCTGACGTCAGGTTTAGTATCTGCTCGGCTCGACTTGGCCCTGGGGTAGAGCAGGTACTAAAAAAGTACCTGGTCGGCGCGATCAGCCCAAATGGAAAAGCTCCGCACCAGGCTAAGTCGTGCCGAGTAGAGTAGAGTAGGGCCAAGCAGGTACTAATGGAAAAGCCCTATTTGTAAGTCCAAAAATCATCCAGACTTAGCATATCAGGAAAGATTAATTTGATTATTTCCAATATGTATTTTCCTTTGCAAGCAGTAGAAAGATCTCCAACTCAATTCCCGACATTGAAAACAATTGACAATCGACATCTACCGGACGTTCCAGCTAAAGTTCTATCAGATTTTATCCAGTCCTTCTAGATCTGCAGACTAGGATGCCTCAAAGAAAGATTCCCCACTGCTGGATAAGCTGATAAGCAAAACTGTGTCTCTCTGTTTCTCACTGTATTTTTCTTGGTCTTTCTTTCTCTTGTTCTGCTGTTTTTTTCAAACTGTGGTATGTGGCACGCAAGTTTTTGCTGGTGGCACGCAGTCACTTCATCAGTATTTAGTCTTGTTAGTTTAGTTAAAATACATTTCATTCATATTTGTGTTCTTCCTGGGTAACTTCTTTGACAAAATATAAATCTAAAAAAAGACAAAATATGGCTTGGAATAGTGAGATTTTTGTTGAAGAAATACTTGGAAAGCCTTATCCTTTCATTTGAGGGCTTGTTTTGCACTAATTGGGTCCAACTTTGCTACATGGAAAGCCAAATAATATACTAAGTGGTACTTGGTGTGAAAACCACTGAAAAAATAAAATACATTTCCTGTAGAATATTGAAATCAGCGCTGTGATTAACAGTGCTTTGGAGGTTCACTCCAGCTGTTTGTAAAAAGCAATCAATGCAACCAAATATATGAACCACGTATTTGTGAGAGCTAGGAAATAGTTTGAGAGATTTAAATGCTTACATATTTGCAACATGAAAATCAGGTACCTTAGCTTTAGAATGTGAATGCTCCCACAGACCACGGTCCAGACCAAACAGCTGGTCTTATGCTTCAGAAATAGTGGAAAATTTGGTCTGATCCTGAGCAGTGTGAATAGAAAAGTTTGGATTTTAGACCAAATATAGGAAGCGACAGACATTTGGTCATGCACAGATGAGAAAACATGAAAAACAGTCCAAATGTGAGAAGAAAGAGGGAGACAGAGCCCGAAAACTGCTGTAATGTTTTGGAACTTCCTTTACATCTTCTGCTGTTAATCCAGTTTCTTGAGTGAAGGAATGAAGATGTTTATTCATATATTAATTTATATTGGCACATTTTGCTCAAATGTTTTAAAAAAAGGAATATCTGCTTCTATTTGGTCCAATGCCCTATCAATCTATCTTTCAGCCAAGAATTATCTCTCTTATTAAGTACACTTTGGTGAGAACTTTCCAACAAGAATCAACTCTTAAAACTTGGAGAGGTAAAGTTTTACCAATGGAATCTGAAACTAAAATAATAAAATGAATTGAATCATTCTTTCGCCTAATGCAAAAATGATCCTTTGAGAACTGTCTTATCAGAAGATACACGTTAATATACTTTAAGAAGCCAAAGCTTATGTTGCTGACTTATTGGTTATAGCATTTATCACAGGCATCATACTAACTATATCATGTAAAGATCACTGCTCCAGAAGTCCAGTGAGGGATATACATTTCACCACACACTTTTTTGGCTGGGCTCTGTACTTTCTTTGGCACGGCGGAGATTTGAACTTTGAACTCCCACACGTCTCTGGAGTGTTAAAATCGCAGATGGTGCAAATGCAAGATGTTAAGATTTCAACACAGAGAATATAGCCAAAAGTACTTAATGTTATTTCTTTCCCCCTGTTTTGGATTGGACACAGACAGGTTTAAGAGTTATAATGTTCTCCAGTGTGACCTTAGGAGACCAGCCGAATGATTTTATGGCCGGTGTCGGTGATTTGTGTTATTTTCGTGTTTCTCACTTGGGAGTCTTTTTGCCCATTTTACTTCAGGGCTTGGTGGTTATGACTCGGTCTGTCAGTTTCAGTGTGAGAAGTAGATTCGACTTACTGTAAATAGAAAATGGCTTCTTATCCATGTGTCCGGTTTTTAAAATAGGTTTTTTGAAGTGCTGCTTATGTACAGACACTTGAGGTAGTTTTATGGATCTTTCAAAATTGTAAAATACATTTTCATTACAAAACTAAAGATACCATACAAGTTTGGTAATAGATACTGTATTTCACATGAACAAACTGATTAAATAGGATAGGAATGACATGCTTTTTGTCACAATATGATCATGAGGCCAAATACAGTACTGTCATTCCAATATATTTTGTGGTAAATTTCATATTGTAAGTCATGACTTGAGTCTGTATTTTGATGACTTGAGACTAAATCGACTAAAACTTAAAACTTGATTTGGAGCTCTGTTGCTTAAGACTTGATGCTTCTCAAAAATACATTGTGTACTGCAACATGTCTAACTTCTTTTTTTGTGACCAGACCAAATGATTTTAAACGACATCATTTCTAAATGTCTATGAAATTATAGAAATATAAGATGGATTTGGTAAGACTTGAAAAGACACAAGGCTTGATCTCGACTTGGACTTGTCCCTCTATGACTTGGGACGTGTCTTGGACTTGTCTCTCTTTGACTTGGGACTTGTCCTCTATGACTTGGGACGTGTCTTGGACTTGTCTCTCTTTGACTTGGGACTTGTCTCTCTATGATTTGGGACTTGTCTTGGACTTGTCCCTCTATGACTTGGGACTTGTCTTGGACTTGTCTCTCTTTGACTTGGGACTTGTCTCTCTATGATTTGGGACTTGTCTTGGACTTGTCTCCCTATGACTTGGGACTTGTCTTGGACTTGTCTCTCTTTGACTTGGGACTTGTCTCTCTATGATTTGGGACTTGTCTTGGACTTGTCTCCCTATGACTTGGGACTTGTCTTGGACTTGTCTCTCTTTGACTTGGGACTTGTTTTGGACTTGTCCCTCTATGACTTGGGACTTGTCTCTCTTTGACTTGGACTTGTCTCTCTATGACTTGGGACTTGTCTTGGACTTGTCTCTCTTTGACTTGGGACATTTGTTACCAACCAAGCTACTTCGTCAGAGGTTAGGTCTTGTTTGTGACTTTCATCAGTCAACTCATGCCAAACTAGTTATCTTCTGGCAGTTGTACTATCTTAGTCATGTATTTGAATCAGAAGTATTCCAAAATGGGCTAACAACTACTGCTTTTTGAAATTCAACTGATATTGAGATCTTAAGAGTTTGAATCCATTTCAGCTTCAAACACTTTACTCTGCCTTTCCAAGTACTAGAACTGAAAATCATTGTGCAAAAATGATCTGCGACAATCAAACGTTGGCCCTTTCATTCTAAGAGTTGTTATGCATGCAAACATCCACACTTTTGTATCCAACCCATTCTCTTCTATTCCCACACTCCCTGAACTCATTTGGGCTCAAAAGCACAACAAATGAGAAGATAGTATTTCCAACACAGCCCCAGTGACTGATTCACTCACGCACTTTTGAGGCTGATTCTGGCATTTGATATTGTCTGTATTAGTTTCATGTGGTCTACATATAGCTCCTGAAAAGGTGCATAGCATGTTATAGAGAAAATAAAGTCAGAGTGGATTTTTTTTAAGGCTTTCATTGTAAAACCTTTCGTAAATCATTGTAATAAATAAAGCTGTTTTGACCTCAGGTGGGAAATGGTCTGTTGATTGTTACAGCGCTGCGTTAGTGGATACATTTGGATTTAGGTAAAGGTTTTCCAATAAAGCAAATGGAACGCCCGATGCCTGTTTGGATGAATGGAGATGTGCCCGTCTATTGGTCATCCTGAAGCCACTTAAGCTTGATCAAAAGTGTATAGGTGTGTATAAGTTTAAGAAAGATACAATAAGGTTGATGTGAAACAGCTGTGATTACATTAAAACATTAAGAAAAAAGGGGTAGAAGCCTGAATTTCTGCAGGATTTTTGTTTGTTTTTCTATTGAGACTGGGCAAAAAACTACACATTTTCATGGAAATAAAGGCAGGTAAATCGTAGAATGCTTTTCATCATATACATGTTCTTCCAAAAATAAAGAAACACATTTACCACAGAAACAAAGAAGAAGAAGGTCCTCCTCTTGGCTGTAAGATATGTATATTTAGAGATTACTAAGTTTGTATTTTTCACTTCAAAACATCTGCAGTGCAAAAATATGCTTTTATTCAGGAGTATTTTGTAGTTACACACAGTGTTGGAGAAGGTAAAAGTTCAGTATATTTCACTGTCTCTACTAGAACTGTAATGTAAGTTACTTTAAGGTAATCCCAAATTTGTGTTTCATTCAAAAACAAAATTAATTCTATTACAAAATTAATCCTCTTACAAATTTTAATATTTGATTACAAATGAATGTATAAAAACATGAAAAAAATGTCATGTTTTAGAACCTTTAAATAAAGTCAACAGATGCCATCGAAACTCCGAACTCTTCTATGCCACAGTTTCAGTTGTGTCGTTTTACTAGATTTTCACTGCCATTTGTTTAAATATACAAACAACTTGAGTTACTGAAGTTGGTACATTGCTTAGTTTCTTTAAAAAAGTAATATATTACTGTAACTTTTTGTAATGAGTCGGTTACAAACAGATTTAAGTATAACAATCCAATATACTCTATTATGCTACATAAATAAAGCCTTTTTTATTTGCTGAAATGTATCATAAATCTAAGAGCCATGTCCTTTGAAGCTAAGGAGGAAGGACTGAAGCTTGTAACAAGAGAAAAATGTTCGCTTGTAGGCCTAGCAAACTCTCCATGAACACTAATTGGAATGTTTTTTTCTTTATGATTTATGTCCCTTAGAATGAGCCGACACATTAGCATTCTGACCTTGGCCTCTTGTTTTCTCACTGGGAGCAATCACACCTCAATTATACCCTAGTCCTGCCAAAAAAAATGTGCCAAATTTCCACCGACCAATGGGGAGCAGGCGTTTAATAAGGAGCTCTCTGCTGGTGTCATGTAAGCTGCTCCGGACAACCATGAGGCCCTAATGAAATATGCAAATGTGTGGTATAAACTTGAATGATGCTACAAAACAATTAACCTTAATATGTGCCATCCTCAAAGGTTGACAAAGTACATTGACAGCGATCTGTGTGTAGCTCCAAGATTTGGGAAACACTGGAGAAGGACACCTTGTTCTTGTCAAGTGTCCTTGTAAACATAAACAAGTTTTTCAAAAAATGTCAAGACTGTTGTTGTATGGCTTTTAGAATTATTGTCAAAAAATGGATCAGAAAATAACAAATTTGAGTCAAGCAGAATAATATAAAAAGTATATGCATTTCTTAAACTTTCTTCCTATCTTTAGGTTTGAAGTAATACTTTAGATAAGCATTCAATCTCATTAATTTCAATGAGATGTCCATTTTCCATTGACTAACAACTGGTAATGACTCCAAAATCTATATTTGTGAATCTTGAAAATACAAAAATACAAAACATTGTAACCCACTTTATTTTTGATGCATTATTGTTCAGCACTAGAGTATGTATATGCTAATATCAAGGCTAAATGCTATTGCTAACACCAAAGCTGTACTATAATGTTTTCTGTATCCAAAATAATTTCCAAAACTATGGTATTGTTTGCAAGGGTTCCAAAATGTAAGGGCATCTTCACTCAGCAAACTATTAAACCAACCACCTTCTCAGCTTCTAGATCTATACAAAGTTGTTGGTTTTTTCTCTTCTTGTTTTTTATTTATTTATTTTGTGAGATTCCAAATATCAAAAAGGGGGTCTTTATTAACCCAACCAAAACTAAAACTGTATCAAATCAAATCATCAATTTGTTTTGTATAGCTTAAAATCACAACAGTCGCCTCTGCGGACTTCCTAAGATTGTTGATTTAGTCATGCATGTCAAAGCAGATTATTCAACAACAGCAAACAGGCAAATAGATAACTGACCCAGAGCATCCCCTGTTTTTAGACTCTCCTCGGCAAACTCAAATAAATAAATTCAGGAAAAAGCTAAACTTTGAGGAAAACCAGATTGAAGGAGCGATCCACTTCTATGGACAGACGGGCTATAGATGCGGCTAAAACTGACGCACATCCATTTGCAGATTGTGTTTTAGAGTGTAGAGCCAAAGTTCAGTGGCAGAGGGAAATGACTTGTCCGGCAGGAGCAGGACAGGCTAATTCTGTGTAGAGAGAAAGGGAGGGTGGCCAGGAGGTGGGAGGGGTCCAGGTCCTTAATATTAGGGGCCATTGATTGTCCAACATAGTCATTGCACAGCAGCATCTGAAACAGCAACGCTCTCCAAACGGGCAGTGGGACAAGGGACAACATATGAAAAGCAAAGAATACACCACAGATGTGTTCTTATGCAGGCCACAGTACTGCATAAGCGACTGCAATGATTATTGGCACAGTCTTGCTGCTCACTTTGAGTATATCGCATTACCCTTTCTTTCCGAGTGTGTCCCGTTTACACTAATCTGCTGCTGTTGGCTTGAGCGCAGTGTTCGTGGCCACCCGTATGCCTGCGGTTTCCTTCTCTGTATCTCCTAATGTCGCTAAGACTTTGCAAGTGAATGAAACGGTGCTGATGTGGCAACACCGCGAGACAGGCTTACCGGGGCGACCGCAGTCCGGGCTGTGATGTTTGCGCTGTACCTCGGGCAAATCCTGACTCTCAACAGAGGACTTGTTCTGAAGCTTGTTGTGGAGACGCTAAGCCAAAGCAAAGCCAGCACACAGCTCTATGCACACTTGAACACCTGAGCTACAACTGTTACATGCAATCATAGCAATCATGTGGTGATATTCTATTTAGAGCGGTCGACTCACAAATCAGTGTTGGAGGAGAGGTTTGAATGTATGGGAACTTCAACGTATACAGTTTTGACACACTTGTAAAAATAATGCACAGAGCTCTGGGTAAATTATGAGTATTGTGTGTAGTAATTTACACACCATACACATCTTTGCTTTAATTCAGCACAGTCGCTTTCAGATAATAATGCATATAAACTTGTACAGTACTTGAATACTAGAACTAAACAAACTGAGCTGTGTGTTCACTGAACGACTTTTTGCATATCAGCTATCACCCTTATTTTACTTTTTTATTGGGCAATTATGTGGGTGCTGTTACCCGTAGCATTTTTCTACAGATGCATACATTAGCTCTGAGTTAATTTTGGAGAAAGACAGTAAGGCGTCTTTCATCTCTCTCCATTCATAAGTTTGCAGCTTTGATTTTATCAATAACATGTCTTTGTGTAAAGTTTTATTCTTGTTCTATGACTTTGGCTGCAGCACAAGCTTGATAAGAGCTTGTTTGTTTGTCAACATGAACTCATGTGCTTTATTACAAAGAAAAGTGTGATGATAAAAACATTTTGTGTCAGTGTGACTTGAAAAGGAACACTTGAATTGCTCTTTAAAAATGCTTTGTGATGTGCAAAAACAAAACTATAAGACAAAATATTAGCTTAGATTTAACTTTTTGTTTGTTTATATATAAAAGAATAGTTCTCTTTTCATGATTATAAATTTAGTCTTTGTTCCTGTTTCATTCATAGATCTACAGCCTATGATTTTTAAGATTTGCTTCAAGATTTTTCCCACAATTGCAGTGAACCACATATAGGGCATGAAATAGTCAGGCAAAGCCAACATGTGTAGAATGTCACTTAAATTCATTATTTATTTTAGTTAATGTTGGTGACAAGTATTAACAAATCAACATCATTAACAATGATGTCTGGAGTTCAAGTGCTGAAAAAAATGATCAAGTTACATTTGTATTTTTCTTGTTGTTGTTGTTGTTTTTCTATAGCTAAGTATAAAGTTTAAAAAAATGCATGAAAAATAAATATATAGTTGTTTTGTTTACTGTATGTCTGGGACTACACATTACCAACACATGCTAGATTAAAGATATACCATAAAGTGTAGCTAAGCACTTTTTGATACTCAGTCCATTCAATTTGCATGTGGAAAGTTAGATATTTAAATTCCATCTGAAAATCAGTTTAAGCAAGTCCAGTAACAGCTTATATTTCCATAATACAGTGCAAGGGCAGAGAAGGAAAATGCAAATTAAAAATGCACCTTTGTTGCCGGAAACCTTGTTGTCCCGACGTTAAAGCTTTACTGGAAAACAACAGCAGATTGAATCACCTCTCCCCTGAAAGCATCTGTCCCACGCTTCATCCTCACTCATCCTTACATCGGTTTGGTGTTGCATTTTTCAGCCCTTACGTTTATTTTCTCCACACAAATATGTTGTGTGCTGCTGTAATGATTTGCAGGCGGTCAGGGGAAATGCCCACCATGAATCATGAAAATGCATTTTCCTAACCCCATTACGACCAGATTTACGTGCTCATTGGTTTCTCATTATGGATTGTTGAAGCTGTTTTTTTTACTTAACCTACTTGTTCGTGCTACTGGTTTGCTTTAATGTGTGCAGCTCTTCTAGTACATTTTTGATATGCTTTGTTCATTTAGCAGTGTGTTATTTTCTTACATAATTAAAATACATCATCTATCATAAGAAGAAGTAAGTGAAGATTATTAGATCTTCAGTATATCAAGGTTCTGTTCACATTTGATGCCATAATCCCAGATGAGTAGCAGATTTAATAGTTTGCAGAAATATCCCAAATAGTCTGTCTGTCTGTCTGTCTGTCTGTCTGTGCTTTTGTTTGTCTGACAAGTTACAGACAGACAAACAGACAGAGAGACAGACAGACTAGTCATTTACCCTTGAACAAACAAAAAACAGGAAAGAAGAGGTAAGTCAGACTCCTTGTGAAGTGCACAAACATCTGATTAGCTTCCAAAGCCCTCATAACTTCTTGTCCTAAACCACCTGAGGACTTCACATTGAATGAATGGACAATTACTGTATGGCTTTCACATAAGCTCTTACATTCTTCTCTGTGTTTAGGCTTGGACTTTGAGCAATTATGGTGCTGTTGTTTGAAATACAAAACGAGAGTCCTTTTAGCGTAACACAAGGTTTCCATTTCAGTGTTTGGACGGCCTGTTCAACCTGCGGGCTCTTGCATGCTAATCACCATCAAAAGCATGATTCTTCTGTAACTTATTTGTTTGCGGACATCCAAGGTTGGGACAGAAAGTGCTCTTAATAAATTCGTTTGCAAATGCTCTCAGCCCTGTGCTGTACAATAATAATTATTGTGCATATCATGAAAGAAAATAAGAGACATGTCTGTTAAATGAAAAGAGCTCTTTGTATCTAGAGATTAGCATGTGGAGATGTGGCTGAGCATTGATTTGAAGGACTTGCTGAATCATAATGCAGGAGGAAGCTGGCTGCGCTCCACACTGTTGCCTATGGGCAGAAGCTACATCCAGGCTCCAGCATGAGCAGCCAGACTACTGTCTGTGACTCATAATAATCACATCTTTTACTAATCATTACATTATTGTGCTTTTTCAAAAGTCTTAAATACAGAACAATAAACAGGATTTGTTTAAAATGCTTGTAATATGTCACATTTGAGCTGCTAATCATATGTTCCAAAGCAATCACATTCTTATTTTTGCTTCCATTTTTATTAGATGAAATTGAATACGTCCATTTAAATATTCTATAGAAATGAAATGCAAATTTCTCTCAAAGAATTATTACAAAAGTGTAGTTTATTTTGCCAAGGTAATCCACTCCACGTCACAGATGCAGGTCACAATAAAAGGACACTCCAGAATGCTCAGTTTAAGCAATCAAAACAAAGACATAGATGTCGCACATTTTGAAGGAGCGGTGTAATCATTCATCTCAAGCTACATATATTGTATTTCATTGTTATAATAGGTCAAGGTTAGGTTTTCTTTTTAATTAGTTGGGGTAAAAAGGTAGCTGTGGCTTGGCTAGCTCCAGTTTGCCTAAAACAGGAGTGGCGGAGTGATCAGAGGCCAAGAGCAGCCTTTCTTACAGATATGCGTTGATAATATTATAACATTACTTGTTTTTATACCCAGTCATTCATTTTACACACATTTTTTTCTTTTCTTTTTTTTTCTTCTCAGTTTTCAGTTTTTAAATTGGTTTATGTTGCTTTTTATTTATTTTTTGTGTGTGAGTTATCAGTGTACTCTAATTGGTTAAACACTGTTCTCATCTTCACTGTTTTGTGAAAGCTAAAAGTTGCTAGCTAAAGTCATTAGCCTATATAACAATATGGTCTATGACTTTGTTTTATTCTATATATTTAATTTTATTCTTGCTTTTTTCTTTATCTATTCATATATTTCTTTATTTTGCATTCTACATCTCACATTATAGCTCTTCCTGTTCCTCAACATCTAACTGTTCTCTAATTTCTTGAGTCTTAACCATTCAAAACACATATAAATTGCTTGTAATGAGTGCAGCATTGATGATTAATGACCAAAAACACTGTAACTGCCTGTGAGCTTTAGTTTCACTTTATGTTACTTGGAGGTCATTGTGAACCTTCGGAACAGGAAATGAGCGCAGTCCAAGTGGAAGTGCTTAACAGCTGGTAGCCGCGATCCATAAAGACAAAGGAGGAGGGCCTGATTGGAAGTGCGCGCTGTGGAACGTCAGGCTACAGTTTCAGCTCAGCGAGTCCCACTGTAAATCACCCACAGCAGCAGCAGGACACAGAGCAGATGTGTGTGTGTGCAAGGTAAACTGGGACACAGCTGGGACAGTTTCGATTTACTATAGAAACATGACTAAGGCTTGGAGACGTGTGCAAGTATGAGATGACGTGGCTGTAAAAGCTCGAATTAATAATACTGTATGTTTGATTGAGATTGTATTTTCACAAAAGGTATGGGATTGGAACACATTTGCTTTTGTAGAGTTCAATTGCAAGAATAGATTTTAAGTATTTTGAGAAATGGCTGTTTCATTGTTTGATTTTCTAAGATTGCTGTTTGCTAAAGCAACCATCTTGTAAAGTCCTCAGAGACAATCATTGTTGTAATTTTGAGCGATACAAAATAGTGATTTGATTTGAAAAAAGATTGTCCTATGATTTAATTAACGTTTATTTAGTAATGCACTTTAGCAGAATGTTTCCAAACCTGAGGTGTGTGGACTTGGGGTTATGCAAGCGCTTACCAGGGCAGCCCAGTCTCCGAAGAAAACAGAATACAACAAAATGTCAAAACGTACGATAAGCACGTTTTCACAGCCTTTTTTTACGTCAATATGTTATGAAAAGTCAAAATGTAAAATAACCACGTATTTTGGTTGAAGCTATATGGCGACATTTTGTTTGTCTTTAAAGTGAAGCTCACCCTCTAAACTCCACCCACAAACACATTTCAAACACAGCAAACTCATTAGGTGTGTTCAAGATGGTCAAGACGGTGCAGTCGGCTCGAGCTGGTAAGGGGGGTCGGGGGCTACGTCAGGGCTACGTAGGCCCCGGTAATCTCGAGAGATCAATCCGGCTCGAGTCGATTTGACAAATCGTCGAGGCGAGGAAAGAGCAACTGCTCCCGGCTTCACCGCCTCGATGACTACAAAATCAAGATGCATGATGGGAAATGTAGTGCAGTGACTGACCGCTGATTGCTTTGATCAAACATGACGCGCAGCACTTCCTCCTCCGCTGTCTTTATCATATTTGTGGACTTTTATAACATCACACGTGTTTAACACGAGTCAGAAAAGACCCAGACTGTTGTACATTACACACAGCATCATTAATATAAGGTGTTGATAAGCTAAAAGTCATTTTTACAAAGGCAAATCTAAAGGGAAACAGAAATGCGTTTACAAAGTTGTAGATAGTTTTATTCAGTGCAACACTTCAAACAAAGGCAAGAGCTCCGTGAGTCTGCTGGACCTGAGGCTGCCTCGCAGTTCTCGAGCTCAAGAAGTGTCCAAGTTGAATCTCCTCCTCTTTGCCTCAGCTGCCTGCTCTCGTCTGCAATCCAGGCAGAGATTTTCGCATCTTGAACACACCTATTGAAAGGCATGGGGAAAAGGGCAAAGGAGGGGCTTAGAGAGGAGATCAGCAGTGTGATTAGTTTGACAGCATGTGCTCAATTAGTGCTCAGTTTTAAGTGGACAATACACGATGACGTCACAGAGTTTAGAAATGACACAAGTCTTTGCAGTGAGACACAGGCAATGTGTGATTGCTTTGACCTGAAACTTGCTAATTTGCTCAGTTTGTAAAAAAATGACAAAACCAAGAAATGTTGTTTTATGGATTGGCTTCACTTTAATGCTGTCCTTCTCAAATAGTGTCGTGGGCAATGCCAGGGGGGGCTCGTATGACCCAGGGATACAGGCTTTGCTTATGCCTTGTAAAGTGTAATTGCAGAAAACATAGTTAATATAAGTTGATTTATACTGCTTTTTTCTCTTGTTATTTTTTAAAGGGATACAATTTTAGGTATACTGACACAATTTTTATATAATAATCTGATTTTTCGTCACAGCGGAGGTGGGGACGAAATATTTTCTCTTTCCTAGGGTGAGCTTTGCAAAAAATAATTGAGAAGCACTGGATTTGGAAAATTGTATCCTATCTCAAGCCTTAGTCCTAAATTTACCCATTTTTGTAACTTGAAGCTTAAACTTACTTGTTAAACCCCCCAAAAATAGAGCCATGTTGCTTCAACGTTACTTTTTGAACATCAAAATTGTACATTTTTGACATTTGGTTGTATATCTATATTTTCTTTTGAGACTGTGTTGTACCAGAGGGTGCATGGAATTAGTTCATTCTTTTTGACCAAAAAAAAAAAAAAAAAAGAATCTGAAAAATTGAAACTTTGAACAAAAATACATTTTAACAAAAGTGTTAAAGGGGCACATTGGACAATTGTGTTGTTTCCACATGAAAGCCTTTGTACTGAGAGAGCAAACTGACCAAAACACGATCATGGAAAAAAAAAAAAGTTTAGCCTGCAATGTCTCACCTTAAAACCTTCTTCTTTGATACTAGTGTGTGCGACGCTTCCAGCTGATTCTCGCAGTCTGACAGATGCTCTGCTCTTTATATGCTCGAAGAGAAGCCTTATCGAATGCTAATTGCTGGAGACAAGCGCTGTATTGGCCGTTAAGCAGCGCTCGTCCCGCCTGACTGTGAAAGCAGCAGATGAATATCGAAGGGTAGAAGCAAAGATAATGACTGTGATGGAGGTTGGCTAAAAGCTGACAGGACAGACCAGTGGAGGGGAAACGGACAGCTGACAGGAGTCCAACCATGTGAGCAGAGGTGGGATCGATCCTCACTTTAAAATAAGAATCGATAGGCCTGACCTGAGAGCTGAACTTCAATACAAGGTAAATCTAAGTACATGTTCATGATAAAGATTCACTTCAAAAGTAATGGCTGAAATATAATCACATAAAACCACAAATGAATAGTGACATTTCTATTAAAGCAGTGTCAGAATATGAAGAAAATCCAATGTAACGTTTTCTTTTTTCAACTGTCTTTTAACTTTATTGACCGACTTTCTTCATGTGAAACCAGGAAGAGCTCAGTTAATATGTCACTTTCAAGAATCAAACAATTTATTAAAGTGACACAAACTGGTGATTGAGAGTTTACCCTTCTTTGACATGATTGTAATTTATAATTTGGACCGGCCTCCTGCAGGTGCACAGCGTCAGGACTAAACATGGTGAATAAGCGTTTGAGTTTTCTAAGATTTGGAACAGTGTTACAGCCTCGACTGTGACATGATCAAATCAAGTATTCTAAATGTTATGATGATTTTTTTGTATTCTGCTTCTAATGTATGGCATTAAAATCAGAATAGAATATATGACTGGGACGGGGGACCAGGTCTGGAGGAGGACTAAAGACTAGGACTGGAGTGGGACTGGAGCGGCACTGAAGCGGGACTAAAGGATTGGAGTAGGACTGGAGCGGGTCTGGAATGGGACGACTAGGACTGGACTGGAGCGCAAGTGGAATGAGTCTGGAATGGGACTAAAGACTAGTCCTGGAGCGGGACTAAAGACTAGGACGAGTGGAATTGGAGCAGGACTGGAGAGATACCAAACTTTCTCACATTTTTGAAGTGAGAAAGTGCATTTTGGACCAAATATGACCTGATCTATATGCCGAACAGCACTTATTTGTGAGTGGTCTTTAAACCTTGATTAATTCCACATGAATTATTAAGCCGGCTGTTATCAGAAGATCCTGAGAGAGCGCCGTGTGGATGCTATCGACAGGTGTCTGTGCTCTGTCCTTGTGTATTGAACTATGCATTAATGAGGACCACCATTCACCTTAGTCTGCTCCCCGTTAAAACAATGTTATACAAAGAAGTCAGCTTCACTGTGGTGGCTGCACGGGACACACTGAAGTTAGTTTGAACACTGATTAAATTCCTCTAGATGAAGGATTCAAGTGTTTAAAGTTAATTGTTAAAGTTGTAGCTGGATTCTAAACTGTTCAATTAACATCACGACTTTTAGTATCGAAATCAAGGTTTTTGAGACTGAGGATGTCACAACTTGCATGCGCACTTTCAAAAACATAGTTGATAATAAAAAATAAAATAGTCTACAAGTCAACATACTGCGAGAAACTATAATACTTTGATTATCACGATGCCCAATTTTTGCTATTTTATATGTACACAAACAATATTTTTTTTAGGTAAGTGAGCAAAGCTTTTTTCTCACTTACCTAATGTATACTGCCCCTCAGACTTATTCACAACAGTGTGTGAAGTGAAGTGTTTTAGAGCCAAGACAAGTCGTGCCGTGTTGATAAGCTAGCCGCAGTTAGCCAAAAGCTACATAACAGATGCTCTTCCTGGCTTTTACTGGACAAATGCTCTATTATCAGATGTAGACAGGAAACTGCAAAGTAACTGTGACAAAATATCTGTCCTGAGAGATGCTGATTTTAGGGTATTTTCTGTAAGGTTGGAGTAATAACTTGGATTAATAATTCAATTTAACACAAGGACTTTACCTGTGAACTTCATGACTGGGGAGTTCACTAAGAACCCTGAACTGAAACAATACATTTTGAAAACACAAGGAATAGTAGAATTGTTTTAAATTTGATATATCTGGCATGGACCTTTTAATGTATGGTTTATCATTAACATTGCAAAATGTTTTTGCTATACTTGATCATTTGGGATGGTCAGCTATGGTCTCGTCTTGATTCAGTCCAATGAACAGCTCATATTCCACTCTTCCTTCAGGGCTTCTGGTGGTCATCTCTTTTGACCCCAGCACACGCGAGGCGAGGTCGCGCATTCTCACACAGTTTGATCATTTGTGAACGAACTGCAGTGACTGCAGTGACCTCCGGTGTTCAGCCAAAATTTGAAACCCATGAAATTAATTGGGAGCACTAGATCGCCATGGCTGGAGACACCTGACTGTGAGTTTTTCTTCGAATTTCCGAGTTAGGTAAAGGGTACGATGGCTGTACAGGAGTTGTAATGTTTGCAGTATGAGTCTTTAACGTGGCACTTGACATGAATGTTGGAGATAAAAACATTTTTGAGATCTTCTCCTCCCTATTTATTTGGCAGTATTGTTTGTCAGATTACTTAGTTTTGAGGTATTTGATCCCCTTCATTCTCTGAAGTAAGCTACATCAACAAGCCATAGTATTTTTGTAGCAGCCAAATTGTCAGCTTTCCTGCTTCCAATCCATGTCACACACATTCATGTTTAATAGACAAGCGGAGAGAAGGTTGTCTGAGAATATGCAAGAGTAGGCTGAGTTTGTAGGAGTTACCTTTTAACCGACACTAAACACCCTGAGTCTTTTCTGCCTTTCCCTAGATCACAATTACCAGTAAGTTCACACTTTATTAGTTATTCTATTAATATTATACTATGTCCTTATGATTCTACAACTTCCAGGAATCAAAATTCTAGCTGTGTCTGGGTGCATATTTGACATTACTGCAGTGATGGTAGATATAGTGTGCTTGCTGGAGGCTGTCTGGATTGGCCTGAGGGCTCTCTCCTCTTTCCTCCTCTTATCTGCCTCCTCTGTTCTTCTGACTGGCTCCTCACACACTATTTCTATCCTTGTGTCTTCTGCAGAACCCGCCAATACAATCTGCCTCGTGACACTTTCACAGAATGTCCAGTCCCACCTCTGACCTCCAAATGAATGAATCTTTACCTGTACTTTATCTTTTTTACATGAGCTGAGGTATTTATTCTGTATAAAGAAAAAGTATGACTTAACATTTTATTTATGCACTGCTCTTTTGGAAACAGTTTATGGTAGAAAATCTTTTTGTCCGTCCAACTGTCTATCCATCCATCCATAATTAATTGAGTAATAATGTCCATGTTACTCTTTGTCTTTTAACTCTTTTTTTTTTTTAACTCGGTTGTTGGTATGATTATAGAATTCAAAATACTAACTAATTTAAAAACACTTTAAACTCAAATATAATAAAAGCACACTATATAAAAAAAAATCTATCTAATCTGTAGTATCTATATCTATCTAGCTTCTGAGCTTTGAAGTCCATTGAATGATAAAACACATAAGAACACCTGAGAATTCTGACGGTAAAATTTGCTTTTGACAGAAAAAAGTAACACTTTGGAATGTAATACTTAATTTTGCCTAAGCATAAATTTTGTTTTGATAAACTGAAGCTCAGTTTGGGATTCTAGGAGAGCTGTTTTGCAAAGTGTGTCAAAGTGATTGAGGAAAAAATTGTTGAAAAAAAAAAAAAAAAAGAATGCTGTTGAGGTAAAGTTTCCTCGACGGACATCTGCTAGTGGGCCTTCCCTCTGATACCAACTGTATCTACATTAGTACCTCAATGACTGACCATGAAGTGCTCAGACAAACTGACTTTGTTGGAAGTTACAGTGAAAAAAAAAGGAACATTAGATGCATTTATTTCTGTTAACCTAAAAACATTACCCTAGCTGTCAAACTCTCAGACATTCTAACTAATTCCTTTTTTAAGTTATACATCAAGCTCTTTCCAAAACCACTAAAAATCTCCTGTCAGGGCACTTCCATTTGACCGGCTAATTCTACTTAACCACTGCTCGCTTTAAGACAACCTGTCACTGTCCCCACGTATCATTGGTGCTGGTGCGTGACACAAATTACAAGTGACGCTGGCTGTCATCGCGGCGCTCTCAGCGGGGCAAATAAGTTGGGCGTCGAGCTGAATTAATCATCGTTGACAACGGAGAACCTCCCCAGAGCTGTTCCCTCGTCACAATGCGCTGTTTGCCTCACCTCCTAATTGCTCTGGCTTGTGTAATTAACTAATTGCAGCCTGTTATGAAGTTGGAGATGATTGTTTGATTTGGTGAGATGAAATTGGGTTGAAGAGGTGGGCAGACTATTGTGTATCGGAATAGAAATGTAAAATAAAGCGGAAGTAAAGAATAGGTATACAATAAGTTTCTTCTTTTTGCCTGTTGCTTTGGCGATCATGGGTTCAACTTCTGGGTAGAACGAAATTAACATCTCCTGGAATTTGCATGTTCTCTTTGTGTTCCGTACAAGTATTTGGACTTTCTCTCACCTCCAAAAACTTGCATGTTTAGGTCAGTTTGGAAACACTGTAGATTTTCTGATGAATGAATAAGAGAGTGAATGTCTCTGGTTGGCCAATGTCCAAGGTCTTCCCCCACCTAAGGCCCAAAGTCACTGGGATAGACTCTACTAACCCACAACCCCTAACAGGAACAAGCAGTAGAAAATCTTTTGAAATCCCCCTTTGCTTGTTCTTAGATTTTCTTTTTAAAAATTGTGATACATTAAGGTTTCAAATGTTTTTTTTCCCAAGCATATAATATATAACAGGAAAAATATACAATATATTTTTTCTGTTACAATTACACCATGATTTTTCTGTGTCAGTGTTTTTGGGATTAAATGCAAACAACTTTTCTCTGATATCCTGGTTGTTCTTCACATTGGTAAACACAGATTATTCCTTTAATTATCCCTGTCTTATTTATACTTTTTGTAAGCATTTCATGTGACTGCAGCACATGTCTAGTTTTCTGAGTGTTTAACCATATTATAGCAGTCTACTCTCATCATTAGTTAACCCAAAGTTGTATTTGAATTGCTTCATGCATGTTTAAGTCAGCTTGTATTGTCCTGCAGCTGATGCTCCAGTGCTTACCTCCTGCCTTCACCTACCACCTATCCCCACTCGTTTGTATTTACTCGTGATTACTCAAAAAATTAGGAGTCAAACATGAAGGGTTCAAAATTCTCTTGTTGATATTTTCAAACAACAAAAAATAGCCATTTGTAAATCATTTGGCCTATTAAATTTAAAATTTACAATGAAGAGGTAGGGCTTCAATTGGAAGTAAATGGACCTCTTTTTATTTCTAAGCCTTTTTATATGGCTGAATTAACAAAATGTGACTATGTGAAATCTACAGAACAATCGCAAGAGATCTGCTTCAAGCACCTGTGTCTATTTTTCTATTTTATTGTCTTGTTACCCTGATGAAGTCAAAATGTGTATTTTTATACATCAGAGAATGTAGTTCTTAGTCATTTAGTCGAGTAATTGGTCGATGGAGTCTAAAGCTGGCTGCACACTACAGGAGTTTAGGATCTTTTGCGATTTTTTGATGTGCCAAAGAACAGAAGGGGCCACAGACATAAGGACATTTACAATGACTATTTGTCTCACAGTCGCAGGAAGAACAGAGAAGACACAAACTTGGGGAGCGGGGTGAGCGGAGAACAGCGCGTGTGTCACGTGATCAAGCGCAGAGTGTTTTCTTTCGTGTGCGTGGTTATAAAATGAACAATGAAACACCAGTGAATTAAAGCAGGTTCATCAACGTCACAGGAGAGCGGAGGCTCGTTAGAGGTAAGGAGCTCTTACACTGCTGCTTTGTAGACGTGAAATAAAAAAGTTTAAACAAACTCTGTGTGGCCATGTTCTATAGGCTATAGTAGTAGCTAATGTCGGTGTAAGGAGCAAGTGTGTTGGAGATGACGTGCGTAATGATCGTAAAAAAGAATCCGCTCTTTGACTATGAGCACAACGCGTTACATTTATTTACAGATGATGAGGTAATGTTTCTTTATTTGATGTGCAGGTGCACATGCTGCATGTGAACCTCATGAGGATGCATCCCGACATCGCAGTGATACACAGACAGAAACGACAAAAAATCTCTAACGAAAATCGTTACTCTGGCCACGCCTCCCAAACTCGTAGCGGGCTTAAAATCGGGCCAAAACTCCTGTAGTCTGCAGCCGCTTAAGTCAACCAAAATTTCAAAAGTCAACAATTTTTTAAATTTTCGATTATAGGGATTTATTTAGACTCTTTTTGCAGTCTTGAATTTTCCATAGAACAGCACCTGATTTTTACTGTTGCCACTACTAGACCTCTGTACCCCTCATTTTTATTTGTGTAATACACTTTGATATGAAGAGTATTCCTATATCGGATTTAAGGTGCTTTTCTTGCCGTTGCAAAGCATGGAAAAGCTGCTGTAAGGTCATATGTTGCCACAGTAAAGTAAACTAAGACCAAACTTTTAGCAAGCAAATTCTTCAGTTACACTTGAGTACATGTAACACTACTTTACCCAGCTCCTCGGAATTGTGATATGAAAATGCGTCCAAATTATGCAAATGTGATTGGAATCTAACCCTTTTACGGCACCATCAGCGCCTATTACTATTGATGAGATGTGCGTAGCCTCGAGCCATTTCGCAGACATTTGTAATAATTCCTCAATAAAAGAACACTTAAGTTGCTGGTGTTTTATTTAAAATTGGACATTGTGCTTCATCACCTCACATCATGTCATCGTGCGGGACACATGCACCGAGCCCCGACAGCTCGTCAAACACCTTTTCCAATCAAGGCTGGAGATTGTGCTTGTGTTGTCAGCAAGAGAAATAGAACTGTGAAATGAATTTTAAAAAGAGAATTAAAAGGTTGAAATAAAGTGCAGAGGAGTCAGAATATGTAGGTGGAATCTCTCTGTGGAATATTTCTTCAAATAAAATACGTCTGATGCAGTCACCTTTGTGCTCATTAGCATAAAAACAATGTGGAACAAAGAACAGTGCTGAGTTTGTATTGATCTGTATCTGCATTGACTCGGTATGAAGCTGCAATGACATGACATTATTGTAATATGTATATTACAATAACCAAAGAATCAAAAGAGTTTGAAGAACTAATATAATCTTTAATTGGTTGTTCTTGTTCTTCCACTCCCCTGTACCAGAAAAAAAAAAAAAAAAAATAGTAAAGCTACACCTGTGAAATACCATTTTCTTTGTATCTGACAGGTGTTTTGGTTGGTTGAACATTTTCTTTGGGTTTATTGGTAAGTTTAGGTTTGACATTACATTAATGGGTAAGTTTAGGATTGGAGTTAGTTAAGATTTAGATTAAGACTGAGTTAATATTCATAAATAAGACATCTTTGCATTCACCATAAATGAACGAAAAACAGACAACTAAATTAGTGTGGAAAAAGTACACATTTCCATAGCACTGCCTTAGCACACATGACATGTCCTGTTTCCCACATCAAGAATTGAGTTAGAGCTCCAGCTGCTGGCTGCAAAGTAAACTATTCCAGGGAAATAATCAAACTGATAATGCAGAAATGCTTCAAACAAGAGATCCATCTATGCCATCACAGAGCAAGGACATTTAGAAAAGTGTTTTGGGGTAACGAAATATATCTCACAGACAAAATCGCAGTTGTGTTTTTGATAAGGAAGCAATATTTGAAAATCATTATTAAATCCATAAAGTTGCATACATTTTGCACAGAGCAAACCACCTAATCCTTACCTGTTAATGGTGACATTTTGTTTATTGTAAAGCAAAAAAATGTGATGATTGATGATTTATTAGCCTATTCTTCTTGTTATATTATTATAACTTGGATGTTTTCTTTTGTAAAATTGTTGAAATTGTACTAAAGATTAAACTGTTTTAAGCTTTTAGTTTTCAGTCGAAAACCTTTAAGGTAAAAGATATGTTTCCATGGAGATGTATGAACTTAAACTCTGCTAGCTTTACAGAGGCAGCTGATGCTGTTGGGTCAAGTTACGTATCAGATCTGTGGAGAGGCAAGTCCACTCACAGTAAAAATGCATGATTTTTTTTTTTTTTTTATGTTTGTTTGATTATTTAAAAAGTGTAATTTAATTGAATACATGTGAGAGTTACATTTTATGTCATGTGTGCAAAGCAGTAACATCACTATGGACACAAGCTTTAACAAACATGAAAAAAGTAAATAAATACAACTCAAATACAAATTGCTTAAATATGTATATCAGGAGTTCTTAAAATTTCACTGATAATTACTGTAATATAACAATAATAAATATTGCAACTAAATGTTTGGTCACGCATGCCTTTAATTGCATATTTTAATAACTATAGTTCACACCAAAATCCTTTCCTGTGTCAGTAAAGTGCATTCCATCATTTTGTTCGGCTCCACTCTGAATAAAACAAGTGTATAAAAAAGCACATTAAAACCCATTATTGCTCAAAATGAAAGGTAATATTCAATGACCTTTCCATAGAACCCTGTGCATTATTCAAGTTGAGCACCAGCTGGTTTGATGCAGAATCGACTAAACGGCAGCCATGTTTTATTCAGTGTGCACCGTCAGAAGCTACAGACACCGTATTTTGAAACAATGAGCTGAGAAAAGTGTTAACAAGCCATCCCCAATGTCGCCGCGAACTGTTTAAGAAGCAGTAGGAACATCTTGGTGTGCAGTCAAGCAGCAAAAAAGTGAAATCTGGGGACATCCATTTGTTTTACAGAAATGGAGCAAAACAAAACAGCTGTAGGGAGGAGGGAATGCCGACTCAGCACAGAGACAGTCGGTGAGTAAACATTAGAAAACAGGAGCGGCGTATCAAAAAGGCACATACTTTTGTTTGTGTAAGTAAAGGGTTTTTAATATGGTAAGTTCATTTAACTTAAATCTTTGTGCCATAATGTGACAATGTCAGTCAAAGATTTTCAACTTTTTTTAGGTTATAAGGAACATGCGTGAGAGAGAGAGAGCAAGAAGAGAAAGAGAAGAAAAAGATAATGAGGGGAGAGAGAGAGGGAGAGAAAGTGCAAGAGAGAGAAGCGAAAATGGGGGAAAGCAAGAGAGAGAGGATGAAGAGAGAGGAAAGAAAGGAAAGGGAGAGAAGAGAAAGAGAGAAGAAAAAGATAATCAGGGAGAGAGAGAATGAGAGGAGACTGAGAGAGAAGGAGAGAAAGAAAAGTGAGAGGAGAGATGGAACAAGAGAGAGAAGAGAGAAAGAGAGAGAGGAGAGAGAAGTGAGAGAGCAAGAGAGAGGGAACAAAGATAGAAAGAGAGAGAGAAAAGTTAGGGAAAGAGAGAGAATAGAAAGAGTAAGAGAGATGAGAGAGGAAGAGAAAGATAATGACGGGAGAGAGCAGGAGAGAGGGAACAGAGAGAGAAAGGAAAGTGAGATGAGAGAGAAAGGGAGAGAGAAGTGTGCGAGCAAGAGAGAGGGGACATATATAAAGAGAGAAAGAAAAGAGAAGAGAAAGAATGGAGGTTAGACAGGAGAGAACGAGAGAGAAAGTAACAGACAACTCGCATACATGAGTTGAATTGACATAAAACTTGCACTGCCCTGTTTGTTTTTACATTGTAGGTCAATAAGAGCCAAGAGACAAAATAATTGTTTTGAGTTGCTCCATCATCAGAAACATGCTGAAGCAGTGTTTTGGTTCATTAACAAATGTTTGAGAAACCTTGCGTTATATACAGTATCTACCTTTCTGAAGTTGAAAATGCTCTGTTCCAGTTCTACATTTGAGTTTAAGTGACAGCAAAAAATGAAATGAGTGTTTTCAGTTTGACAGAAGATTCAATTTGAAAGAAAAGAATGTTAAGCATGTGGAATTAAACAAAAGTGAACCTCATCACTATAACATTGACAAAAAAGGCATAATAGGCCCTTTAAACGACAAAATGTGTCAGCATTGGTAAAATGTGATTTTTGAGGGGGTGTCACTTTTAATGACTCGGGGACTGTGTTATAGAACGTCTTCACTTGAACTTCATGGGTATAAAACTCTAATAAATATTGACCATAGCAAACATCACACCAAACAAAATCATAATTTGGGGCTTACAATTAAGTAAACTTTCAGGTCGGCCATGACATACACAGTGAAGTTTTTATACAGCAGCACTTTGTTAGGGAGTTCCCAGACTGCAGGCACATGTGCTGGTCAAACATTACTGATCCAGGGCCCCACCTCACAGATCCAGGACTTGCAAAGGCTGGGAACATGTTGGTGCCAGATCCAAAAGAACTTCTTCAAGGTCAAATGGAGTCCAGGCTTGTAGATGTTATGATGGGCCTACTGAGTGATAGACATGAGTGTTTACATACATACAGTGATGTATAGAACAACATCTAGCTCTGGTCTTTGAAAGAAATAATGATCAGTGAGGAAAAAATGGAATGAAAAATGAAAATTGACAATTAATTAATGACCCTGCAGAGTCTTTACTGTCCTATACACGCATAAATGAAATATGCAGGATCTATTACATTTTACAGTTTTAACAGCCGTCCACGTGTGTTTTGCTCCTGTACCTAATCTTTTCTTGTCACCTAATTATTTATCTTGGAAAGTTTAAAATAGCTTTCACAACTTTCAGAAGCTTGAGCAAGTTTTGTCATCTTGAAAAAGCAGCAACTAAAAAAGCTGAGAAAAAAAAACTGCTGAGAAAAACAGCTAATGAGCTCGACACAGGAGTGGAGTGATGTTGCAGCTTCTCTATTCATTTCCAATAGAACCTGTGCGACAATGTCAAAATCTCCTCTCTCTCTGGACTAGGCAACACGCAACGTAGTGCAGTAGTGTAAAAACTTCACGCTCGTGGAAATAGACATGCACACGCAGGCTGGTGACGTGATCCTGAAAGTTGAAAATGTAGTCGTTGTTGCTTGTACAACAGCCAATCACAGCGTGTTTCTTTGGCATACAGGACCATATTTCACATTTTATGAAACTATTATTTGGGTCTGCTGATCTACAAACCAGAGTCAGCTTTTTCTTTTGACATGAAGCGTAGTCAATAAATGGCATATATTGTCAATTTGTGCAAACTTCTGATGGCTCTTTAAATGTGCTTTACCCAAGTCCCGGTGATAAAAGATGGCCGCCGCTTTACGTCAATGGCTGCGCTCAGTGGCACATTGTTGCGAGTTAGCTAGCTTGAATTCAGCTAACCTCCGGCCACTGAACATGCGCAGTTGTTCTTTCTCTTACGCGGACGTACGTCAGTAGCGCAGGCTCCCGTAACACGTGACCCACGCTGACCAATCAGAGTGGTGGTTGCTAGAGTGAGCAGACCTGTAGCCGGAGCTAAAGATTAAAAAAGTATTTTTTTGTGTGCCGAGAACATAATAAAGCTGTAAAAGCTAACAACATGCTTAAAAGAACAGCCAGAATGCTTTTTTGCTTTTGGGGAAAAAATTCTCTAGGCTGCATTCCAATTGTTCTCAGAGATCAGAATTCTGAACTTAGCAAGATGAGTGTTATGCTTTTGTGTCTTTTGCACCATCTAGACGCTAGCAACTTTAGCATGACAATTTGCAAAGCATGTATGACTACAGAAGTCCAGAAGGAAGCACAGGAGCAGGTTCACAGACAGTGGAGGGCTGTAAGAAAATAAAGGGCAAAATTTCTCATGCGTTCAGCTGGCTTTAAATAGTCATTTGAAGTGATCCATGACGGTATGGAAAGCGTACAGTACCTTACAACTCACCCATATTGTATCTTCTCTTTTCTAACTCTTGTCAAGGTTTTGTGTCTTGTGTAAACTGTGACTGGAGGTGCTGTCTTGTGGATAAAAAGGTGCTGTCTTCAGACTGACAGAGGTCGGGCAGCATGCCGTGTGCAGCAGGTGTGTGCATTTGTAGTCCACACTGTTCCCATCTGTAGTCCTGACCTTTGATCCCGTCGCTCACTGCTCCTCGCTCGTGTGCTCCATACGGTCATGCAAAATCCCAGTGTGTGCTTGCTCCATCTGTAAGGCTCTAATAAAAGATAGCTTCAAAAGAAAATGCCTTTAAAGAGTCTTTTGACAAGTGAACCACAAAACAGCTTTCACAGAACAGCCCGATAATGTGTCTTTGGTTTCTTACATAACGACTTCATTCTTCTGTCATGAATGAGAGAGTCCAACTGCAGTCCAAAATTAACAGGCTGCCTAAAGGGAGACATAGTCCTCCTCACAAAGTACAGGGTGTCTCCAAGTTACAAATGTCTACCGAGCAAATGTATTTCAGACAAATGTTAGATAAAAATGAATGATCCGGGTAGCTTTTGATAAATTGCCATGGATGAACAAGGTGAGGAACAAAGGCAAAATAAGCCTATTAGGCTGAAAATCCTCCAGACGATCAGCGCTAATCAGCATTGTTGCAATACAGCTCAGGCTAAAAGCAAAACACGTTGGCTGACCAAAAACTAACCCAGGTATGCACAGTGCAGTCTGATCTCATTGGTAAAGTGAGAAACTTTTTGTCTTGTTGCAATAGGCGTTTTAACACTATAGGAGATTTTTTCAGTTCCTAGTACTAATTTTGGTTCCTGTTCCCATATTAGACACAACACGAAGCAGGAACTAGAGACTGAAGCCACAGTTTAAGGACTTTTTTAGCTCCAGATCTGAGGCAGGTACGTTCAGTCAGACCAGGAACTTTTTGGTGACACAAGCACATTTACCATGCTAACTTTGTTTAGAAACATGTTTTATAAGTTTTCACATTCAGATAAACTACTTTCACTAACTACTTAGCAGTAACTCACAAAATATATGTATTTCATTTGTAAATAGTAGCCTAACTAATACTAGGAATTACAGTGAATAATTGTGTTGTCGTGTTATTTTCAGTGATAGTTTTTTTTTTCTTTTTTCTATGTGGAATCAAAAAGGACAACTTTTGTTTTCCTAACAGCTCTTATATTTATATATTATTTGAATGTTCCACACTTTATAGATGCTAAAGTTAGACATACTTTCAGAAACTGTTGCTGTGTAAACACTGACATGGGGACAGGGTAGTTCCTCTGACCGAACAGGGACTGGAGGAATTTTGGGACTAGTTCTTGGTACTTTCATGTGTGAAAATGTCTCAAGTTTCAACCTCAGCACTGGATTTTTAAGATGTAGGTAAGAGTTAACAAGTGGCTTGGACAAGACAGAAACGTCTGCACTTAACAGCTTAATAATAGAGAAAGTGTGTTTCATAAAAGGTTAAGCGAAGCTGAATTAGCCGTGTCATGACACAAAGCAGAGGTCACGTTGTCATAGTAACCACCACCCAGATGAGCTTTGATAGAAATGTAGGTATAATCTTGCTTTAGTTATTCCCTTTGAGATTTTAGACAATTATGGACATTTGTTATGAATCAAGCCATCTTTAGGCTGCCTCAGTTTTGGAACAGCTGACCTAAGAAAACACTAAAGCTTTTGAAGTTTTGAAGATGTGCACTGTCCAGTTTTGGTCATAAAGGTCTCACAGTGAGCCATGCAGACAACTTCAGAGTTACAACCCTTGCCTGACTGCAATTGACATGTTATTTATGTATTTAATTAATTAATTATTTATCATTCATTCATTCTTTTATGCTACAGAATGAGCCCCCTTTTTTTTTACCGTGCGTACAATCAATCTGAAATGTGAAATTCTAAACACAAGAACGCCATTGACCATGATCAGGACTATCCCTAGTTTTTTGTTTCACTACTACTACTACTACTACTACTACTGCTATTGCTGCTGCTACTTCTACTACCACTACTACCACTACTGCTACTACTACTACTACTATTACAACTGCAACTAACCACTACTAAAAAAAACAACAACTAAAGAATATTACATACTGCATAGTTGCAGCACATTAAAAAAGTTCTAAAAAATGATTTTGCAGACAGTCAAAACAAAATACATTACATTACTTAAACAATCATGTTGTTATGTGTCGAACATCCAGCTGTTTTCACACTTCCATGTCTGCTTCTGTGCTTCTTCAGGCTGGTCTCGCAGGACTTGGACTGAGTAACCTTAGCCTATATCCTGTCTGTCAGTCACAGGCACAGACCGATCTATCATCCCAGCTGTAATTACTGTGTACGGCTACCTTGTGTGTGTCTGCAGAAGTGATTAAACCCCCCTCAACTTTATTAAGAGATCTACAAGAGCTACAAGTGAATATGGTTGTGGATAAAGATGGCAGTTTGAAGTCTCACTAAAACAGTTACAAAAAGACCTTAAATTATCTATTACAAATCATGCACAGAACATTATAGAAAACATTTATGTATAAAAATTAAAGACCGCCCAAATGTTCTTGCATTTATTTTGGGAATATGTGGAGGGATCTTGTTTGTAAACTCAAATGGTGTCTGTAACTTTCTTTGAATAAACCGTGGGTTATGACCAGGACGATTGGATAAAGTATGTCCAAGAGTCCCGAGAACCACAAACGGGTCATGATTAGGTCAGGGTGAGGTCAGGGTGAGGTCAGGAGCATATGGGCGTTTGAGCGTGCCAAGCATGTGGCAGAGGGACAACGGAGGACTGATGAGAAGAGCTGCCAAAATCTCCATGTAGTTCATACTCTGAATAGAGTTTTATAAAAAAAAAAATATGTAGATATGGTCAGCTTGTTTCCCAATGGGTCATAAAGTGAAAGTGAAAATTTGGGAACCCCAACTTTAAAATACAAAAAGCCCCGGAACTGATTTATTGTCAAAATCTATTCTGGTGAAAATGAGTTCAGTGTTCTGTCAATATTTAATTCTAAAACTCTATAACAAATTTGTATGCAAATTTTAACAAATAAAAATGAACTTGGCTCAGTCCAAAATAATGACTAAAAGTTGTGTTGTCTTTGAAGCACTAATGAGAGGCGCACACATTAGCATATTTAGCATTAGCTTCAAGACATGAATGAACTGTTAAAAACAGCATTTTAGCCACTACTGGGTCTCAAGCCCAGACAAACTGCTTCCATTCATCAGAAACAATTTACCAAAGTGTCAGGTCCCACAGAGTGATTTACCAAAGTCTGCATCGAGTCCCACGGAGGAAGCCTCAATACATGTTGTTACAATTTTGAACAGAACTTCATTTTTTTTCTGCTTTTGTGTTTAAAAATCCCACCACAAAAAGTTTACACTGGTTTAAATGAATGCATTGTCATCTTCTGACTTTGACTCAGCTCCGCCCACCAGAATTGAATGCAATGTTTACAAAGATGCAAAGGGTTTATAATAACTACATTATACCTTAGTAAAGCATGAAAAAAGCATGAACAAACCTTTCATTATTTATGAACAAATGATGAATTAACGAAGGAAACCGTTTATTTTTATTTAGGCTTAGTAACTTATTTAAAGAGCTATGGTTATGTTGTTCAAACTAATTACTAATCCGTAATGAACTTATTCATTTATCAATTAATAATTTGTCTATGTAGTTATTATCACCATGATGAGTTAACTCTTACTTATAAAGGTGCTTTTAAATGAGGAAAAAAAATCATGTACAGTGCCTTTAATGCAGCAGTCCCATTTAGACAGTTGCAGCCGAACCACCCTTCACTGTATAAACCAGCTGAAACAGTGGAAGTGTTACACAAGTTGATTCGGAGCCAGAAAAGGGAACAATTTGGCAGAGCAATGTCTCACATGAAGAGATGCATGCTGGGACCATATGCTGCTCCAGGTGGACACACTCTTCCAGGAAACTGTATCAAAGCAGAGGAGTTCTCAGACGGAGGAGAACAATGATGCTCTGATAACAGGCCTATCTGTGTTTGAGGCCCACCTGCCGTAAAGCTCACAGGACCCCATTCACACTCACAGTCATTCAGACAAACAGAGAGAGCCCCGGGACGGCCGCAGATCTGTGGGACGTTCATTCTCAGTAACAAGTGAGCGTCAGCGGCTTCACGGCTCCGGGCAGGTGGCTCGGAGAAGTAAACAGCTTGTTCAACTTGTTCAGTTTGAAGAGGAGTAAAGTTTGAATCAAAGTCATCATGGCTACAAAGAGCTGTGGTGGCAAAAATTAGGCTTTTTTGGTATTTGTATTTTTGGACTGTCAAAATCAGTGGTGCCCAAAGGGGGGCCTTCGGATCAAACGTGGTCCTTCGATGGGTATAATTTGGCCCAATTTTATGCTGAAAAGACTGTAAAAGGACACAAAAATCAGGCATCATCTTTTAAAATGTGTTAATAAAAGACAATTCAATAATCTCATCCCGAATGCAAAACAAAGTTGGGTTTTGGCCCGCAGATAAAAATCTGTTAATCTAAAATGATATTGCTACAAATTTGAATTTGTAAACTTTGTTTCACATAAACAAGAACAACAACAAAAGATTTCCTTTGTCATGTGTGGACACCTTCTGTTGATTCAGGCACAAATTATGCTTAGTTTTTGGTATGTTTGGACTGTCAAAAATATCATTCTTGTTTAAAAAAATATTCCTATTTATGTGACTAAATTTTCAAAGTATTTATTCAAGTATTTATTAATTAGTAGTGTCTACATAGATAAAACCGTTTTTTCCCATTATGTGCTTGTTCTTGGTTTTAATAAGTGCTAGTTCCCATGAACAACATACAGATTACCTCAGATGGCTTTTGAAAGCTGTGAACACCACTTCTTACTCTGGAGGCTGAGGGATGTTTAAGGTCAGTGAGAAAAACATGTTACCTGAAGCTTTAAATTGAATAGTATTTTTACATTTTATATTTTAAAAACGTATATGTAAGTTGCACAACTAGTGGTTTAAAAAAAGCTATTACAATCACAGATTAACTTCCATTGCCAAAGAGTGAAATTGTTCATACACTTAAGATTCAAAGCTACTAATAAATCAGGAACAAGGTTTGCTAAGAATCATGGGTAATACCATAATAATCAGTTACTCGAACACCTGACTTTGTCATGGTTCATTCCCAAGAATATTTTTCTACATAATGTGAGTGGAGCCTGTTGAGAACTGTGCGGAAACAAGTGCATGAGCCTATCACAGACAGTTGTGTCTGTGTCATGATGCAACATCAGTCCCAACTCATGTTCCTGACTCATTTCAAAACTGGCAACCCATTTTAGAAAGTTAAGTGAGGCTCATTCTGCTTTCTGATCGGATAATCCTCTTGAGAATCAAAACGTCAAATGAACATTGTGTTTACTGTTTTGTTTGTTTGTTTGTTTGTTTTTGTAATCAGTGCAATCTTATTTCAGTAAGATTGCATTTTAACATGTTTAGCTTGTATCTGTGGATATACGTAGGTTGTGTTTATGAAATCTGAAATCTTACATACGGTTCCTATAATGTTGAAGGATTAGAAAACAAATATGTTGTAGTTGTGTAAACTTCAAGTGTGGTTCTGACTTTGTAATGTGAATTCCTTACTGAATTTTTTCTTGTTTACAAACTGCTTGGTTGGTGTAAAACTATAACTTATGTTTACCACAAGTATTAACCAACAAAATAGTCAAAATTATAAAGTCCGTAAAAACCCTAAATAATTTACATTGGTTCATTTGAAAACCCTTCATATTCTGGTAATTCTTCATCATTTCTTTGAGCTGTAATAACCTCTTAGTCCTCTCCATCCTCCTGTATTGAATATTCAGCATTTGTGCCTCCCAACAATGAAAGAGCCGTGTTGTCCCTCTTGCATTGCTCTGACCTTCCAAAGCAAAAGAAACGTATTATCGAATGGGTTTTGTTCTCAGTCTATTTATTAGCCCCAAAGAAATAGCATACTCATACACATGAAATTGGCTCACTGAAAGAAAATGGCTGCTTAGCAAAAGAGCCAAGCAAATAAATGAGTGTAATTGTGCTGGTGAGAGACAAAAACACCCACCAAGCACCGTTTTAGACCAGAATTGCCACTTTGTCAGCCAATTGCTGCCCAGAACTAATTTTCACAAATCACTATTTACTGTTCGGATAAGAATATACGGCACGATGAACGCACCTGTGAGTAAAGCCCTGTTGCAGTTTATTTAGAAAACACAAACTAGTCACAGGAAATAAGGCTTGTACAGAATAATCATTAGGCTGAACTGCCAAGACGCTTCTCTTGTTCTTTACTGTAAACCTGGATTAATACTTCAGCAGCGCCATGTATTTGAATAAAAGGTTGTGCAAATTATCAAATTTCTAATTCAATTATGATTATTAGTGTAATGGTTTGCATAAATTGTGTAATCGAGTAATTGTGATTATTAATCGTCAGTTTGTGAGCACTCAAATATTTCCTTGAGTTTTAAAAAAGCCCAGACTGTTTCTTTACCACTGTAGAATATATTTGCATTTACCATTTTGGTAACGTTTTATAATAAAGGGACATAAATTCATTGATTTTCATCATGGATTCATGATATATTCATGAGGAATTAACACATTTGAGTGATGTCTCAGAATTGCTTTGGGGTATAATAAAGCTGTTTCGAATCCTAACTGTTGGTGCTATAAAGGAAACCTTGAATTTTTATTTAAAAAGCAAAACCAGAAGCTCAAATGTAGCACAAAGGATTAAATAATCCCTAACTCTAATAATGAGTTCATCATGAATTCATTGTATGTTCTTCACAACTAACTTTTACTAAAAGACTAGATTATGTTTTGAATCTTTGGTGAAGGAAATTCATGATGACACATGATGTTCATGCATGACTTACAAACCCGCTAATGCTCTGAACTCTTTCTAAGCAAATAATCGGTTGAATAATCAGAATTTCAATGATTCTTTAAGTTATCGTGATTATTTCATCATAATCGAGCAGCCCTATTAAAAGACAATCATCTATAAATTGACAGTAACACTGCTGTAACATTTCCATTGGCTACAATTATTAGAGCGACAGATTGCCTGATGTGTCATGACGTGTAGCAGGTATAGATCTACTCTTGAAGGCATAGACAATCTCAAAATTTTGAAAGAAAATCGTGTATTTTAACTCTTTAAGTGCCAAAGTAGCAATTTTGCACCAGTCATTTCAGATTCTTTGGCTCTTCTTGATTCTCTGTTTCTGATAAATTTCAGTGTGTTGGTATTTTTGGGGGATAATTTCGATGAACATATTCTATTTTCAGCAGCTACTACTATGGCCTATGTTAGAGTGAGAGATTTTTTCTTTTTTCAAAATGGGTTTGTATTCTATAGCCGTCACTTCAGTGCCAATTTGTCAGCATTATAGCTCTCAGACATGGAAACCAAACCCGAAACCCCACTGTGGGTCTCCATAAATATGTAACACATCACTTTTCCACAAAGAATATAGCAAAAAAATATCATCAAGAGCATGTTTTTTTTTTCTAGTTACAACTGACTGAACAGTATGTTGTATGACTTTTTTCATACAGAATTTCAAAACCTAATTTGTTGAATGTATTAGCCAAGTCTCTAGTACAAATATTACTTTATAAAATACACACGGTGTACATTTTATATACCAAAAATATACAGAGACCAAAGCAAACTCACGTTAATATTACACTGCTTTTACAGAAACATGTTTTAAATTGTAGCTCAATGTAAAACAGAGCATCAGTGCAAGTTCACACAGTAAAATCCACAGTAAAAGTGTATAAAATTAGCACATTCCTGTCAGATGTCTTTGAATGTTGAAGTCCAATCTGTGTCTAATCCTGCCGGCTGTTGGAGACAGAGGAAGTGTCTGTAAGCCTCACACACACACACACACACATGTTCCTAGGCTGGTCTCTTTCAGGTATAACCCACATGGAGAAAGATCAAACCGAGCAGAGAGCACAGACCCCGGCCTGGCTGTAATGAGTCGCAGGTGGGGGTTAAATTCCCCAGCTCCAGATGAGTCCGAACTCAAGCTGCAGGAAGTTTTCATTCTAAAACTGCTTGATGCTATTTATGGCTTTCGACTTCCTGATTTTGAAGACTTTCTTCTGTTCAGAATTTTGCAGTGGCCCTAATATCTCAGCACTGTAAAACCCATGGATGAACCTAAACCACATTTAGAGCCAATTAGCAACAAAAATAGGATGACTTCTGTTGGTATGAATATCTGAACTAAGTAACATTTTAACATTGTTAAATGTCTTTGTAAGTCTCTGTGATGATGGTCACTTATGTATTTTGGGCCGTTTGAAGCATGTGTCTGCTCTCTCTCTGCTGTCTCCAGAACAAAATACAGTAGCTTCTCTGCCTCCCTCGAAACACATTGCCAACCCAAATTTCTGTATCAATTATAAAAATACACAAAAAGGAGAAATTAAATAAATAATGTTGAGTTACGATTCAGTCAGCTAGTTTAATTACAAAAGAGAGCACTACCGCTGAAGTTGCTTAGTTCTGCTTTAATATAAGCCCTTTGTGTATTTACACACTTGTCCTGTCCTCATGCCATTTGACTAAAAAGATAAAGAACTCACCACCATAAAATCAGGCTGAAGGTATATACCAGATCTTTTCAACTATTTTTTCCAGATTTTGCAGAGAGCCATGGCCACTGGGCCGGTTAGTTTACAGCACACAAACAATTTTTCTTAAAAATTGTGGCTCATATGAAATATCCAGTGATGTTAATCATAACCACTGTAGCCTCTGATTTAAATTGCTACACAAAATGTCTAAACCAGCACTGAACCAGAATTAAACAAGCACTAAATATACTAGCACTAGCCAAGTTTAAACCAAGATTAACCATCATTAAGCCAAAACAGCCTAAAGCAGAATTACAAAACTAAAATAGGACCAACTCAGGTCTAAGATACACCCAGAATTAACTCTAACAAGAAATAATGCATAGTTGCAGTACTGAAAAGACGGAGGTTTGGATCAGATCTTTGGAGGGTCAATTTTGTCCCTGGACCTTAAGTTGAATAGACCTTGTATATACTATCAGAAAATTGTCAAATGAATCAAATCTAGAATTGTGTGTTTTTTTAAGCTTGTGCACATACCGAGCCACCTGTAGTAGTAGTATACACAAAATTAACAACATGTTCACCTTTAGCTTCCAGCATGCAGGCCGAAAGGTGAGCATCCTGGTTGGGTAGATCACCAAACCCGGCTAGACGTACGGAAACATGAGCAGACTGACCCAAAGACACAACACAGCCGTATACAAGCACACAATGACCAGACCGCAGACCGTTGAACTCTGCGGTGAAGTTGGGAAATGAGGTTGCCACCCCACTCGATTTCCTCTTCAACTAAAACAACCACAGCTCATATGGTAAAGATTGATCCCCAGTTCAAAGCGAGTAACCAATTAGACACAGTTACTCTCCAAATCCCCTCAAAAATGCAGCACCGGAAACATTTACGTGACATCTACAGGTGCAACTTTGAAAAGCTTAGCCCCGCACATGCTTTCGCCTTTAAGAGATAAAACCAAATGAATTTAACAAACTTGTTTAACTCCTCGCTTTTAATGGAAGCTATTACCATAAAAAGGCGCCCCCAAGACATAGCAGGGTGTAATTTTAAAGTCATTCGAAGTAATTTGGACCAAAATAGGTCTATGCCTTTCGCTCAAGTAACTCCCAGAGGACATCCAAGAACTTTGAACTTTGGGAGACCCGGCTCTGTATATGTTAGTTCATGACAGGGGAAACTCTATCTGTGGGTGCGAAGGGGATAGTGATACGCAGAGAGCACGGCCAGATTCCATTGAGACAGCGCTAAGGTAAAGCAGATAATAGAAGGACACAGGATAAGTCTGATGCCTGTCAAGTCTGGACACTTTGAAGGATTGTAAAGGTTGGCTTTTAACAATGTTTTTGACATTTTTACTCGGATCGTTTTACTTACTTTTACAATCATGTACCTTTAGATCTTTGCCAAATTAAATTATTTGAGTAATAATAATAATAAAAAAGGTTGCTTAGTAATTGGGGTTGACTTTTATTTTACTTGAGGGCCATATTCAAGTTCTGAAGTGTTGGAAGGCTGCATCGTCGTGACCACTGGTGTAATTCTCATTTTCATTATTTCAAGCACATTTCTGTAAATCTAGTATTTTGATCGTTTATTAAATTATATAAAATGTATTATAATTATGTTTTAAAAACACAAGTACAGATGTCCCAAAAGGTAAGTCAATCAAATAAAAGCTGATGATTGAGTGCTCTGAAAAGCCCTGCCCTCACTACCACCTATCCCCACCCACTTATCTGTAGTTGGGTGTGATTATTCAAAAAAAAGTTCAGATTCATAAAAAGTAGGGTTCGAAATAGTCACAGAACCACTGTAAAACAATAAAAATTCCAAATTTAAACTTTGCTGCTTGTTAGATTGAAATCTTGTAATAAGAGGCGCGGCTCATCGGTTCAGCAGTTTTGCACAGGAAGTAAATAAGCCTCTGTCTTTTTCTAATCTGTTTTACATCAATTTTGAGTAAAAAAAAAACAAAAAAAAAACGCAAATGGTCCCCTTTAAATATGTTTAAAAGCAATAGAATAATGTAGGTCTAATTTTCTAAAATGTGATAAGAAATTATCACGTTATTTGGGATCATAGAATGATAATCGTACTAAAATTGCGATATTTAGAACTTTTAAGAAATTATTGAGAGAAAAATTATGCAACATCTTAAGTACTAACGAATTCAGTGATTCACTGGTCTTTTTTTATCTGCTGATACTCAACATTGACTGATACCAGTGTAGGAGCTATAAATAGCTTTTTTGATTGTGGAAAAAGTAAATTTATTTATTTAATTTTTTTTAATTGGTCATATAGTGCTATATATTGAATTGTGTAAACAATAACTTGAAACTTTATGAGTAAAATTTCAAGCATTATGAATTATTACATTACATATTACGTAGTCTTCACCTTCATTAAAGGCACAACCGGGATCATGTGACCGATGTCCGATACTGCAAGATTTCATGGATCAGCACTATATCATATCAGTCATATCTTCAAATGTATTTATTTATTTGTACTTTAAGCTTGAGTGTAATTGGCTGTTGAAAGTCATAATCTGTAGCTTTGAGAGCAGAACAGTAAACCATGAGCCATTCCTGTCTGCCACAAGCTTACAGCAAACGTCGACCATCAGCCCAAATGGAGGCGTTTTACTGTAGATCTCCACATGATGTACGCATGTGTTCATTTAGGGTTAGAAGCTGGCTGGAATTACCCAACGCAGCAGCCTGGCTTCAATAATGGTCGGAACTAAAGTCTTAAAATGGTGATTCATTATGTGGGGAATTATGCATGATTCCAAATTCAAAGCAGATTAGTGTACTGTATCTTCCGTAAAAGCTGCACTTTACTCTGCAGTTTGACATGGGAAGTCTATCTTAAAATGGAGAAAGCATAAGTACTGCTACTTCAAATAACATAACTCATGTACAAGATTAAAGGTATATAGCCTATAGCCTTCCTGATTTTTGCTTCCTTATAAACAAACAATCCAACATTTTTAAATGTAACCTCTTCAGTCGTTTTGCTCACTTACCTACTGCATTCTGAGCCTCCAAATTGTTCACAATATGTTTTATTAAAAGCTTTTAGGAACAAGGGGTGTCGTCATGCTAACATGTGTTAGCCACAGTGCTAACAAGAATAACAAATGAACTTTATTATTTCGGAAACAAACATATTGTGGACTGATTTTCACTTTAATAGAAAACATTAACAAAATATCTGTGCTGGAGAAAACTGAATTATTTAAATTGTTTTTATTACTTTTTTCTTTTTCAAACTGATGCTGTCAATAGAGACAGATGGGGAAATAATAAGACACTTATTTAAATAAATACATACATATACAAAAATATAATGAATGAATAAATAAAGAAATGCAACAGAGTCATTATTCCAGGACTACCCATTGGAAAATTATAATTTAGAATACATTTCCATGGCAATACAGTGCAGCAGCACATACAGAATCATTCAAAGGCATAAATGAAACAAAACACAACCTTCATTCAATTCAGTCCACATTGCAAAAAATACATAGAACTGTGAATCAAATGAAAATGACAAAATTAGACTGTGACCTTTTCTTCAAATCCATTTTAACAACGCCGGAACTTTCAAACGTCAAAAGATACAAAAATATACCAGCAAATATTCACACAATTAATGTGAGATATATTTTAACATCTTTAAGATTATAATTTTACTCTTTTATTTCTTCTTCTTTTTTATTTATTTTAGTTTTTTGTCATGTTGTAACATTGCTGATCCTCAGAAAATACTGCTCTGGATTTGTGTTTGTCTTTCACTCCACAAGTCATCCAGACTTATTTTGAGCACTTCTGCAGCTTTGGAGATCAGGCAAAATCAGTTTGATTACTTCTCGTATGTAAATGTTCTCAAGAGCATGTTTAAAAGACAATTTAAAGACATTGCAGATACAACATATCAGATGCTAAATTCATCTAATAGTCGTTTTGTAATTGCATCATTTGGAAACTTTAACAGTTTCATTACAAGTCAAACAAAAATGCTTACTTTCACTGAGATATAGAGCACATCTGAAGACAAAGCAGTCCTGACATGCTCACTGGTCCAGAAACACACTGACAGACTACGTCAAATATCCGATTTCAACATCAGAGTGGAGATCTCACTGTACAAGTTCCCTTCATGCGTGTTCGTCCATTACAGCCGCCGGTTTCTTTCCCCTCTCTTGTCTTGGGGGGGAAAGGCCGCTTGTAACCCTGCAGAGAGACACTGATCCCTGAGCACGGCATCTGCTGACAAGCCAGCCTCCCATTCAGCTCTGGCTTGGAAGCGCAGACCGCCGAGAAACCCAATCCAGTTTGGCAGGGTCTCAACAATCGCTTCCTGCTCCGTCCGAGCCCACACAGCTAAGTACTCTTAATTAAAGAGGTTAACTTGTCTAAGATGTGACTGGAGAATAGAGACGCACAAGACAATGGCATCAGTGTTTCCCTCGTCTGTGACGTGGTGTGATGCAAGCTCTGATATTTGAACAGTTACATGGAGGTACGTTTAAAACCAGATGATCACCACCACACACAGGTCTATATAGAGGTTCTGCAGATGACATCACAGCATTTTAAATGTTAGAACTGAGGAGCACTTTCTTAGTATTAAGCATTTTATGTTGGTATTTTTTGTTGTGTTCTACCCCATCTTTTTGTCATTGAGGCACAGCCTTTTCATAAAGCTATGCTGCTGAAACTCACCATATTTCTAATATTAACTCATTTTCTTCTTATAATGCCTTATTAGTGAAGAACAATTGGAATCTTTTATTGTTTCTCAGACTAGACTTTTCCCCACAGAGATGATTAGATCTTTATCTACAGCTCTCAGAGGCAGCTTGATAATTGCATCACAAACAATATAGGAAGTGTTTAATCTCCTCCTTTTTTTAAGAATGTTTTTATAACTTTGCTTTTATTTGCTCAAAATGTTCATATTTTGCATTTGCATTATATTTGTATTCATAAAGGAGTGTTTGGCCCAATTTCAAACTTGATTTGCCTCTCCACAACTTCAGGAGGGCACTGATCTAAGCAAATATTTGTCACATCTGTGGGTCAGTGCAACTCTTCCATGACATTGTATTGTACCAATAAGATACTAATGTCTTACACAGATTTACACAACAGGCTCTGAGAGCAGTCAGAGAGCACCAAGCTCCGCTGCCCAGTCATGACTTTTAAAATGTATGAAATGGTCATTAAAAGAATTTATGCAAAGCTTTACATTCACCTGACGGTAGTGCCATATACGCAGATTTAATCTACATTATTGTTTTATTATTTGGTTGTATTTTATTGCTATAGAGTACCTCACATATACCAGAAACTCATGTTACCTTTTTATTATGAAACATGTTTATTCCACATGACACTTGTGCCTTCCTCTGATTGTACAAATCTCTACTGTACTGAAATTGAGACACGAATGGTAGGGTGTGAGTGTGTAGCCAGGGTGGCTAAATAGCGTAGCCACCGGAAGGGACGTAGGAGAGGTGTGGTCCTGCTCCCGAACTTAAGATAATAGCTTATCTTCATAAATCTGTGGTGTCAGGCCGTGTGCAGATTGTGACTCATGCAGGTCCTGCAATACTTAGAAAGCAGTCTGCCTATATGCACCTTGAAGCAGTGCGGGTGTCTGAGCCGTGCTGGTCTGCGGAAAGAATGCGTCTTTATTCAGGTCATCCACATGAATCTACACGTCTTTGGACAAATACAGACCACAGTGGACTTAATCTGGTGTAACAGGCAATTTGAAAGAAACTCACACTGGTCCGCACCAAACCTGCCACACAGTCAGTGCATACCCGTTGTCACTGTCCTTTATACAATAGACTCAACATGGAAGTTACTTTGGCTTGTTTATATTTAAAGTGTTCTTTAGTGAAGTATTTTTCAGATTTTTCTAATGACATAGTGAAAACCTCATATAAATGAACTGAACACAAATTGTTCCTAAGTACAGAAGTTTGAATGTAAACAAGCTAACCGACTTTGTTGCAAAATGATCTTTCGATACATACATTTATGGATGATAAAATTGTCTGACAGATTACCTCTCCATCTTATTCAAGGCAGAAATGTGGAACTTTTCTGATATTGCAATCACATCTCTGTAAAGACAAGCAGGTGACGGACCCTCTACCAGATAAGCTCCACCTTGAATGGCACATCAATTAGTTTATATATGAAGGTGTCCACTGAGGTCAAAACTGTGTTGTATCTCGTTGTTAACAAATGGAGTCATGCGAGCAGTGATCAACTCTGCAGGAGTCACAAGGGATTTGTCACTGTGACGTATCTGACATATCAGGTTCTCTTGACAAATTTTCATTAGCTCAGTCCCAACATATGCAGGCTGCTAGCATTTGTTATCATTAGCACTCAGGACATCTTTGGCTTCCCAGCTTCCAGACGGGAGCCAAATTGTTCCGGAGCTAAAACAGCTGTGAATAATTCCCATTTCTATGCCCTGGATTTACATTCATTCCAACAGAATAAAGTTTAATCATTATTTGGAGGTCATTCAGAAGCTGGGCCTACAAAAGCCCTTGAACTTGTTGCAGTGTGGTGCCAATGTGGTGATAGTACTGTTTCATTTGGTGGATGGAACACTTTAGGGGCACTACAGCTGTGCTGGAAATTTCCTCAGGGAAGGATTTGTGCACAACAACATGGCGCAGAATTACATTCTATTGGCAGTTTACTACTACTTGTACACAAATATGTATCATTGGCTAGGCAAACAACAAAAATCATTAATGCACACATTTGTGACATAAAAACATGTTTGGCAAAGTACATTTCTTAGTAGAACAGGACTGAACAGTAATACTCTAGAGTCTATGGTGGAATTATTGTTATAAGCTCTAAAAAAAAACTAGCCTAGAATGACAAAAAGGAAAGTGAACAAAGTTACAAAGAAATGTATAGCGACGAGTATATTTATCATGTGTTGCCAGCCTAGCATACATTAAAACAAAGAAACAAACAAAACATTTCAAATTGAAGTAGAATATTATAAATATTGGCTGAATGATTTTGGTACATTAATAACAGACGTCATAGATGCAGTCGGCATAATTGGCCATCCCCACTAACAGACCTCCGTGGGGGAAATTTAACATTGAGAGTGGATCAGAACAACAGTTTTATCACTCACTGCTCAACAACTACAACTGCACAGAAGAATCTGTTTACTTTTCTGAGATAACACCACTTCAGCCTCCATTAGGACTTAGTTGTGACTCAAACTGACATATTTCTGCTCAAAACACACTTAAATCACTGAATTCAAATTAATTCTTATGGATCTTTAACCATGAAATTTCTCCAAGACAAGCCACGTCCGCAAAAATGACGTGTTGCCTATTGTATCTTTCTGAGTGTCCAGTCTTCATTGAAATGTCCATGTTTATAAAAGTTCCCCCAAATTGCCAACAGCAGTTCAACAAACTCAGATGTCCCCAGGTAATTCTGTGCAAGATGTCGGTGTTTTCAAACTCAGAAATCATTGGCTAACTTGAAATTTACAGATGTCCCTATGTGAAACTAAGCCTGTTTGAATAAGGTTAGTACATTGGCCTATTGGGCCTATCATTTGCTTCTGTCGGTTGGTCAAAATACATATTAAGAATATTAGAATAAACCACCATAGGTTGTGATGTAGAATATGGCAGTACCATAGGACGAGTGTTGATTATAAATAGTTCTTTCTCAAATAAATAAATACAATTCCACAATAAAGAACACAATCTTCTTTTACTGTTTGCATAGCCGCTTTGTCCTTTTTTACCCATTTTTCAATCAATGTCCACCAACCCCCACTGATCAACACGACCACCATCATTAGTGTACATGCATAGCTCACCTCAGGATTTCTGCCTGCTTTTCAACACCACCACATTACTCTTGTCCTGCCGTGATGTAGCGCCCCATTGATCCAGCCTTGGCCTTGAAGGGTGAAGGGGCCCGGGAACGGCTTAGGGGCAAAATAAGCCTCAAAATCCATCTTCTCGACGCAACTTTGTTTGATTTAGCACCTACCTTTTGTTATCAGTTATAAGAAGCAACAATCACAACTCAATCAATCTTTCCTACTGCAAGGCCTTAGATTGAGTTCATATGTTGGCACCATTAGCAGAAATTAATAGATGGAGTCTTTTTACCGTGGCATGCAGCTGTAATAAACAATCGATGTAGAAGCATGTGCAGCACGAATCAGCCGCACACCCGTCAATAGTGTATATGAGGGCTCTTGTTTTCCCCTCGCAGGGTCAATACTAATAGGCCAGTGTGCAGATTGGAGATCCTCAGCATGTAATCCATATCCAAGTGTTTGCGCAAGACAAGCACGCGTCCTTCAAGATCTCACTCCACCTTGATCGTATTTGAAATGTATGTTTTATAGAAGAGTCATTATGCTTTTGTCTGCCATATACAGTAATGTGTGATACCAGTAGATTGTTCTGCTACATTTGAAAACGCAAGATTTGTTTCATTGTTATTTGGAGGATTGTAATTTACAATAAGGATGACAAAATGGTTTTACTATGAGGCTAAATCTGGTAGATTTGTTTCCATTAAGGAATTTTATGTTGTTGTGACTTTTGTTTTATTATATAAAAGTGACCAAAATGTATAGAAAGTAAAAGGTCTATATGAACTAGAAAATACTTTGCCGTACCTTTCTGTTTAATTATAGGACATTGTCAACCAAACATATTTTTGGAGATCTTAAACTTTTAACAGTTACAAAGAAAATGCCGCATAATGCCGCACAAATAAATCTTAATTCTAATAATAATGACGCAGTGAATTTATATAAACTAATGCTTTTTATGACACCCAAAGATGCTGAAGTCGTATTGTAAACTACCAACACAGTCTCACTAGATGGCGTACTTTTACCACGACACAAAAACAGCGTATTTGGACTACGACTTCACAGCTATTTTTAGTACTTATGTTACGCCGTACATTTAGCACGATATGAAAAAGCGTAAAAATGACACGAGATTTCACAGCGTCAAATAAACACGAGTTTTGATTGAAGCCACGTGGGGACGTTTTCTTCAGGTGAAACGGGTAAGTTCAGGCATAAAGTTACTAAAATGGGTAAGATTAGGTCTGGGGCTTGGGGCAGGTTAAGATTAGAATCAGGATTTCATGAATATTCATAAATAAGAACACGTCTTAACAACCACCATTAAAATAAACTGGACTGTGACGCGTACTATAATTACGCAGGACGGCCGTAAACTCGTGCTAATCATACCTCATTTACATATTGTGTAATGTCGTGGTAAATGTACCTTTCTTGTGAGATCGGGCTCAAACTACAGCTGCCCTGAGGAAGACTGAAGCAAGCGAGGCTGCCAGTTTGCAGCATCAGCCCTTCGACCACCAACAACCATAACGAACACACCAGATACTAGGCAATGTGGGTGAAAAGCAAAATCTCACAAGAAAGCGTGCATTACCAAGCCTGTAATGTCGTGGTAAATGTAGGCTAACCTACCCTAACCCAGGACATGTTGTTATTTATGAATAATAACTAAATCCTTATCCTAATCTTAACCTGCCCCAAGCTCCAGACCTAAACCTACCCATTTTAGTAACTTGAAGCCTAAACTTACACGTTATACCTAAAGAAAACACCCCCACGTGGCTTCAACCAAAACTTGTGTCATTTTATGATGTGAAATCTCGTGTCATTTTTTACGCTTTTTCGTATCATACTAAATGTACGGCTTAACAAAAGTACGCACAAAAGGCCTGAAATCATGGTAAATTTTACGCCTTCTTGTGATACTGTGTTGGGGTGAAGTGTCTTATCTAAGGAAACAACACGTTTCTCATCTAATTATCTCATTCCAGGGGTCCCAGCAGTCTCCCATCCAAGTACTGCCCAGGTTCAACCTAGAGAAAAGTAAAGTAAAGAAGTTAACAGACTAATAATATCAAATATTTCATTTGTATTCATAACCTTCCCGTCTTGTTACACTAAAATACATATATCTTTTTTCCAGACCCATTACATCCTAATTCATTTCCCTTCACAAACAGTTCCCACAGTCTCCATAATGACAGGCTTATGTTTTTGAAGCAAACACATTTAGGCCGGACACATAATTGCTAAATGACCACATGAGCGCTGTGTTTTTGCCAAGAGAAGGACTGTATTTACATTTGGAACTGATCTTGTGACTCTCATTTCTCTTGGGAACATCTAATGGTTACACACTAAGTTAGACTGTGAATGTAATGGACATTAAGGGGCACATTATTGTAGCCGGATGAAAAAAACATGCCTTGTTACGACAGATATGCAGAAAAATATACGCCTGTAGTTGCTAATGAATGTGCTGTCCTTGGCCTCCATAAAAACCTGTCTCCAAGCTCATGGCAGACGTATGGAAGGTCAGCTGTATAAAACAATCTCTTAAGCAGTCGTGGGTGGAAAAAGCCAGATAACTCTTAATAAAACTGCTAATTAGAATATTAATGGACTGAGGCAACTGCTCATTTAACAGCTGATGGATAGTGTCAGAAGGCAATGTGATATCCTGCCACAAAATTAGCCCTATAGGTAATAGAGGCTGCTAATTGAATAAGTCTATGTAATAGCATTGGCCGTTATTAGGGGCGATTAATTTTAAATATGTGTGTGTTGGACCAAGGACGTGTCATGACAGGGGAGTTAAGATTGTGGTTCTCATGGAAATGTATTGTACTGTGGTGGATTGTAGTTTTAGGCGAAGGACAAGATATAGCCTACATGATATGAGCCTATCCCAATGACTTTGGGCCTTAGGCTGGGAACACCCTGGATATGGCCCTCGAGCAAAAATAATTGTCCATTCCTGCCCTGGACAATGATCAACTCGTCACAGGGTTAGAGACAGACTATCATTCATTCTCTCATTCATTCTCTAGGGTAAATTTACAGTGAAGACCATTAGACCTAAACATGCATGTATTTGGAGGTTGGAGAAAGCCCAGAGAGAACCAATGGTAACACTGGAAGAACATGCAAACTCCACAGAGATCATGAGATATTGACTTGGTTTGAACTAACTCTGGACTCAGACTGCAGTTCCACATTAAAGGAACATAGCCGGCATACAATGATGATTCTTTAATTGTAATTTAAAATGAATGTTTCTGTGTCCACAATTGGACCAACACTTAAGTATTATTCTATAAATTAGTACATTTCTATACTCAATACTTTTGTAACAAGGCTGAACTCTTTTGAACCACAGGGAGTTTTGTCTGCTTCACAAACATTAAAAAATCCCACAGCTACTTTCAAAGTTTTTTTTTGCTTGTACTGTTCTGAAATGTATTAATGCTTACTAAATTAAATGATTATATCAGCAACCTACAAAAGCTCATGCCAGTTTTTAGATTGGCCATTTCACTACAAGGTCTTCTTATTTTCTGTGTATTTTTATGTTTTATAATAATACTTTAAAAGAAAGAAAAAAAAATCGATATTGTAACAAAAACTACTTTTTCTTGTCAACGACATTGACATTGACTTTTTCTTGGTAACAATATTGTGGTCATCTTAAACTTGTGAATGGTCAGCCTAAATTCCATGACTGAGAGTGGTCAGAATGTCTTCCGTGATTACAAGTCACAACACAAGTAGACTGATGTGAAAGGGGTGCATGGAGTGAAGTCATCCTTTACTGCAATGGACGAGTGCAGCCCAATTGGGGATAGCTCTGCGACTGACATACTTTAAATCAATACATTTAAAGTTAATGGGACCAGACAGGAACAAATGTGGTTCAACTTGAGCAGACTTTAAACTTAGAAACACGGCTTGTGTTTTCAAAGAAGGATCTTTTTATCACTTTGAATCATTACACAAAATGTCTATCAAAATGAATGCTTTAATAGTGTTTGAAAGAACACATATTATGTAAAATCAACCTTTTTGATGTTTTAATCTTCCTCATCAAAAACACAGCTGGTGTTTTGTCTGTGAGACATTGTTCATTTCCCTCTGAGACAGAAAACATTGCTCTGAATGTCCCAGATCTGTGATGTCATAAGTAGATATCTGAGATTGTCTGCACTGTAATTAAGTCCACAAGTCATCCAGACTTGTTTTGAACATTGCGGCAGTATTAGCATACCAGGCAAGATCGATTTGATTGTTTCCTCTGTGTCATTTCTTTTGCAGCCAAAAGATGGAGCTCTAACTCAAGTCGTGATTTGTTAAATAAATATTTCCACAGAAAATGCCTCCTTGCAAGAAGGTTCTGGGATCGACTCTTATGTGGCTCAAGGCCTTTCTTTGTGGAGTTTCCTTGTTCTTCTTGTGTTCCCTACCACTAAAAACATGTCCAACATGTCCTCCTCAACTGTTAAATGGACTACACCTAAACTTATTACATTTATTTCAGGTACCTAATATGAAGGAAGAATTGTCAGAACCCAAAATATAAGAAAATTCCTGTGTAAATTAAATTCTGTTTTTCATTTGTGCAGCGCTTGTTCTCACAGTCAACCATACATCAGACACACAAGTACAAAGCTTCAGTTTCACAAAAAGTCCAATCATTTGTTACAAATTACATCTCACAATCAGTCAGTAAATTTACTTTACTATAGAAATCTAAAGTGGTCATATATACTGTATATAGATATAAACTGGTATATAAAAATACTTGTTGAGTGTTCAGAAACAACCAGTAGTTGTGCTTAAATCAAATTCAAACTGGATTTTGTCAGTGGCCACATGTTGAGTACCAGTGGCTGTGGGTACATTATCCTACCAATGTGGTCTGCATGAGTGCAAAAATATCTGGACATGTGTTGATGTTATGCTAACTTCAGTGTAGCAGGCCTGGGAGCAGATTTATGACAGAACGGGGATATGGCTGTTTCTGCGCTCAAACATAACAATGGAGTCCATCCAGACAGTAGAAAGAGCAATAAACAAAAGTCACAGAACAAGCATGGCGGAGGTGCTGATGGAGAAAGACAGACAAACAGGGAGAAACTGGACTAAACATGGCTCCAACATGTGGTCACCAGCAGCACACACACACAGAGAAAGAAAGAGTTTTAGAGTTGGTTACAGCCACAGATTTTTTTTTTTTTTAAGCAATGTTTTACTGACACCAAAAACTAGGTTAAGATAAGACATGATAACCTTTTTGGCAAATAGGACTGTCAATGTTTCAGTGCACAAGAACAGCAGTAAAAGTAGATATTTAAGTATATAGTAGATTAAAGCTCCTGCACCAATGTGACTAAATTTGTTGTGGCTGCTATTACGACAGTGAAAGAGCCACTGTGTCTGAAATTTAGATCTCTTTCCACTTTCCACCAACTTCCCTGATGATCTTAATGTCAAATATACTTTTTATATATAACCCTGTACAATCTGATCTTGAGGCTAAACCATGTTGTACTTCGGCTAATGTTTGGCTAATGAAGTATTTGTACATGACAGAAGCTAATTCTCACTGCACCTGAAGATATTGGATTAACTTCAGTTTGTGCTTTTATAAAGACTGATTTGAAATGCATTTGATATTGTTTTCTCACACTACTCTCTCTGCTTAACATACTAGAACAAAGAATGTGAATTGCTTTGGGACAATAGTTAAGTCAGTACCTAAATTAAAAGCCAAATACATCTGCAACCTTAAAGACTGTAAGTTGCGACAAATTGCAAAAAAATAAAAATTAAAAATGCACAAATTGTAAGAACTCTGAGTGATGCATGATGATGCGGTGTGTTGGCCAGATCCAACCCGAGTTGAGCTAGCATGCTGTACGTTCTCCTTTGACCTTGTTTCAAATATTAACTTAGAATGTGATGATTTTCTCTTTTAGTTTGCAAGTTTACATCACAAAAACAACAATGCACATGTTTATGCTCTACTTCCTGGATGACAAAATGACCAAAAAGCAGCTATTGGCTAAAGCAAAAACGGCCCCGCCTACCACTGAGCAAACAAACCTCAGACAGTTTTCATGAAGTGGAATCAAATCCTGCTAGTTTTTGTGTCCTTGAGCAGGACAATTTACTCAATTTGACTTTTTGTTCCAAAGTTTCTCAGCTTTCTGAAGGATATGTTTTACTCAAAACGATAGAGTCATATAAATTCCCCTTTCTTTTACTCCAGCAAATTGAAAAATTGATAAATTCTCTTGAGTCGGTCTTATAATACATATTTGACTTGAAGCGGAAATGTAATATTTGGCACGTTTGCAGAGGTCTTTTAGTAGAAATGGAAACTGATTGTTTAGCTCACCCAGTGCTGCGAAAGCCGTTGGAAAACCTCTGAGAAAATATCAATAAAATGCAACATCTCGGATTCAAGCAGGTCTGTGATCCAACAATAACTCACAATAACATCCAAGAGGAAGCATGCCTGCCATTTGCATTTCTAATAGACATCTGCTTTCCCCTTTAGCCACTTTTTAATAACTTCAACAGGATTGTTAAACTCATTTCATAGTTTATTCTCTGTCATAAAATTGCAGTCACAAAAAGAATGATCCCTTTGGGTTGCAATCCAAACTACCTTTAACACAAGCCAGACTAAACAACTCGACACAGCGCACACAAACATCACGCCATTATGAATTCCAAACAAGAGTGATTGTGTTTACAACTGATAAAACGTGTTTAGAACCTTCGGAAGTGGAGTAAACACAGGTTAACTTTTCATAAAACATATGGCACAGCAGCGAACAGACTGGCGAGTGCACGGAATTGGACTGATTTACCTTAAATGGCTGTTTTCTCATCAAAAACATGGCTTAATTCATTCACACATGTGGAAAGGAAACTTTTCTGATGAGATTCCACTTATTGTCCTTATGAAGTTACTGGTAACGTCCATTGACTTGGATGTTTGAAAAATAACACCCATAGAGAACACAGTGCTTTAAATGTATTTGTGAGCAAAGAAGCCAGATTTTTTTTTCTACAACCCAGTTATACAATACACCATCACTTTGCATTGGTGGCTAGGCTAGCAAAAGTCTGTATTAAAAAAAAAAATAACTTCAGAGATTTGGGTAAGGTTAGGGTTGGGATTAGGGTTAGGCTTAAATTAAGTTAATTTGCTTAAATTTAAGGATTTGAGAAAGCTATGCTAACCAGGTAGCAGCATAACTACTTTGGAGAAAATAAAGACACGCAAAAGAAGCATCTGTGATTGAATAAATGCAGGACTATGGGTATGTTCCAGGCAATTTCTCACTTCCCACTTGTGCAGGATCACCACTCGAACTGGTAAATACCACTTGTGACTTGGGACCTGGTCGAGGAAGTCCCACTTTACATTTGAGCACAACACCACAATGAATGAATCTGGGGGTTAAACTGCCACAAAAAGTACATACAAATTCTAATGCTCTAAACTGGGAACTGGTATTTTTCAACTGGGAAATATCCCAGTTGCCTGAAACACAGCATATGTTAAAAGATTATATTAAATATCACATTTTGGAACATTCTAGGTGAAGCAATAACATCAATCAATTGTGCTTGTCAAAGTCAGATCTCAGAAGCTAAGCAAGTTAGGGCCTGGTTAGTACTTGGTTAGGAGACCGCTGGAACACCAGATGCCATGATGGGACGACAGGAGTGGATTATCGTTGTGTCCTTGGGCAAGACACTTAACCCACAGTGCCTCAGTGTCTGTGTACACTGGGTGAGTGGATCCCGAATTGTAAAGCGCTTTGAGTGCCTTGTAAGGTGGAAAAGCGCTATATAAATAGAGGCTATTTACCATAAAAGCTGCTGTCAAATGAATGTGAGATTTGCATATTGTTGTAACTTATATTAGGCTGTAATATTTCTGCTGTGCAGTATTCCTAAATATGTAACAAGTGGGTCTAAATAAACAGAATAAGACAGCAGTGCTGAGGAGGATCTGCCCAGTCATTGTTTCCCTCTGGGCAGAGGAAAGACATTTTTTGTCAAAGTCAGTTTTTCAGCTGCAGATTTGATCTGTATCAGGCAGACAGCCGACGTGAGGCCTGGAGCTCAGTCAGGAGCAGCGGCTCAGACACAACACAGTCTCCTCAACTCACTCAATAACAACCACACTTATGTTTGTCTGTCATGGAAGCTCAAATAGAGTTTACTTTACTTTAGTTTGGTTTGTTTGTTTTTTGTTAAATAACAATTATCATTTGTACGTTCATCCCTTTTACTTTTCTAAATCTCAGTCCACTATACCACTACTAAGTCTTTGATTACTGTTAGCAGTAATACAGGCTATGTATGCTACTAATATGCTAATCATACAGTTGTGTATTGTTTGCACGTCTGCACTTATAGAGCCAAAGTTGAAGGAAAGCAGTGGCCATGTTGTTTTTGCTCCAGCTGAAGCATGTAATGTATGTGCTGCACAAAGCCCAAGAGACTGGGTATGCCTGTCACTCTAAACATGTACATCGCTACACACTACTGTGCAAACTCAGACAAAAAACTCTGTTTTTCCTCAGAAATAATGACTATAGGAATGCAAGGCTGGCAGTCCGGACTTTGTATTATTGCAGAAATGTTGCAATTATGAATTATAATGTAGAATGTATATTTTTTGGAAGACTAGACATTCATAGTGAAACACTTACATTGTTTTCTGAGCCTGGAAAAAAAAATCTTCTACTATATGCCAGAGCAAACGATGGAGTATAAGGCACAAGTAATTCGTGTAAGTAGGTGGCAAGTCTTTCTGCATTATGGATTAAATATTTGGACTGCTATTGCCACACACTAAAGTATAACACATTCGATTCAGAGGATGCAGACAGCTCCACTGGCCTGTAAGGGCATACTGCTAAACCTATCCACAATGATCCCTGTTGGTGATGTCTGTGAGCAGTGGTGGCTGAGACTAGGAGCACGGCCGCTGCAGTGCAGAGCAGTGCCCTGATGTGAAGGTGTAGCCTTTATTTAGTGTGAATGCTGCGTAACAGCAGAAAGGTGTAACACACACATGGGACATCATTATAAAGATCATTATTAAAAGTTTGAAATACATGGTCTATTTTTATGTAAATATTTCATACAACCAAGTTCATTCCTCTGCGTGTTAACCGAGGCAGTCAACGTGAACAGTTATTCTGCATCATGCACAGGCATTGAAGACAGCTCCTAAGGCTTTGATACTTTGAAATTTTTTCTCATAATATTATGAGTTTTTTATCTTGGAGAAATATGATTTAATCTCCTACTATTTTAGCTTTAGGTATTTGCTCAAGGAAAAAAAAAATTTTTTTAAATAAAAATAAATGTTTTATATATATATATATATATATATATATATATATATATATATATTTATTCTTGCACACTGTCTTTATTCACATAAATTTATGAATTCAATCTGTAAATATAACTAGTTTATTTGTGCAGCTTTTTTATACTTATATTATGTCTTATATTAACATAGACTGCAAAGTTAATGAACTGATGATGTATAAATCATAAGCAAACTAATTATGCTTTACCAGAAGTATTTGGCACTAGGCTAGTATCCTCTAATACCTGAGCTGTGGTCCTTCTCCAAACATGCTTAAACTTCATTTAATAATGAACAAAACACAGTGATACATATCAGAAATATCAGCAAAGCAGCTGATGTTCTTAAAATATCCCAATCGTCCATTAGCTCTTTGAATAACCAGCACAATGCTCAAAAAACAGCTGTTTTCAGCCAAAAACAAATCACTAGTGCTTCTTCGTAAGCTTAAGGTTGTTCCACGTATAAGTACATTTTTAATTAGTGTTTTTTTGTTTGTTTGTTTGTTTGTTTGTTTGTTTGTTTGTTTGTTTGTTTTTAGTCATGGCATCAAAAACTACTGAATAAAAAATGTACTTGAAACACAAGAAGCAGTCTACACAGCTCTTTTTTTTATTATTGCAAAATCATTAAGTGTTTTTGAAGGACAACAGTTACTCACTGAAAATGTTTAAATTAACATTTGACTAGTTTGAATCGCTCATGTAACAAAGAGCAGAAGCAAAGATCTGTTTGAATATGTGGAAATCAATGCCAGAGTGTTGTTGTAGAGTTTGACCAATCGAGTTTATTGTAAATAGCAGAAGTCCAAGAACAACTCCTTGAGAAATCAGATTGATAATCTTGATGAATAGAGCCAAACAGCTTTGGCTCTATTCATGAGGTAACCTCATTTTTTGTGTGCATGTGCTGTATATGAAGCCCAATAGCAGCTAAGTTAGATTTTAATATCATTTTTAAATCCATTGAAGCCATTGAAAGGAAGCCTGGACCATGGTAATAGTTTGCCTCAGGTACAGAAGAAAAACAGTGCTACGTATGAATGTATCAAATAGCAGCTTAACAACAGAAACTTGGTGGAATGAAAATGCAAACAAGTAGGCTTTAGACACACCTGTCGTGCTTTTGGCATTTTTATATGATCCGACAACAGGCTGCTAATCACACTGGCAATAACGTTTACAACCATTTCAAACACGCATTCTCCCTGTAGCCCAACTTTGTATTTTTTGAACCATGTTTTATGAAAATTGGAATATCAAACTTTTTCTTTTTTTTAATCTAAAGTACAGCCACTGTTATTGGAAAAACAAAACTTGACAAATAGTGGTCATTATAGTGACTCACAAGTTTATGATTTTGCAGTGAAGGCCAAGCCACAGTTTTCTCTTCCAGTAATGGATAAGACATATCAACATTCTTTCATTCTTTGATTGAATGTAACAAAATAGGCAATTCACATCAAATCCCCAAGAACAGTATAAGCTTTAGTTCTGTGGAAACTATTTGTGACTCAGTATGGGATTTCGACATTGTGTTGTTTATACAGCCTTTTAACTCAGCAAGTGTGATTCTCGTGAGCATTTAGGATCTGATTTGAAAAAGCAAAACCATAAGAACCTACCAGAAGATTAATGGTTTGAAAAGAGAAGGAAAGTCACCCAAAACAGTAATAAAGGGCAGAGCTAACACTGCACCACCTTGCCTGGACCAGATTACAGTGAGTGTGTCAGCTGTGGACCACACCAAGACCACTGCATGGAGAAATTCAAGGGTCCAACATTTTTGATTTGCTGTTATTTATAAGGCAATAAACTATTTGATTAGGCTCATGGGTAGACATTTCTGAGCCAAATGTTACCTGTTTTAACCCTTGTGCAGCCCTCAGGTCTGAGGGTGCAGTCATATTGGCCCAGTCAAACTATGCCCAAATATGAATGGCCCCTAAAAAGCATGATTTGAATATTTTCGTTTGTACTCTGTGACAAACAAAAACTTTGGCATGGTTGGTGGGGTTGGGCCAGGGTCCGGCACGCTTGTACAAACTCATACCTGACAATGTAACAAGCTGCTGGGCTTAATGTTTCTGGTACAGCCTTGGAAAATAACTACTTGATTCATTTTTCAGCCTGACATTTGAACAATCACTAAATTAGCTGTTCATAAAGCTGTAAATGTGACCTATTATGAAAAATAGATTTTTAACCTTGTTATAGCAGTGTTCTCTCATTATTATTTTATTCACAGTCATGGGCGTCGGTCTGGGAGGGTAAAGAGTACTGCTTTCCCCAGGGCCCAGAGCGGATAAGGGCCCTCCAAGATCCAATGATTTTCTAAAAAAAATGTTTATTAAATTTTTTTTCTTAATTTAATCTATTTTCTGTCATAATAAAATGTATAATGGTCAAGTTCTTTTCTGTTAAATATAATTATATATAGCATCAGAGGGCCCTTCCACCCCTTTAAAAAGATGCAAATGGTTTGATCCACCTTAGATGAGCGCCACAGTTCTATTTGGATTGATTCCTGCATGTTTGAGATGCAATACCTGTCTTCACCTACCACCTATCCCCTATTGTCGTTACTTGCGAATACCCAAATATTCAGATTCAGAGTAAAACATGTACGACTGCCAATCATCATGTAGCTACTTTCCAACTACAAAAATAGCATTAATATTCGTGGCCTATTAAAGCTAAATTTTACAATAAAGAGGCAAGACTTATCCGTTCTGCTACACCTGATTTTTGCTTCTTCCTACATCAGTCCACATGTTTTGCTCACTCACCAAATGGATTCTGAACCTCTGAATTGTTCACAGCTACAAACATACAGTATGAAGAAAACATTTGATATATTTGTTTATATGGCAAAAACATGCTTTGACAATAATTTGTGAATGATTACCATACATTTTTGTCATGTATTAAATATGTAGAATTATAATTATTGCACCATATGATGATAAATGTAGTAACCAATGACTGAAACAATAAGCTAGTGATATTCTAACAAAAGTATATTATTAGTGCTTGTTTAGTATACGAAGGTAATGTATATATTATTAAAACGTTGTACTAGAAGTTTGGACAATGCAATATGTCCCTATTTCCCATGAGACGTCCACAGCTTGTAACACTTCTCGCTAAATCAGTGGGAAATACCATCTCCTCCTGCAAGACTTTATGTGACTATAAATATTTAAAGTAAAGCAAGGAATATCCGTGAATGCAGAATAGAAATGAGCTACTCCTGTGCTCAGTTTTTGAATTAGAAAACCTCGGGAGCAGAAAACTGGCTGTAGATTTAACACTATTCCACTTTAATTTCAATCACATTAAAAGAGCCTCTAAATGACCTGCCTGGTGAAAATGATGCTGATAGTAAACGTGAGAACTACTGCTTTTACTCACACTTCCTCCTCAACGCCTTTGGTCAATTATACTTTAACAACCACAGACAGCGTCGCTAATGAAACGCTGCCATTGGGGTTTATTCTCTTTTCAGAAGCAGAAATACATGGACTGAATGCAGAGATAAATTATTCAACACCAACATAACATAACTTAATGCTTGTTATAGGCATTTGTGCTGCCTCATATAGCTTTAGACTAGATTGATGAATTGTGACAACTTTTTTGTGTTTTGTTGTTTGGATAACTTTCTGACTCGATCAATCAGAACAATAGAGAACAGTTAAAACACTCACTCTTGCCTCTGATTGGTCTTATTAAAGGTGCACTGTGCAACTTTTTGGCCAAAAATAAACTTTAATAAATGCATATTTTTGTCATTTAGATGCCTTAGTTACACAAAATGATATATAAGAAAATCTGCGTTTTTACATTGAGCAGGCTTACAGGGCCATTAAATACTCAAACATGTCTGTTTCTGCAGAAAAGCGGTTCTTTAGCATTTTTTCATATTATGGCAAAAATGTATTCATCTCCATTCAGAAAGTCCCAAAGTATAGTTTTAACGTTCTAATTCTACTGAATTGCATAGATGACTTTTCATGTCAAAAAAGTAACACAGTGCACCTTTAACAACAGTTATACCATGGAAATAATGATTTTTTTTTTTTTTTTTGTCAAATTTGCAGAACTTTCAAAGGAACATATAGGCCAAAAAAAATGTAAAAGTAAAGAAAACAGCCTTGGAGGAATCCAATAAACTGCTGGATCAGTACTGGTAAATGTATCATCAGAATATGCTTTAATCAATGCTATTTTTGTTTTGTTTTTTGGCAATTTAACCCTTTAAATGCCAAACTAGCAATTCTGCACCAAGCCGTGTGAGCCTCTGTCTGTGAGCCAAACTTCAGATTCTCTGTTTTTGTTAAGCTTCAGAAGCTTAAAAAATACCAAACAAAACTCTGAACTAGCAGTTAAACAAATAAATACAGAAATATTTCAGTTTTGATCTTCCAGTTGAAGGTTTAAGACTTTATATTTCCAGAAACGTATTTCAACTGAAAAACTCCAGCGCCTAAAGGTTTAAAATCTCTATTGTTTTAACAATAGGCCAACTGAACTTTCTACCGTTGAATGATGTCACCTCCCGAGCCTTATTTGCAAAGTGAATCTGGTCCTGGCAGGTTAAAGCATGTTGCCATAGAGGTAGGTACACTGTAGCCAACGGTTTCTTCATACAGCATTTTTATCGGAGTAGATTCACTTTTCAGTGTTGGAGTGCTGATTCTAAATAAAATAATATTCTGTCAAATCATGTCACATCTTTGTATCAATATATTTTCTGTCCTGAATGGGGTCTCGTAGCAGTAGTCTTACCACAGCTCCAAACTTACGCTACACACTTTACAGTCAACATTTCTTGACACATTTACAAGCTTAACATTTCATATTTAAACAATCTTTTCAAAATGAGAAAAGCATGTGTTTGAAGAGGTGCCCCAGCTGCCCTGCAGAAGGAAAGCTAAAATGTGTTCCCTCCTGTTAAAACGGGGCCCCTGAATGTGCCAACAGATCGGAGCTTGACCTCTGGAACACCACACTAGCTCAGCTCCAGACCTCAAGTGGATACAGCCAATTTATCTGATCACACCTAACTCAATACATCAGTCTAAAAATGGACTAAAGACATGGCACTGGGATTGTTCAAAAGGCTGGAAGAGTGATTGTGACAGACTGGGTGATACAGGTGAACAGTGAACAGAGTTAGAAGCAGTGACTGGTTGAGTTAAAGCAATGCAGGAAGTATTTATTTAGTTTCAGGTTTGGGAGCGATAACAGGGCATTTGTGAATGTTATTTTTCAATGGTGAGTCAGAAAGAGAGTATAAGCCATGATTATTCAAATGGACATGGTAATTTCTACACTATAAGCCCTGCAGCTCACATTTGCTTTCGACTAGGGATGGGACAAGATCTCGTGCCAGAAAATCTTGCAAGATATAATTGCTACAACATGCTTAAATTTATCTTGTGTGTTTTTTTCCTCCCATTTACAAAAAATGAGTCAAAATTGGTGATGTCTCTCTCTTTTGTAAAGTTGTAGTCCTTAAAAGTTGTGCTACAATAACAGCAAAACAATAATATCCAGTATCGGGTTGTGTCTTGTCTTGTGGCGACTGTAGCTCATCCCAGCCTTACATTTGACCTTGTTGGCATTTGTAATTTTGACATAATTCCAACTGAAAAAACAAAACAAAATTAGGTTAATAATGATTAACTTAACTGAGGTTCAGCAGCAAGACACATCAACCTTCTCACTAGCAAACCACACCTCGTTCACCTCCTCGATCATGCCTCCAATTACCCAGAACTCTCTACTTGAACAGCCCTGTCTGAACAACGTGTCTTGTCTCAGCTTTCTCCACCCCATATCTCATCTATCTTCCTCTACATCTCCATCTACAAGTGGACATGTCCTGAATCAACTGAAGTCTCTCGATTCCATCTATCCATTCATCATCAATAAATATCTTCTTTTGTTGGTGCGTGGTCCTCGATAGTTAATTGTATTTAAGTGGACCTGATTCTACAGCAGAATGAGTTGTTACGAGGTTTGCTTTTTCCAACTGATGCTTAAGAAGAAAACTTTATTGGTTTCACAAAGACATCCAATCACCTTCAAGAATAAGCTATTAAAATGAAGAGAAATTACTATTACAACCTTGAATCAGATTGTTTAACCAGAATATTAAACTCTTGAAACACCAAAGTAGTAATTCTGTACAAAGTCATTCTAGTCTCTCCAACTCTCAGGTTCTCTGTTTCTGATCATTTTCAGTAGCTATGCGTCTGTGATTATATACAATTTTACATCTATTAAGACAAATTTTACAAGGTTTCAATTGTCTAGTTGTACATCAACCCTGGTGACTAGAGATTCATTCATTTTCTACCGCTTGTTTCAGTTAGGGGTCGGGAGCCTATCCCAGTGACTTTGGGCCTTAGGTAGGGGAACACCCTGGACAGTGGCCAACTCGTTGCTGGAGACTACAACTATTCACTCTCTCATTATTTCACGCTGGGAGATAAACTGTGATGATCAGTTCTCCTTAACATGCATGTTTCTGGAGGTGGGAGTAAACCGAGAACCTAGAGAAAACCCACGGTGACACGGGAAGAACATGCAAACTCCATCAGAGAGATTGTGAGATGTTGATTGGCTCGACCCAGAAGTCAAACCCACAATTTCCTCATTGAAACCCATAGCTTTAAACACTCTGCTACTATGCACTGTGTTAGCGATACAGTATGTCATACAAAAAAAATATATTAAGGTCATGTACTATAATTTCACAATAAATGTCCTTGATCTCCAAGTCTTCCAAACACTTACTGTGAACCTATCAGAGCATAATGTACACACAACACTTTTTCTCAAAGCATCTTGAATTCATATTAGAATATGAGGTTTAGCATATGACCAGAAAATTACATGGAGACCTAAGGCGCATTTAGTGTAAATAATCTCATAATGCACACAAGGCGCCGTGGAACAGACTTCCTGTAGGCATCCTGGGTCCACTGAAGAACACTCCTATCATCTCTGAGCACCAATAACATGTTTTACACACAGAAAACATCCCTGGAGGCCAAACACTTTAGCGTGCACAATGGAACTGTTAGCGCTCCGAGCTAAAATCGAAAACTGAAGCATATTACAGAGCTTGCATGTTAGAAAGTGCATGTGTGTGTGTGTGTGTGTGTGGAACGGGACCTGGCTTCCATTAGAGCTGTGCATGATCAAATGGGAGGCAGCTGAAGCCAGTGCTGGAGCTGGTTAGCGGCCCGCCAACAAATCCAGAGCTGGAAGGAAGATTTTTATCAAATGCTCAAACGCAATGGGAGAAGGGCATTTATGCTTCCCTGGATACTCACTGCAGTGCTCATACACAGATATAACGCATGAAGAGTTAGCGTGTCGAAGAGAGGAGCAAAACTAACCCGCGGGGAGAAAATAAACAAAAGGCAAATGCAATAAAACAGCAGTAAAAGTCTTGCAAAATGCTATTGCCGGACTTTTTTCCAATTGGGGTGTTTAGCTCAAAGTAATATGTCATGGTTTCATTGCACCTCTAATCTGATAAAGCTTTATGGTTCCTGCTTCTATTGCCGTCATCTATTGTCATTTGGCGCTGACCCCCTCGTGAATCCAGGGCTCTCCCACCACCACACAATGATTGAGTTAGTATCCACGCCTCTCGCTGACATCACCATCCGTCTGTCTGTAGCGAGGTGGGCGGGTGCTCGGGATGAGAGATGTGAGTGATTTGTTATTTTTTGAACATAGGAGGAAGAAGGAAGGAAGTTATGGTATGTTTTGTCTCCCTCAAGAGGCAAAGAGGTGAGGGTTCTGCCTCTGGACCACCCTTCTGAGACGGATGAAGTTAAACTGAGGGCTGTTTTTACAAAGTTAGGAAAGTTTGATCTGTCGGACAGAAATGAAGAAAGTATTCATTTCCTGAAAGTTAAAAAATAAAAATAGCTATTCACATACAGCTTAGCTTAGGACTCTGTGCACAGAATGTCAGTTAGCTTGTTTATACTAAAGATCTCAAACAAACTAATGAGAAGTTGAACTTTTAAATTACTTTTTCACTTAAATATTTTGATAATTGAACCTTCTGTGTCTGTACATTTATTTATGCTTCTGTTCAACCAAACCAAATGTGGAAAAACTTAAAAAAAAAACGACTTTTCACTTTAGCTATTAAAATCTTCTTTTATAGTAACTGTAAGCACAATAATGATGATGTTTGTGTTCATATAATATAATGACACACAAATATAATTTAATTGTGCATCAATCCAGCCCAGTGAGTGTTTTTAGGCTGGATATTTTTATTCACATTTAGAGAAAAAATGACCAGACACAGACAAAAACAGTTCTCTGTATTATTTAGATCACAAATATATTATTTGTTCAATTATCCCCTTCAATCTATGAATTATTGACCTTGTTTATAACATTTTTTCAATTAGAATTTTCTGCCTCTCCCCTCGCAAGATGGTTCTCTTGTCATTAAAATAATCATTGTTCTGTGCTTATGAGTACTTCCTGTTAGCGTTACACAAGTCTCCTATACGGTCATTCCTCTTATTTGCAAAGTATTTAATATGTTTTCTGTAGCATTTACCACAATTCTCTGTTCACTGTCTGTTCTTTCGAGTATTTATACATTTAAAGCTGGTGTGGTGAAAATATTATTCCGTGCCAGAGCCACATCAGTTGTAGCTAACTTCTGTACTTATGAGTATTTCCTGTTCAGTTAATTTCTATGAGGTTTTGACTACATCAGTCTAAAATGAATCAATTTTTGGAAGATCAGACCGTGAACAGTGGGTTATTGTGGATATCTCAGAAAACAAGTTAAAGACTTTACAAATCGGAAGAATACTCAACAAATACACTTTTATAAAGAGTTGTCTTTGTGTTTAAATGCCAACAATACCAGGAAACACTCGTAGGAGCAGAAGTTAGTTAGTTATTGCATATCACCCTGCATGACAGAGAAGGTAACATGTTTGCTGCTTTAACAGAGCAAAACAGGAAGTGTGTTGCCAAGACAAGTGGGGAAGGCGAATAAGGTGAATACACACTCACAGAGGTTATTTTACTTGAAAATGACAAATCTAAAAAAAAACAATCTGACTAATCAAACTGGATGTTTAAAGTTACTAACAAATACTTCAATAAAAACACAGATTTTCCGGTTGTTTCTGGGTTAACACATGTGACTTTGGACTTCTCGAAACAGGCCTACAGTCTTACATCCTGTGAATGGTTCCGTGCAGGCTCCAAACCCAAACAGACTCAACATGTGGTGGAGGTGACCCCTTCCTCCCTTTAACCCACTGTATCCACAAACTCAGAACTGTGAACTTCCCTACATGCTCTATTGGACTTTACAGGCCCGTGTTGGCGACTTAATTCAATTTTGGAATTTATGTTTATTTCACAGCAAATCCACCAGACGAAACCCAGCTCCTTTTTTTTTTTTTTTTTTTCAGGTTGCTCACATATGGCCCTGATTTATTGTGTGTCTGCTTTTTCATGCTACAATAACACCATGAAATTGTGAATAGAAATATCTTCAGTGTGTGATTCCCCGTGGCCGGAGTCCGTATAGACAATGATAAGGCTAGGGCGGAAAATGGAGGATAAGATCGCCATAGCTACTGCGAGGTGGCTTTTATTAAGATGAAGATTCTCTGTACTTTCACGGTTGAACGATACCAGAGAAGAAAAGTTTGCTTGCACATGTTCACTCTTTTCTATATGTTTAGATCATGTTACATATATTTTCTGTGAGAAACTGTGCCCCCGTTTACAGCAGTGCACCGAATTCCTGGTTTGAATTAACTGGAAACATGCTTCCACCAGTGATAAGTATCAGAGAGGACAGGCCACAAGATTACTTTGGATCTTAGAGCGGCTTCTTTTGATTTTTCATTTTGGACACGAGATAAGAAGAGGTCTGAGCAAACACGGAAGGGCACATACTTCAGATGAACCGCCATGGTGAGGAAAAACCTCGCAAATATATTTGACTTTTGTAAAGTAATGGGCGAATTCAGTTTTTACAATATTATTTGGACTTTAAATCAAGAGTTCTGATGTGAAAACTTAAAGTAAATGTTGACCTATTTTTGTATTTTGTAAGTATAAATTATAAAACTACAGCATGAGTAGATTATAATGATAGTAACTTATATTTTGGTCATTGTGAAATACAAAATTGACCTAAAACAGCTTAGAAATAGAAAAGTCCACAGACTTTCTGTTAATAACTGCAGAACTGAGAAGTTCTACCTCATCAAACAAGCAAGATGACATTTTTAATCTTGTATTATATCCGCTAATCGAGGATCAGGACATACACAAAATGTCAAAAACGTTTGATGAGCACGTTGCAACGCCTTTTTTACGTGAATATGTTACAAAAAAAAGGAAAATAAATTTAGTTTCTTTTTTTAATAAGCAAATGAAAAATAAAAACACTTTTATTTATATTTATTATTTTTACTTGAATTAAGAAAAGTAATTGTCCCTTGAATCAAGAGACCGTATCTTGATCCAAATTTACCAAAATAATTGTTTAACTGGTTGTTTAACTGGTCACACTTAGTCACGCCTAGTCGAGATTAGGTGAGGGTTGTTGAAGCTACTTGCAGTTGTGTCACTCGTGTAGTGTGTGGGTGCCTGAGACTCAACTCTCATTCCAATCGTGCAGTTTGGAGCAGAAAAGACTAGACTAGACCCCAGTCACAGGTTTTTAAACCTTTGGGCTGTTTAGGAGGAGACACTGCACCAGAGATGTCCGTAGAGACATGTGCAAATAAAACGGTAATGGCGAGGTAAATAGTGGAAGTTCTCCCTAAATATCAAATGTACCATTTCAAAAATGCTCACATGCTAGATTTTTCACTTTTGAACAAAGCAGAAGCGCTCCATAAACAGTAGAGAAGCACACTCAGCCTTCAAGTTTAAATTTGTTTTACTTTTGAATGTGAATATTGCCTAGACTTTATTTTGATTTGACATAAGACTTCACAAAGCCCACTAAGATGTCTTCTATCAAAACAAGGCAAGTCTATGTTTTCCTGATGAATGTGAAGGATTCATTATGCATGTAAACTGACATATTGAAATCATTTAATAGTGCTCTAAATGCTAAAAGCTTTGAACTTTTCTGACCAGACTGGCTCAGTTAATGGTGCATAATGAAATCACAGACTCCATGACTGACCGCTCTAAAAGATCGAGGCTCGCATAGAAGAATAAGTAATAATCTGTCAAATGGTAGCACATTTATCAACAGAACATTTTCTTTCCTATAAACTGTAAGTGTGCTTGTTCTTGTTTTAGCGTTGCTCGGTGTAGCTTTTCTGTGATAAAAAAGTACTTGTTGTTGTGAATGAACTGAAAGCTTGAATGAGCAACGAGTGAATTCATGCAAATAGTTTGTTTATTTCCCTTCTTAAAACTAATATGACAGATGGTGGCAGTGTTCTATTTTTGATTACTGCTGTAAAACTTACCAAGAGGTTAAATTGAGAATTATGAAGAAAACAAAGCTTAAAACAGTATTATTTCTCACATCCTTAAATGTCAAAGTGCAAAGATAATTGACACACAATGGACACAGTTTTCTGGAAAAGATAGACAATATTATTTATTAAATTATAAAAATATATATATATCCAATTCTAAAATTAAACTTATAACATCTGAAACACATATTTTATCTCATATTTACATTGTGGTTGCTTACAGTTGCAGAATTACACCTGCATGCTTTATGTCATATTTGTTGGACGAATGAAATTATAAACCTCATCAAATACCCACATTGTGTGAAAACAAGCTAAATGTTTAGTGAAATGTTACAAATAGTGATGTTCCCTTACTGTAAAAAAAAAATTTGTCTAGCCTGTCAATAGCAGCTTACTGTGCCTATAAGACTTAAGTTAAGGAGCTAACTTTTTAATTAACATTGTGTTTTCCACTAAAAGTACATTATACATTTAAATGTTTAGCTCTCATCAGAAGCCAAATGCTGCACTCTGATTGGCTGTGCTTGGGTGGTCCTCTCTAGTTTCACTTTGTTGTTTGGTAAAGGTTTATAAGCCGTAATTGCACCTAAAACATGTTGATATTAGCCATGTATCAAAGGATTTTTAGGAAGTTTCCTGATCAAAACCTAAATTGTTTGCAGTGTGAAATCAGCTTTAACTATGCAACACACCAGTGAATTCACTAACCTCTAAACAAACAGGTCGAGGACCGTTATAAAAATTCTATCCTAATTAAGAAAACACTGAAACTACCACTGAAAGAAAATATGCTTTAAATTGAAAAAGAAAGACAACTCTAAGTCAATACATTATATCCCTTCAGTCTGTCCTGTCCTGCTCTTGCTCAAAGATTATGACATCTCGTTTATTGCTTTTCCATTGCAACTCCTCTTCAGAATACCACAAGTTAGTTGTCTTATTGGTTGGTTGGTGGTTGTCATTTGGTTGTTTTTAGTTCAGGTCATAAACATCACTGTGTTGGAGACTGGTGACTTCTCTCAGTCCAGCATCTGCAGGTCAAAGTTCATCTCACGACTTCCAAAACAGGACTTTAGAATGGTAAATGCTAGTTAGTCAAGAGGGATGGTGATTAAGTTTAGGGAAACGGGTAAGCTTAGGAAAAGGGTTAGGGTAATGGGTAAGGTCAGGAACAAAGGTTTGAGTAAAGGTTATGACAAAAAATAAAACTCTCAAAAAAAATCTCACTTCTACACTATCTTGCGCTAACCCTTCAGAATGTGCCTTCTCAGCTCCCGCCAAATCTCAGGAAAGTTCTTCATAAATCTGATACTTTTAAGCTCTTTTGGATTATTAAAATGATCAATAACACGATGAATATACATAGACCCCAGCTGCTATAAATCCTCACGAGTTTGCATCCTCAGCTCTGCGGTTTGGTGTTACCGTGACGACCGCGCAGGTGAGCCGTCAGCTGTTTTACATCACTGATAATGAGGCTCTCCCCTGACCCCGGCCGCCACTCCCGGTCCCGGCGTGATGGATGAGACCCCCCCACCCCCCTCCTCATCCTCATCCTCCGCTGCCCTTTGCGTGGTGGCCTACATCTGGAACAAAGATCACGGCTTTTTTTTTTTCTCCTAATGCGGCGTTCCCAGCGAGGACGTGACCGGACTGATGTGTTTCTGCCAAGCCACCAAAGTTGTTCGCTTCCTCCGTTTCCATCGGGGAGAGAAAAAAAGTTTGACATGTGATGTTTTGGTGATGTATGAGCGCTGAGGCAGGGGTTTAAGATATATATCAATGTAGTAAATGCTGTGTTTTTCCCTTTATCTCACGTTATAGATGTCCCCAAACAGTAAAACTAGACAGATTTGGGATGACAAGCATAACGTTGAGAGAAGATACTGTCCAATTTTATACTCACTGTGGGCTTTGGAAGTAAATTTACTGTGATATTATTTGGTGACAGAGGTGAGACAAGTCGCCAAAATATGCAATAAATAATATATTCATTGAGTATAGGAAAAATTTAAGCAGAAGCATTAGTAAATTTGTCATGTAGTAGTTTTCCCTCTGATTGGCTAGTTCTTGCCAATTCATTCTGGTTTGTGGAAATGTACAGTGATGCCCAATTAACTTAAACATGCATGTTTTTGGAGGTGAGAGGAAAGCCACGGTGACACATGCAAACTCTGTATTTATTTTTTTATTTATTGATGGTAATGATCATTAAGATTATCAGTCAATCGGATTATTTCAAGCTTTTTTTTGTCATGATCAGAAAAGCCCTGTACTCACCTACCACCTATCTCCGCCCACTCTGTATTTGTAAATAGTCAGAATATTTACATTCATAGTAAAGCGTGTATGGTTTAAAAGAGTCACATGGCCACTTTGCAACAAAAAGAGCAAATCTTAAATCTGCTGCTTGCAACATTAAAACCTTACAATAAAGAGTCGGGGTTTATCAGTTTTGCTGTTTTGCACAGGAAGTAAATGGACCTCTTTCTATTTCGAAGCTGTTTTATATTAATTTTGTATTTTACAAAAAACTAAATGTAAATTACTTATGTACATTGATTAAAGTAAATTCAAACGAATGGATTTGCAAAGGTGCCGGTAGTGCCGTCTTCCCAGCTTCATACAACAAATGAGCAGTAGGCTATAATATTTGAATTCTGACGTCTGGTAGTTTTATTAGCTTTGACTGCAAAATAGTGTTCCAGATATTAACTCTTAAGACTAATTCTAACTGCACTCTTTTGAAATATTAACAGTGGATGTAGTGAACTTTTGAAATTGTTACTAGAAACTTGTTTTTATAAGGAAATTAAGACTAAAATACAGTAAATACAGACTTAACTAATCTGTCACTATTGAAAATCCATTTATCCATACTAATTATACATTTGAAATCATCTATTCGTTAATTTTACACTTGAATGGTGCTTCAATGTTTTACCCATTATGTATGCAAGTAAACATGCTGACCATCATTCAGCTACTCTACCAGCATTATATAATAAGTGACCATAATAGATCAAAATTAAGAGATACAGTATATTTCTGATGACTGGAGCCTAAAGAGAAGCTGATGTCACTATGAACATTCCCTTATTAAGGCTTGAAAATGGAACCGATTGGCACAGTTGGGTGTCTCTTATTTCAAGGGGCTATCTGGGTGCTATCAGTAATTAGCTCTTGTCGGATTAAAAGCACATGTATTCACTGTATTTATTCCCAATCCAATACCCGCTGGCTAAACAGTCCCAGCGCCTCCAGTCCTTTGCTCTGCTTTTGCAATATAACCCAATTTGTTGTTGAGCCTTGTTAAAATCCAAATAAAATGTAGTGTTCTTGGATATTCAGAGGAGCTCTCGGTGTGTGTTGGATGAGGGTGTCCATTGTAAAACGCAGAGTTGCATCATTAGGGGTTTATTGTTAGGCTGTCCTGAAGTTATTGCCGTCTTTGTTTTGCTTTTCAGACCCTAGCGCTGCTCTCATTTCAAGAACATTCGTGTGTTGAAGGTGTGTTGCAGGCAGCATGTGTAATGAGCATGAGGTATCTGTGTCTGTGGCTGCACTTTTCACAAACTTCATCACAAATATAAACAACAGTGATGTCCAAACTTCATCAAGAAATTAAACACAGACTAAATGGAGGGTTGATATGGTTCATAGAAAAGTGAACATATAATGAAAAATTGCTTAGATGTCAGTGTACAGGGGCGCATTAGTTTTAAGCACTTTCTAAGTTCTGTAGGACTCACACCAAAGGTACAGTCAGTGTACACTCCGGGATATGATGTGCATGATTTCTTGCCTTTTTGCGTGATTATGTTACGCCATATATATTGCACAATATGAAAAGCATAAAATAATTACATGTATATGTATGTCAATGTATGTATGTATGTATGTATGTATGTATGTATGTATGTATGTATGTATGTATGTATGTATGTATGTATGTATGTATGTACAGTATGTATATGTATGTACAGTATGTATGTATGTATGTATGTATGTATGTATGTATGTACAGTATGTATTTGTTTTAAGCCATAATTGCTTGAATCAAGAATAAATCTGCTTAAAGTCTTGACAAAAGTTTTTGAACCTATAGCATTTTCTGCTCAAAATATTTGTCATTTTGTCTTGTTTTCTAGACTGGTCAAATGTTCTTAATGCACTGAGAGATTATTTAATTTGAAATAAGATATTTTCACCTCAAACAAGGACATTTTCTCATTTTTTGAAAAGTCTTTTTTGCAATGGAGCGTGAACCAAACACCAGTTTTGGTTGAAGCCACATAGGGACATTTTCTTTGGGTTTAACAGGTAAGTTAGGCTTAGGTTAGGATAAGATTTTCGTATAATATACAAAATCAATAACCACCATAGAAATGTACTGGGGCTGCAACCTGTGGTATATTTACGCAAAGAAACCTGAATTCCTGCTAATCATATACGCTTTTGACATGTCGTGGTATTAATACACTTTCTTGTGAGATCAGGTAAGGCATGTGGCTTTATTTTTCTAGATTTTTTATGAGTTGTGAAGTTGATTTTTCACTTAAAGAAAGCTACATGATGCAAAAAATTTTAGAGGGAAAAAGATCAGATTTTCTTTAAAATGTCACAAAGGTTAAAAACCATGTATAAAATGCATTACGTATTGCTGCTTGGGCTAAATTTTCATTTATCAGAACCAAAAATGTTCAGGTATGGGAGCCAAAAAAAAAACTCGCTATGTGAACGGGTTTAATTCAGAGATATATATACAGTATTTTTTACTATATATTTCAAAGCACAGTTTTTAAGTCACTAGCATTTGATCCTTTTTGTGTCCCAGCCACAAGATCATGTTTTATTTTGTAGTAACTCTAGCTCTTACTAAGTATTTGAATAAACGCCTTGGATAAACCTGCCTAGTTAAATTGCAATCTTAAGCCGACACTTAGTGGTTAGGTGGAGAAAATGCTGCACTTACTTGTATTTTAATAGAAAACCTGTTTGCCAACTTTTTCTTAACAAGCCACTCAATAACACTCCAAAATAAGTGGCTATTGACTAGAACCTCTGATCAAGTCTTTTAGTGGTTTCTCCACCATTGACTTTCCCTCCGCACATTTCAATGAGGGGCTAACGGTAAACGTAGTCAATGGCACCAGTTACTGCACATCTCTAATTACTTTATTTCAGCAGACTTTGCCGATACTGTGCTTAGAGAATGTATGTGTGTGGTCCAGTGCAAGTGGGTAAGTGTGTCTGCAGCATGCATGGAGCTGTTGTGAAAGTAGCAGCCAGAGGGTATGATTTATAATGCTCAGCAGGTTATAACTCATTTGGTACTGAATTTCGTTACACCCATCAGTAATGCCCTTGACAGAATGTAAAGCACAGACAAAGCGCAGTGTCCAAAGATAGACATTTTTGGGTGTGACTATAGAATCTCTACACATAAATTACCGCCTTGTAGGACAAGTTGATTGTAGCATGGACAATAGCTAGTACTGTTCAGTCACTGCATTGAGATGAGGCAAATAGTTGTCATTTTATCGTTTTTACTGCAAAAATCCAGCTCCTCTTTTGGCCTCATGTAATTTCGATGTGCCGCTGCTAATGATTGGAATTTGGTTCCGAATTTTCTTAGATTCTAAAATGTTTCTTTCTGTTTTTAAAAGTAAAGTGAGGGACATTTTTAAAGACTCGTGTAAATGTTTTACAAACTGATGGTCATTTCTATGTATTTATTTATCTTTCTGTTTGTTTTACTAATGATTGTTTTTGTGTGTTTTGTCTGACTCCCTCTCCCCTTCCCCAAAAGTTGTTCTTAATGTTTTGCCTGGCAAAATAAAGGTAAATAAATAAATAAATCTGGTATGCATCTTGTACACTGCAAGTATGCATACACAACACAGTCTCACAAGAAGGCGTACATTTACCACGACACAAAACCAGTGTATTTTGAGCACGATTTTAAGGCTTTTTTTTGCGTAGTTATGTTTCGCTGTAAAAAAAAAATTACATAAGATTTCACTAAAATGGGTAATTTTAGGTCTGGGGCTTGGGTTAGGTTAAGATACATTACCACATAGAAGTAAAATGCTTGTTTTAGACAAAACTTTAAAAATTGCAGTGAGTAAATCTTATGAAATGCTGGATTTGGAACAGCTGTGGCTATAGTCTGTATGGTCAATTTTTAAGGAACCAAAAATCTGTGCTGTTCTGGGGTGAATCAGAATTAAATATTTGACTATTTTTTCACACTATTTTGCAATGTTTAGGACTGATTATCCCCGTCAGTGTTGGTCCTATACGGTCTGTTAATTTCGTGTTCCATCCCTAACCACAGACTACACACTTTCAAGATGAACAAACTCCTCGTATTTACAGTAAATGTCAGGTCCAAAGTGTCTGATTTCACAACAGGCTCAGCTCCATTAGCACACTTTGAAACACAGAGCAGCCAATACCCTGCTTCATCTGAAGCTCACCTCCATAAGTCTTTGTGCTGAAGGTTCGATGGTATCTCAGTAATAAGTCTGTTATAATGGACTGTTTTTGCCAGGCCTTTATTAAAGCAAAAAATAGCTCCATGTTGTCTTCCTGTTCTTATGAAGAGGCTTGTTTTTCTCTCCGATGTCCTGATGAGAGCTACATTTATCTGTAAAAGCTCGCCACACTGACTCACTATATTAGTCAATGTCTTTTTCAGCAAAATGTTTTCTGAAAAAAAGGACCGGGTTGGTTCTTGATGTTGTGTGCTAAAAGGTTCAACATGAGCGTGCACTGCGATTAGAAAAAAGTTCAAAAAGTTAAAATAATAATAAGATGATTATCATTATCAGCAAAGTAGATTTTATGGAAGAATATAACACGTGGCAAACTATACTCAACATGTCTCCAAAGCTAACCCTTCGCTTTCACACTTTGAAAACCTGAGTACTGTCAGAGCATTTCAACAGGGAATCCCTTTTCTCATTCTCCGACACTAGATTGTCTTCAGCTGAGGCCACATTGTCATGAACTGAAATTTGCTGTGTATGAGATGCTGCACCATGATACTGACCTTTCCCCACAATCAAAACTATACAGACAGCATGAAGATAAGATACCAGGCACTGAAACCATTCAACAGCTGCTAAAGACTACTGTATAGATAAAGACTGGGATAGCTTGTGTGCACCTCAGCCTAAAAAAAAAAAACGATTAGTGTAAGTTTGGTTGACCCTGAAAGCTTGTCTCGGGTCGCGTAATATTTGGACAGCCTAGTCCAATTTAGCCCGTCATATCTCCATCTGCCTGGCTGTTTATCCACCTCAAATGGGAATTGAAAAGCATGAGGTAGGCCAGCTGTATGCGTTTATAGAGGCATGGTAGCAGACGGGGGGAGTGGGGACCTGAATCTAAGGGGAATTTGCAAGCAGTGGCCATTGAGACTGGCGCCTCTATACGTTCACAGTGCCAATGTGTCCCCGTTCGTTCACCAAAACTGGAAATGTGCAGTCGGTCTGGCTTTTTTTTTTTTTTTTTTTTTTTTTTTTTTTCATGAGCTGATGCCAAGACTGTGAATGCTTCAAACTTTGTGGGAACAAAGTTGTTCTTTATGTTATTATGAAGTCTCTTTTACGTCTGAGGCTTTGGAAAAGACTCCTTTGTTACTCACATGTACTGCTAATAAACACACATGATTAGAAATTTGTTTTGCATAAAGTTTGATCTCCATTGTGTCCTAAGGAAATTTTTTAAGCTTTAAAAAATGTTCATACATACATACATACATACATACATACATACATACATTAAAAACGCCAAAGCTAAAATAAAATTTTAAAAAGTATTTTTTGTGTGGGGAACCAAAAAACAAACACTGGCAGATGCAGTCAATGCAATGTATGCAATGTAGACTCTGGTTATAAATGTCTTTTCATAGTAGAAGAAAATGGGAACACCTTGGGGTCCCTCTGGAGGAGTTGGGGAAAAGTTTAGGTAAAGAAAGTTTGTGAGGCCTGCAGGATAAGAGTAAAATTACTATGAAGAAGGGTGGAAAACTAGCAAGTATCTTAGGACTTAGTTTCTGGAATCAGCTATCGCTGCATTAACAACGCAAGTAGACTCTTAATGATAATACCCTTGATTATAATAGGTATTCCTGATGTCTGAATATTCAAACAATGACAGCAATTTCTTTCCAAGCACATTACAGTGTATAATTAACCGGCTGCAGGTGTATGGCTTTCTCCCTGTGATATGTTCTTCTTATGGCTTTAAAAACGGTACATAGTGACTTAACTTGAACAGGCGTCTCAACAAATAACGATGAGCAACGACACACAAATCTACAGACTACAAGGCTGACATCCAAGGCTTTCCTTTCACCTTGGAAAGAATGGTTGGAATTTTGAGGTAGTCATATGAAGGGCACTTTGCTAAAATAGTAGAAACAGTAGAAAGTTAAGATGTGTGCTGTGTATAAGTCAAAGACAACTATGGTTTTGATGTTTGGATTTTGAATCAGCAGTGGAAGCTCTAACTTAAATTCTTCTAGAGGAAGGTAGAAATGAAGAAGCTTCTACTAAAGAAGTGAGTTTTATCTGTATAAACAAAAAGGTTTTGTTAGTCCCGATTAGCACATTTGCTACTTTTTTGAATGTCTTTGAAATGTTAATTGTTATCAAATCATAATTGGTAGATCCCTTATGCGTTATCTTCAAGGCTACACTGAGGTTACAGGTTCAGGTCTGGTCTGGGTTTTCAAAGAAATGCTTTTTTCACAATAAAGCTGGACTGCCCAAACATTTTGTTGTAAATTATACACCTTTGCCTTTTTACTTAAAAGTATACTCTAAATGCAACACAAAAATAAGACTTGTGTGTGCAGTCTGAATTGAGTACTTTAGTTCTCATCAACAGTCAAAAGCATTGCTCTGATTGGCTGCTCATGGGTGGTCCACTCCAGTTTTACTTTGCTTTCTGTAAACTTAGTTTTTAAGCCATAATGGCAGCTAAATGTAGAATTTGTGAGTATATTTTTGCAGATTGAAATATCTACTTCAATTTTTGCAACATGAAAATTAGATACCCCAACATTAACAATTACGATTAAAGGTTCCCAGATAAATTATATTGAGGGATCTTGTTTTGTCCAATGGAGGTTGATCTGATCAACAAGAGAGTGATTGTTTAGTGATCAATCATTTATTTACAATGCAACTGTTCCTACACAGTGGGAAGTGACTGACAGTTTCTTTTACTGGGCACAAATTCTGTGACGTTTAGTTGTGTTGGAGGTGTTTAATAAGAAAAGCCAAGGTGTAGGAGCATTGTGCGTGGGTGAGTTTGAGTGTATTGAATAGGAAAGTGTGCCATTTCCAGGGGCTGTGTGACATTTGTGCTGAGTAGTGGTCACCCATGGCGGTCAGCGGTGACGTACATGTGACAGAAATGCTGACCCCATCGGTCAATCTAACCGCCGCTGTGCTGACCTGCATTCTGGGAAGGTTCCTGTGCAAATGCAAGTGCCACATCTCCAGAGTTCATTAACCTCTGTGTGTAAACTTCAGCACAGCCACTACTTCTAGAGAGTGTGGCAATAGCATTAGAGTTGTTGTGTAGTCACGATACAAGTCCTGTTTAAGTTTTCATTGTTTACGTCTAAATCACTTTGGACTAGTCTGAGTGGTGTTTGACAGAAGTTTTAAGTTTTAAGTCTTTTCATTTTTACTTAGTCATTTTCAATCAAAGGCATTTTACTCGATTCACAAAAAATGAAGTTACCAAAGTGTTCTCATGGCTTGCGTGTCCATATCAGGCCATGACAATTGCATGTCATGATGACGTGTTTATTTTTTAATGTGTTTATTGCACACCCAATTTTTGGGGATTATTTGTTTATTAACGCGGAGATAGGCGATACCCAGTATGCAGAAAAAGTTGCTGCTGATTGACCAAGCTGTAGTTGAGTCAGTGCTGTTGTTCACTAACTAGAAGAGTTTCTCACTGCGTAAATCAACATTAGAGAATGAAATTCAGAGCCCATAAACGTTACATTCAGGTGAGTGAAAAAACGGAGAGAAAAACACCTGTCTCAAGCTTCATACTGGTTCAGACCTGATCCAAACAATCCTGTTTTAATGTTTTATTCAAAGAAGTTTCCCCAGCCACTAGATGGACAGTGTCTCTTTCTGCATGGGACATGCACAGTAGAGCGAAAGGGACGTCGACCGATAATCTCCATGTGATTTGGTTGAGGACAAACAGGGGTTAAGTTTAGGTCTGAAGTTACAAAAATGGGTAAGTTTAAGTCTGCACCTCAAATTGGTTAAGGTTAGGATTTAGGGTTGGTTAGTATTCATGACAAATAACACTTCTTTACATCCACCATAGAAATGAACTGGACAGCAACACGTGAAATAAACACATACAAAATATAAATTGCATTCTTATGACATGCTGTTTCAAATTGCATGGTATAGTGAGAAAGGCTGAATTACCAGGGTTTGCCTATCACAGAAGCTAACAGCTCTCAGTCGAGTTTGCATTTCCTCTAAGCACTTCAGTTTTCCATAATCTCTATGTAGCATAAGGAGATAGTACAATTGATTTTTATAATATTATTCAACAACGTCACATGAGAAAAAGGTTCAGGACCTGTAAGTTGGGACCCCTAACCTTGATGACGGAGGCAAGGTTTAAGTTGTTACATGTAAACATTTGTGAAGTTAGCTTTAATACTTCAAATCCAATTCATTATCATTGCTTTCAAAGTAAAGAGTCTCATCTCGACAGTCTCGTTCTCATGTTAGACACAGTTCACTAAAAACCAAAAGAAATCACAACGTGGTTACATAAACAAAAAGGTAAGACATGCATCAGCAGATCTCGGACATCTGTGGCCCCTGAGTTGGACTTTTGTGCTGCTCGGACAGGAACACATGGCCCAGAGCCACCACGGAGCTTATCCACCTGACACAGCAACAAACAACCACAAACTGTGTAGATCTGGCAACACACACGGGCCCAGTGGCACTGCAACACCTGGAGACACAGCGTAACTGCCCACAGCACAGGAATCAGAAAGAGATGCGAGGTCAGAGGGCTTTTATTAGCTGACATGTATAACCAATTAGATGACTCAAGGTGCAAATGCAGGACCACACTGAGGGTACCATCATCCAGTTTTGAGCTAGCTTCATAATCAGTCTGATGATTAACTTCAGCAGGTTTTAGGTTCAGTGAACACATCTCACACACACAAAAGATCCATGTTTCAAACTTTAAAGATCTGCTTGGATGTTGAGTGGAAATCTGCAGATCTCAGAAAAAAGCCGCCTAATTCAGCTAACGTGACTGTGCAGCCTCCACCCTGTTCTGAATATTAATCAGTGTTCCCAGTATCAAGCTGGCATCCAATCCCAACAGATGATGGATGAAGCACCAACTGGACTATCTCTCCTCCGCTCAGCTCCATTCAGATACAGCCAAATGATTTATATTTGGACTGCCTCTTCCTCATTGTCTTCTCACTTTTGATTTTCTTTTTTGGCATTGCATTGTATAGACTGGAAATCTTAGCTGCAATGCTGTTTTTGGTTTTAGGCAAACTCTGCTGAAGTTATCTTTTACATTATAAATCACATTCATAAGAGACAGGGTGTTGCAAACTTTTTGGATGTATCTGGAAAAATTATGTATTTGCAACATAATTGTTGCGGTTAAGGATAGGATGTTCACGCGACATGGTCTCACAGAAATGTGTATCTGTACTACGACATGTCAACAGCGTATCACGAGCAGTATATGCCATTGTTTGCGTGTTTATTCAACCAAAACAGCTGCCTATTTTTCATATAAGCAGGTGTTTTGGGTTTAAAAGCTAAGTTTAGGTCTGAAGTTACAAAAATGGGTAAGTTTAGGTGTCAGGATTGGATCTGAATTTGAATGAAGGATTTGAATTAAGATTGTGTTCATATTCATAAATCATAACACATCTTTACATGATACAGCTCATTTATTGCAGTGGATGTGAGGCAAAAACAATTCTTCTCACTGAGAACTGGTGGTCAGATTCTGAAAGTTCAATATTGAAATTGCCATCAAAAGTCAATTGATCCTATTTAATTATTTGATTTGGACAAATCTCAATGTCAAAATATATATTTAAAAATAAATTAAAAATCCTGAAGTGGTTTTAACTTGATGTATCACAGCTCTGGCTTTATGATATGAAATGTGTTTCAGTTCATATAATGTCTCCTGTATATTTGAGTCAACGTCTCTTTTTGTGCCCTGATATTTGATATGTGGCAAAAATCAGAAGAAATACTGTATAGAGCTTTTTTTTTATTTTATTAGGAAACACATACCACTGTCTTACGTTAATCATACTGTAGAAATTTCATCGGTCAATCCATAATTCAGGCTTTACCATTGGTTGGCTCATAGATAAAGTAAAGACTTCAAAGTGTTCAGTTTGTCCGTGAAAGAGGTGGGACCAAATCATTGTTTTGAGAGTCTCCAAGTCTTTGGATCGATTTTGAAGTCAAAGAAAAGCAAGTTCATACCAAATCCCATGTCATGGGTTCTTAATGCTGCTTTCATTTGTGGAAAAGATGGTAAATTCCACTTGTGAAGTGGTAATTACGAGTGTGTTATGTTCAATCGTTTTGTGGTCGTGGTTAAATGAAACTGGATAAAACTCAATAAATATGTTAATCCAGTGTAGACAAGTAAATTTACATTTCACAATATCTACAAGATTGAGCTGAAAAAAAAAAAAAAAATTTTTTTTTTTTTTTTTTTATGCAGTAAGTGGAATCAATGTCGTTTGCCTGTCTGCCATATTTAACAGATATTGAAATATTTTATTAAAAATTAAAAATGTTTTAACTTCTTAATTTGTGATTTTTTTTTGCCGCTTTCTGTCATATTGAGAGGTCAAAGGTTATTTTCAACTCGGCATCTTGGGCATCAAAATAACTTTCCAGTTTCCCAGTAATAATTATAACATGAGGCGATGTTCTAATACTATTTCCAAGTGGTATTTACCATTATTCCCACATCAAATGAAGGCAGCATAAGTCCATGTTCTTATCTTTGAGTTTCAAGTTATTTAAAGTCTTTATGCTTACCCTAAAAATAGTTGTATTTTCTTTGATTCTTCAAATGTGTGCAATTTAACAGAAACATAGAAACGGCATTCATTTTTACTTTTAATCAGCAGTTTTCCAACAAAAAAAGTCTAAGAATATAGATTTTATTATTTTTCTTTGCTCCAAACTTCAAGGCTTTGACCTTATCTGATTAAAATGACCTAAATTGACAATTATACTTAACCGAATCTTGATTAAAATCCTGATAAATTGCACAGCCTTAATTACAGTAACGTTATGTTTTAAGGGCAAGTGTGAACTCCTTTTTTTAGCTGTCGACATTTGAAAAGTGACTCACCTTCTACAAAAGCATGTCATTCCAAGCAGATAAAATTCCGTATATGCCAAGTGAAATGTAATCAGCTTTGTTCTTTGAAAGACGAGAGCTAAAGTAATAAAGGTAAACTGGAGGTGACACTGGTTCTTTGTTTCATGATTATCTGTCTGTGTCCGTGTGCTGTCAGTCTTCCTCTGCACACTGACATTAGAGACACTGGCTTCACCTCCTGTGCTCTGTCTGCAGCCCCATTAAGTCTGTTTTTGTCCATATTTAAATGAAAGTTTGAATTATAAGAATCTAAGAGGACATACAGCTGTTAGCTTTAGCAGCTATAATGGCTAATAAATTGATTACCACAATGCATGCAGTGGAAATGCAAGAATAAATGTGTTTATGGGGATTTGGATTAATGCGCTTCATTTGTAATTAGAAAAGTTTTAAACCTTATTTATTATGAGTAAAAATTAGGATTATGGCTTTGATTTAATAATTTACAATCAGTGGTGCTTATTTCAGTTTTGTTTGTTTGTTTACTCGGGGTGTGAGGCAGTTCTGGTTTTTGTTTTTGCTAACTGTATGCTTGCTTCAGTAGCACTTTATAATAGTTAAGAGGTAGTCATAGTGGCACTTCTATGTGGTATTAATGAAAATGAATGTGTTTATAGTGGCCAGAGTCAGAGATAGAAGTGGTAACTATAAAGGGATTACGGTCGACGTCACTTTCCTTGGTCTGGAAGCAATGGGAAATTCTTTGATAAAAACAACAAAACGGGACTAAAGCTAGCTGTTTCGATCAGGTATGAACCAGTATAACAGACATCTGGCTCCTGAAGCATGAGGCAGTGTTTTTCTCAATTTTTTTCACTCACATTTATGGGTTGAAGAGTTGAATTTCATTCACAAATGTTGATTTAGCAGCGTAATTTTGCACAGGGATAAATTGTAGTTAGCTGACAACAGCACTGGTTAGTGTTACTGCTACAGTTTGTGTCAATCAGCCGAGGCTCTTTCTGCTATCCTGCAGCACCCAAGAACATAATAATTCTACTGCTGGATAATACACTTAAATGATAGTTATTTGTAGTGATAATGAGTCTACATACTGGTACATGTGTTGATTTTATTTAAGTGGATCTTTGCAATAATAAATGGTACTTACATCTCTATTTTTTCTAACAGCCATAACAGGTATGAAATATATATTTAATATTAAAAGAGTCGAACAAACCAAAAACATGTTTTTTTACAAATTATGGTTTAACATTGCTTAGCAGCGTGGGGTACTTACACTGCACCTTTTAGTAACTATAATGTATTAACTAATTAACAATGACAGATACATATGCAGATAATTAATAACAGTTCACTTACACTGAAAACAGATCGTATTATAAAGATGAATATTATGATTCTTTGCTGGTCAGATAGCATATTCACTATCTCAATTCAATTTTTGAATACAATTTATTTGTATAGACCAAAATCACAAAAACGGTTCGCTCAGAGGATTCACATGATTGTTGATTTAGCAAACAAAATTGTCAGAAAATTATTATTCTCATTTTTAGGAAATACTGACAGATTGTCTAACAACAACTGGATGATTGTTTCAGAGCATCCCTGTCCTTAGACCTTCCCTCTTGGCAAAAAAAACCCAAAACAAAATAAAAACACTGAGGGTAAAAGATAAACCTCGAGGAGAACCACAGTGAAGGAGAGATCCATTCCCATGGATGGACAGACTATAGATGTGAGCAGGACTGATACAATTAGAACTCGAAGTCGGTGGAGCTAAACCTGTGCAGAGGGAAACAATTTTCTAGCAGGACGACGACAGCCAATCAAAGAGAGGAGTAAGGGAGGAGTAAGAAACCTCTGGTTCTCAAAATTAGGTGGCATCCGATATTCATCTCTAACTCTGATAGCGAGTGGTATTATAAATAAACATATTGAAACATATAGTTACTAATTAACAGTTACTGACCCTGATATTGAGGCGAATTATAAAATTTCTAACAACTGTATTATGTGCTGTGTCAAACAATTATACCATGTTGAGTTTTTCTGTCACATTGATCGACGTTTGTGACTGATGACATCACACGGTAAACACTCTGGATTGGGGGCAGCTCAGGCTTTGCCAAAACCCTCTGTGTGGCTGTTGGTGGTCCTCCGTGTCTCTCGCTGGAGTTCTACCCTGAGGCAACTCCAAAATGGGTACGAACATTTCACTCATTTTGCTCCAGCTCAAGGTCGACAAAGCACGTGGGATTGATTACAGCTTATGGGGCCGCCAGGGTTTTCTTAAAATCCTTTTTTGACATGACAAGCACGACTAGAGGAAGACGGGTTATGTTTTGTTAAATATACAGTTGAGTCATACTTGAATTTCAAACCTAAGGTGCTATGTACAGTGCCATTTATTTTAAGTCTTGGGTATTGGCTGACTACGTTGAAGCCAGACCTTGAGCCTAGTGGAATTCACATTAAGTGGTAATTGTGCTGTCGTTTTATTTCAGGTTTCTCACAGCAGTTGAGTGTTGGAAAAAAGCCCAGAGAGGAGCTGGTAGTACCTGCAAGGTAAAGAGAATGTTCACTTAATAATGACCTGTCACATGTTAAGAATCTTAGTAATTGTATCGAATTATGTGGCCGAGTAAAGTGATGTGTATAAAAATGTTGAATTGGTCCTCATTCTCGAGGTCAGATGTGCTTAATATAGTTATTTTCTTACAATTTCATTGGGTAGTATACTGTAGTTATGTTTTAAAGACTTTAAAGAAAATATGTGGTCACTTACAAAGAGTTTCTTTTGATTTGAAGCTGAATTAACTTTGTTTTTATGAATATGTTGGGGATTTTGCTGTCTAATAATGAAAACCTATACATTAACAGGTGTTACTGGTATCTTTGGAGATGGATCAATGTAAAGCTAGCCTGAGGGACATTTTAAAAGGAGATATAGGCAGCTTAAAGTGTGCATGACAGTAGTAAACATGATCATGATTAAGATTTCACTAAACATTTAGCTTTTTTATACATTTACCCAATTTGGTTGTTTTTGGAAAGTGTATTATCAACTTTTGTCCAAATATGAAATTAGTGAAGAGCAACCACAACTGGACCAAAATTAACATAAATAACACAAGAGTGACAATATGAGTATTATACCTATAACACGTTCACAGTTAAATGATTGTTTAAACTCCCAGTGAACAGTGTCAGTTGTGTGTGAATTGTCTTTGCATTTTGGCGCTTTTTGATGACACGTGCAGGGATTCTGTTTAGAACTTAAATTACTTTCTGTAATTTTCTACTTTTAGTTGTCAATTTATTTATAAATTGCAACTTAACAGCTGTAAAACTATGATAAATATTCACCACAAAGACTTTCACAATAAACTAAATAAAAATTAGAAAAATATTATGATCTATCATATGGGCTTTCACAAGAGATTCCAAATAGTTAACTGTGCTTCTACCATAGCTACAAAGTAAAAGTTTATTAATAGGTAGAAGCATAAACACAGAAGGTTTTCTGTTAAATTGTAGTAGGCTGTTGTCACACTACGGTCAGGCTAGTTGTAATTTGAAAATAACTACGGCTAAAACACTCTAAAAAATTAAATTTATAATTAACACAGGCAACAAGTATAACAAGATAATAATTTCCAAGACATTCACATACAGTATAAGGTAAATTTCCGGTAAATAAAATGTGCTGTGCTGTGTCTTGAAGCTAATGCTAATATACAGTGAACCCAATAAATATTTTAAAATAACTCTGAACCAATTTTTTTTTTTTTTTTTTTTTTTACAAAAACAGCTTTTTTTTTTCTTTTTTAAATTGTACCTTGTTACCAATTATCATTGCATCAAAATCCACCCTTTTATAAACACTTAGACTGAAGTATTGAACTCGCTCACAGTGTATATTTAATTCAAATCCACTCTCTGCCCTGTAATATTTTTAAATAGTCATTCATTTTAGCTCAACACTGTAAATTCTCCTTAAGGAATGAATGGACCAATAAGAAATCTGCAGGTATTAGGCAACCTAAAGTAGCTGAGCTACAGCGCTGGGAAAAGGGCCTGTTGACCGCTCATGTCAAACATATGACACACATTGAATAAAGTGAAACGAGAGACAAGTGTGTTTGTTAATACTGCAGCCATCTTAACAGCTTAAGGTGGCAGAAACTTTGTAACCTATAATATTGGTAAATGGGACCCTTAAAGTCTCCAACCGAGAGCAAGCAAAGCTCATTTGTGCTTTTTAAGTCTTGCGCACACTCCACATGCAGTTCAGTTTTCCACCAAGTTATTTGGACTGCTCTCAATTTCAAATCTCAGAACAAGAAGCTATTTCCTCTGCATCTGGTCCCATTTTCTCTCGTGCACAGTCTATTTTCCACTCGCAAAGGAGGCTTTTCTTTCTTTCATCTTCCTCCTGCTAAAGCCAGTCTACATGGAGTGTCTGGACAGGCTTCTCTCTGGTTTGTGGAGTGTTATCCTTACATTTACATGGGCGTGTAATTGTTGAACTTAGCAGTGTGTTCATTCATTAGCGTGCACTCCCTCTCCTCATCGCTCTACATTAGCTCTGACAGTAATGAGTTGCCAGAGCTAACCTCTTAACTGGCCTGATGCATGCTTGTGGCGCACTCACTCACGGCTGCTCGGCTGAAATGGAAACATGCTTACTCACATTTTTCCTCTACGGGCTGTTTGTGTTGTAAGGAAGGCTGCTGTTTTAGAGAAAATTCTGTAGTTTTTGTTGAACATTTGTCAAAGATGGTTTTATTGCTTAGAATATACTATGGCTGCACCATTTGGAGGAAATAAATGGTCATGATTTGATTTGTGATATACTTGTGGTGTGAAAAAAATCTTGAGAAAGACAATTAGGCTTTAACTGGAGGCTGTGACCTTCCAGTTTTACAGGGGAAAGCAAAAAATAAGCAGCTGTTGGATATTCTCAGGGGTTTAAAGTCATTGCGAATACTCACATTACTGTAGCTGAGACCAAACAGGTATTCATACTTAAAGGTGCAATACCTGATTTTGATTCTTTCAGTATAAACAGAAAAAATAGTTCACATCAGTCCACATGCTTTGCTCACTTACCTAATGCATTCTGAGCCTCAGCACAATGTGTTTAAAGCTTTTTTTCACAGCTGTTAAGAGCGAGATGTGCCAGTATGTTAACAGTTGCAATGCATTAACAACAGACAAACTTTGTGGATTGTGGAAAGATGTAATATATTATGGACTAATACATTACCTCATATCTGTGTGGGGGAAAACTGATTTTGAGATATTGTCTAGTAAATATACATAAATACAAGTAAAGCCCTTTAAACAAACTAAACAAACTATGAAGCACCTGGAAATTTTAAAGACAAAAATCACATTGTGTCCCTCCTATTTAGAGTCAAATCAGCGATTCTAGGATGAATATGACTCAGTTTCTACTGTATTTTCTACTGTAATTTTAATAGGACTTTTCTATTAGCTCTGCCTAGATTTTTTTGAGTAATTTTAGGTCACTAAAACTAATTTTTTGCCTGAATTATCTTCAGCTTTTGCAGAGGAATTGTCAAAACCCCAAATATGCCAAATCTAGTGGCATTCAGGTCTCAGCTGCCAACACTGGCTATACCAATCCTTATAATTAACCAAAAAAAATTAAGGCGGAAATTAGATTCTGTTTTTCTTTTGTTTGGAAAAAGTTCTCACTTCTGATCAGAACCCGTTAGTCATCAGAAGATAAAACTACAGGGATACAGCTTTACAAAGACTCCAGCCATCTGCTTGTGCTCCAAAGGGTTCAGAAACTGTTTTAGTTTGAATTTTTACAGATTTTAGTCAGAAGTGTGAGAGGAATTTTATATTATGGACCTAAAATGTTTTCCAATCAGTAGCAACATATTTTCTATGTTCATATATTTGTTGTTGTTTTATTCTATTTTATTATTTGTTTTTTTTTTTTTAGCTATTGTTGTACTTTATCAATGTGATTACATGATTATTTTTAATGTATTCTAAGTGTTGTTGTGTTGTTGTTGTTTTTTACCATGAAGTAGTAGTAGTGGTAGTAGTAGTAGTAGTAGTAGTAGTAGTAGTAGTAGTAGTAGTAGTAGTAGTAGTAGTAGTAGTAGTAGAAGTAGAAGTAGAAGTAGAAGTACAAGTAGTAGATAGATCTCTGCCAGTAGATGGGGCACTATCTTAATTCCTGACTTGGGTTATGTGTGCTTATGTTGTGAAGAATACCAACACATCACATTTGTCCTTTATTTATATATTTAGAATAACATAAGCTCAGCTCAAGTCCCAAATGCCCCACTGCACATCTGTGAGTGATTATTGCCCCTTTATTAACATAAAAAAAAAAAAAAAATGCATCACCTGTTGGTAGATAGTCAGAAACAAGAAATACAGATTATTCTTTAAACAAAACAAACAAAAACTATAGCTACTGTAGTATCTATATATCTATACTCTGCAGTTTTTACATCTTGTTCTGTTGGTGTGTCTTTGATAACTTCATGTTACTGCATAAAAAATCCTCTTCACTGAGACATGTTGGAAAATTGGCTGATTTTAGAGTTGAACTTTTCTGCTGGTACTTTACAATGGACACAGTGGTATAATCCAATAACAGCTTGTCATTCCACTGCAATTGTTATGCTAATGGTTCAGTCAGAGGAGAGTGACAAATCACCAAAGTTCACAGAACAAATGCAAATAGTAGTTCAGCAGCATGTGTACAGTGTGGAGCTGAATAATTATCAGACATTGAAGCTTTTTCATTTCCGTCGGAATTAATTGCCCAGATTTTTATTTCCTGTAGTTCATATGCCAATAGACATTACAACTTCATTTAGGCGCTAGGGTTGTTCATTTAAAAATTCTATCCAGCAGAGCTTTTTAACAAATTTATGGAACTAAGGTCTAAAAAAAATTAAATACACCATACCATATTGTGTGTGTGACTTCTTTTGTTTGTCTAAATCTTAGCACATAAAGCGAAGCAAAACAGCGCCTGTTCTACTTTGTTTGGGGAGCATTGATGTAAAAAAGTTGTCTGACCAGCCAGTCCCTACACGCTTTGACAAACACTTTACAAACCGTGAGGGTCTGGGAGCAGAGCATCGAGGGTCAATTTCGTGGGCGGCCTTTCCAAGCGCTGAGTCAACCAATCACAGACAACCCGAAAATTCCACCAAAACAGCGACACGATGTTTTTGTAAACATGTAGCGCGAGGATTTTTTCAGTATGAAGCCTCTCAACACAGAATTGACAAGTTCATTGTTCAAAACCGAAGCACAAGCCGAATCAGCTACATCACCTTTTTGAATGTTTTGAAATGGGGCTTGTAAGCAACTTCCGACTTTTTAATGTCATCATCCTAACATTGGACGAGTAAATTATTGGCCGAGGCTCCGGTTTCAGACCCTTCTGCATTCAAACAGAATGTAACAGAATGTAGGAGGGGCTGACTGCTCAGGAAAGTAAAAAAGCATTCAAACAATCACGATCCAAACAACCATCAGTCGCCGAATAAATGCCAAGAAGGCATGCGTGTCATGTAATGCTTGACGAAAATAACGAAAGGTAAGTTGCGCAGGAGTAGTTGTCAAACCCTGACGGAAAACAAATTTTTCAAATCTTACTTCAAGGATTGAGCTCATCTTTTATTTCCCACCACAGTCCAGCCTTCATACTGCAGTTGCTGCTACTCCTCCGTCTTTGTTTTTCTCGGACTAAATAGTAGCCATTCTCCTCCGTACTTACGTCCCGTTTGAACTTGGGTAAATAACAACAATACATGCTCAGCTAAATACTGATTTTCCTGTAAGCGTCATTTTCGGTTTTCCTGCGCACTTATTCGCTAGTAACCCTGAGCCAATCAAACAGCCACATGTGTAGCAACTGGTGATCGCTGGCGATGCAGACTCTTCAAGCAAGTCTTCAAAACCTCGCCTCCACAACTTGCTCCATGCTCCTCTGACTTCCGACAGCTCTTTTCACACCAAAGACACGTCAGCCGCCTGTCGGCAGAAGTTAACCCTTAACGTTAATCGACATCAACAGACAAACAAAGACAAAGTCTTTATCATAGGACTTTATGATTGAGTGACATGATGAATCCTGATACTGACACTGTGTACTCCCCTCTTCTTTCATTGGTCTAATCCAATGCAAACACAAGAAAATACAACAATACGAGTGATAGTCAAAGTAGCCAATTAGTGAAAAGAATATAAGACGGTTCTTTGAAACAAAGGAGCGATGTGTGTATAAGTTAAGTGAGACACACTATTTGGCCATTAAATCCTTTCATCCAGTAAATATGAGACTTGAAACTTTGGCATGAAGAATCCGATTCAAAGCTGTGTATTACTTTGTACAATCACTGTTACAGAGTTGAATCAATTATCCAAACTACTGACAGGGTAGGAACAGGGAAGTTCCTCTGACTGAACAGGGGCTGGAGGAATGCTATGACTTAGTTTTTGGTGCTTTCATTGTATCTTGTATCTCAGCTTCAAGAGGGACCTGTTGAACACAACTGCTTACTCACAGTGACATTAACTCTTAAGTGAATTTATGAAAGTTCAAAGTAGTCAGTGACCCATAGCTCCAGGAAAGACTCCCACTGCAGCCAAGTGATTTCCAAACTCCACTTCCACACGCAGCATATTTCCCCTGACAGATATTTGTTTTTTATTGCATGCATTGCTTTTTTGGAGTGCTGGACATTTTTTTTCTATATTATCAGGCATGTGGTGCAGATTTGTGGAGCATATTCATGAAGGACTTCTTGCCTTTCGGGCTCTAACCAGAGGGTGGAAAGATACACGGGTTTGGGTTATGTGATTCCTGACTGGACGGCGGAGATAAGAGCGGCTGAATAAATCTCCGCCCCTTCAAATGGGTTCTGGTGACAGAGGAAATAAAGAGGTTTTGGTTGGCCGGCCGGATGACTGACGGGCCGGTGTCGTTCCCACCTCAGTGACCAGCAGATAGAGCCGGGATTATGGAGCGACACACCATTAGAGCAGGCTTTGTACACACTTACATGGAACTGAGCTCAAGAGCAAATGTGTGTGTATGCGTGCACAGTGAGGTCAAATAGAGGTGCTGATGGTCAAGTCTTTACATATGCCTACTGTCAACAATCGATGTATTTATTACTGAAGTTCAAAGGAGTGAATCTAATGTAATCCACACTGTATGTATCCAGTCAAATATTTTTATACTTGATAGTTAAATCTTATGCTTGAAGACTTTTCAATAATTAATCAATCGATCTTTATTTGCATAGTGCTTTACGATACAAAAAGTGACCAAAATGCTTCCCAAAAACACAATAAAATGCAAAAATAGATATACCAATCAATCACCAGTCACAGTAAAACAAGAAATGCAAAATAGATATGTTACTACATTACTGAATGTTAAAAGCATAGACTGTATATATACAGTCTATGGTTAAAAGCCATCCTGAACAAATGTTTTGAGCTTTGATTTAAAAAAGCCAAAGTCTGTGATGTGAATATCAGGCAGGAGTTTGTTCCAGAGTCTGCTTTCGACCTTTAAAAGTTCAGTCAAGTAAAATGGCGCAAGGCCATTTACGTAAGAGCCTTTAAAGGGCACTGTGTAAGATTGAGAGGAATTTTAATTATCACTTATAGTCCACAAACATTTAAATCATATTTTTTCTGTACAACATGAATACTTAAGAGAGCACTGTTAACCAATCCACATCAATTGTGATACATTTATACTTATTCAAAATGTTTACGGCCGAAATGTGAATATTGACGCTATGTCAGCTAGTAGATAGGCAAAATGCACTGGAAATGCTCCCCCTGGTGTTCAAAGTGGACATTACTTGGATCACTTTTTTTTTTTTTTTTTCTTACACAGTGCCCCTTTAAAAGAAAAATTCAAATTTCAAAATCAATTCTAAAACAAACTGGAAGCCAATGAAGTTCAAAAAGGACTGGGGTTCTGTGCTGATGTCTGGATGTGTTTGTTAAAAAATTAGCCGCAGCATTTAAACACAATACAAGAATGAACGCCTACCTTAAATTAGTATCAGTGTTTCCAAATGCATTGGAATACTGACAGCGATAATGTGTATAGCAAAGGTATTTACATTAATCACACTTGTATTTATTTTAGAATGTCTAGAATGTTGACTCCTGTCAGAGTGAACAGAAGACTACAGAGCTTAATGTGAAAGTAAACCCAGAATCAACTTTTTTCATTGTGAAGTTGTTTATGAGCTAAAACTGATTCCAGGTCTTTTTTGGAGATTTTTATGCAAACTTGCTCATTTTGCAGTTATGTGTCCAAAAACCGTGACTGTGCTGACACGGTGGTCAAACACTTTCATTTCATTGATTCCAGTATCTGTAGTATAGAAACTGAGAATACAATTTTAGTTTTATAATTCTGAATTGAAGCATTAGCTTACAGTATTACAAATTGTGTATGATACCAACATGCCAATTACAACAACCATTTACAGCTGAGTAATGCCACTGTGTCTCTTCTTTTTACTTGTTTCCCTTCTCTTCTCACACCTTAAATCTCATTTATCAGAATCATAGAGCGGTGCAAAGGTCCAAATGGAGTCACAGAGGGTAAAAAGCTGGAGAAAAAAAGTGAGCTGAAGCAGACAGCAGAGTGAAGAGATGTTATCAGAGATCACAGTCTGAGCTTGTGAACTCCTCATGGCTCAACCCCAAATGATTCCAATCTGTGAGGCAGAAGGAAAGACATCCAGAGCAGATAAAGTCACTAGACAACTTCATAAGACATAGGGTTTGTGTTGAGTCTGGAATAGAATAAAAGAGTGTCATCAGCACAGATGTAATCCAGGAGACTCACTGAAGGTCTGCTTACCTTCATGAGACATCATCAAAGTCAGGAAATACACACACGATATGGCATTCTATAAAGGGATTAAACAAGACAATGTTCTTATTTAGCTGGTCCCCCACTGTTGCCAGATTTTCAGAGAGCTATTTTGAAAAATAAGACCCAAAACAACCCCTCAAATATTTATTACAGTAATCAATTAATACTACAACTACTTTTTTTTTTTTTTTTTTTACATTATAAACCACTTTATAAAAAATGTGCTAAAAATCCATATTTTCATCAGTGGTGAGTAATCAGTTCATAGAACAAACATAAAAATAAAAAAAGGCCTATTTTATGATGGTCAAGTATCAAGTATGACGCCCAAAGTCAAGTATGATGCAAAAAGTGGTCATGAAAGCAGCAACTCTTTTCTATGTGTATTCTCTTTTTTATTCTCTTTATCATCGGAAAACCTGTGACTTACCCTGGCGCTGTGGTGGCTCGCCTGAAAGTTGATAATATGGTTACTAATGTGTGTTGTGTAGTTAGGTGGATGGGCGGCGAGCAAGATAAGAGTAGAATGATGAGCATAATGCCACACAATTGACAAAAGAAAAAAAAAACATGTTTCAAAGCCAGATGGCAAGAGCCAGTATTATTTCACGAAATACCTAAGGCAATTTCACATATTTTATTTTCAGTCTATAAATGAATGAGTTGAGTTAAAAGGCAGGAATGGGATAAGTGCGGTCCCTCCACCTTTTTTTCTTCAATTTTCATTAAACTTTAACCTGGCTCACGCCAGATGGATATGTGTTGAACTCCTATCTGAGTTCTCACTATATCCATCTGGGACTTGACTCGCTGAAAGCGTTCGAGAAAAGGCGGGGCGTTTAGTGAAATACTTCTAGCTGATTGGGTGTGGGACCTACCTTATTTGAGCTAGCCAATCACAGCAACAACTCGTAATGGTGTATCCAATGTCCGCGTGAGATAGAACAAGTACGTGTCACACATACTGCTCTTCTTTCAAAAAGAAATGACTCCGTATTTCTGCTGAAACCGCATCAAAAGCAGCAGAAACACGTACATCCACGGAAGCCGCCGTCTCGTTTAGCTTGAATCAGACTCGGCTGCGGCACCGGGGAGCTAACGGCCCGTGTTAGCCCGCCCTGCTACAATGTGATTGGGCCTCAAAACCACGCTGCTGTGATGTGAGTGGGCCGAACCACGGCCGTTTCGGACTCTCAAACCAATCGAGCCGGACCAAGGCCAGATGGTTTATCTCGTGTTTGTGAATTCACAAATACCGCGAGATAAACCATCTGGCTGGCCAGGTTATAAACTTTAGTTAGCTGAACAAACTAGGTGTAACCATCTTATTTACAATCTGCCTGGACGTTTTTAACTCGTTTTAAGTCCCCAAAACCAATTTTTAGTTAAATTACCTTTAGTCAAAACTCTAAATTTCTTCATACTAGTGCTATTCAGGCCCAAACTAGTGAACTCGGTTTTAGTGTTGCTTATGTATGTTTATTGTGTGTCTATACGTATTGTTCTCCTTTGTAATTATTTTTAAAAAGACCCCAGCTATTTGTTTGTGCTCCACAGAGTTCAGAAAACATTATTATTATTATGTTTTTTACTTGGGTTTAGTGAAAAAGAAGCCTAAACATGTTCAAATTCTATTTTTAGTTATGAACCATACAACTTAAAGCAGAAATTGTCCTTGGAATTTTAGTACAGTGAAAGTGACTTGTTGCATTACCAAACCTCCTTTAGTTATTTTACATTTAAAACATTCTCAAGAATGAAAAAAATCCTTTCTACAGGCTTTGAGATCAGCCTTCCATTCATCTTAACCCAATAAAACAATTGAGAGAGCCCCATTTCCCCCGGTCCATGTGTTGGGGGATCTATGAGGTGGCTGTGCAGATGTAATGCAAACACCACATGTCCCTGAGAGACACAATCATCATTAATGTGCAGCTCCTAATGAAATCAGTGGTGCAGAGTGCTGAGCCAGCCGCTGCCCAGATCTCTCCCACCCGGAGTCCTGTCCAAGCCAGTCTGCACAAGCATCCTTCACTGCCCCAAACACACTGGAATCTATGAAAGAGCAAAATCCTTTTACAGCCAGTTCCGGAGATGTTGTTTGGTGCATGTTTTGATGAAATACATATGAGGGGTAAATAATGCTGTAGGAGGATGTTATTAAATTGCATAGAAAACAGAAACACATTTACCCATCTCCTGGCTCTCGACACCGATAATTGTTCAGTTCCTTTTCCTGTGGGACTGAAAATTATTCCAGTTTGTGTGGATTGTGTGGTTAGATGGACTATTAGCATTGTTATGTTACGGGCAGTGCAGCAGGCTGGGAAATTGAAAGCTTCGTCTGGTTCAACCAAATGTGGTTGTTTTGCAACCTTTTGTTGATCCATTTGTCTTATTTCGACTTTACATATCACGGTTACTTTTAGGAAACATGTGCCTTTGGTAAAACACCAGAATTCTCTTGGTACAAATCCCACTCAAATCATGTAAAAAAAAAAAAATATATATATATATATATATATATATATATATATATATATATATATAATATATATATATATATATATATATATATATATATATATATATATATATATACAATTATAGTTTTTGGTAGAGACAGTTATTTCATTACAAGTGTTTGTTGGATTGCAAACAACATGATAATAGAGAATGGTCTTTGTATAAGTTTGTCTATCGTAAAGCAATGTGTCTGTATCCGGGAAAAGGTTGCGTTCATGTTCTTGAAAGTGATGATGTCATCAGGTAGATGGTGGGTAAGAGATAGTTCTATTTTTACCATAAAATAACTAAGATTATAGAATCTGGGTATTTCTAAGTGTGCCCATAATAAAAATATAACTTTTATCTACTGTCAAGTTGTGTGTATGAGCCCAAATTGAATTATTTATTATTATTATTTATTTCTGGGCCTTTTTTGGAAATCTTTTTGCAAACTCTATACGCTAGACAACAATATCATCAGTTATTTGGCTCAAATGGATAAGCGGCGGTGCGTGGAGGAGCAGGTTAAAGTTCAAAACTTTCACCAATGCTTTTATTATCATTTTCATTTTTTGAAAATACTCACATGATCTCATGTGCTTATGTAAAGGAAAAGTTTCTTACATATGTCAAAGTAAAAAAAAAAAGGCATCTTGAAGTGCATCTAGACCTGTGCTGTAGCTCACAGCTGTAAACCTCTGTGCGTCAAGACTGCTCCGACACAAAACTCACATCCCTCGCTAAGCTCGTTATCCATGTTTCATGCTGTCAATCAATGTCTGTTCACACCCATTGGGCGTCTCAAAAAGGCCTCCTGGCAACTCCCACTTTTGCGAGCCCGTTTAGAGTGCAGCTGTGAGCAGAGTAATTCTCTGGCTGCATGTTTATCCTTACTTACTGTAAATTTAGCTGAAACCCTAACTTTATTGGAATATGAATACTGAACCTTTAGAGCTGCTTTAAGAGTGTACAATTATTATCATCCTCTTTTTGAATTTGTCTGTCTGGATGTCACAAAATTCAGTGTAATTTTGATATAACTTTCTGTGATTGGCCCGGATTCTTAATTATTTCTTTGTAACTTTTTGCAGAAATGTGCTTTTGAATGTTGAGACATCTCATGCATAACTGCAACGTCCTACCTTAATACAGCTGTGCATGCTTGTGCTGTTGTTTCTCCCTAGAGCATAATGCTTGGCCGCTTAGTGAAGACCAAACCCTGGAGAGCAGCCTTTATCTTCAATGACTCCACAGAACTCCAGCTGTTTTTTAATTGGTTGCCAGGCTTTGGTGAACAACAAGTACCTCCCGGCAGGGCTAGCCTCGCTGATGGAGAGGCAGTAATGCATGGCACGTGGCCAGTAAGTGCGAGGGCTCGCCTGGGTCAATAGAAGCAAAACAGACTGCTGAGGTTTTCAAACTTTTCCTCCTGGGGGGAGAGATTTACATATGATTTATTCACTTTGCTTGGACTGATTTTGTGGGCGATTGAGTAACATAAACCAGCATTTATTTACTGCGATTTTGGCCCTAAACCAACAAGACTCTATACTCAATGTCCGACTACTGGGGGAGCTTGGATTGGCAGACAATTATGAGTACAGTATATGGACGGAAAGCAGATCAGGCTGAGGTAACTCCCACCAAACACGTTCTTCAGCAATGTTAGAGCAACACTGGAGCTCACACACACAATCGCTGCCTTGTGCTGTTACAGTTTTGATTAATCATGTCAATTGTCTGAGGAGTCCATCTGTGCAATGACGTAAAATTTTGTAGCTTCTTCAACAGAATGGGACATCTGTTGGTATTATGTGGATTGTAACATCAAAATAACGTTAATGGCACTCACTGGAGAAGATTACATTTAAAGCTGTGTATGTTATATTTGTGCGTATAAGAACTTGCATTGCTACCTGTATGATTCAAAATAAAATGTTTCCCTTATTTGTGAATGTTTGCACATTTTATTATATGTGTGTTCATATAGATCGAAAACGTGCTCTGGTCATTGTAATAAAACACTCAAAAATCACTGGTTTAACTTTGCTTTGCACATTGCTAAGTCATAAATTATGCAGACTGTTTTGAAAAGCATTTGCTATTTTGCTTTTTTTTTTTTCAACTCACTATATCACTCACTCTTTTCTTGTTTCATAAAGTAGTAAAAAACTTCTAGTCAACATTGAGCTAACTGTAAAATTGCTTTCTTTGGTTTTAGATCATTTGTATATCCCATTGTGCAAAACTAATTCACACAAGGTGAGATAATAGTGTCCAATGCCATTAAGTTAAATTAAATGGAATATGCTGCTTCACTGTCGCGGCGGAGTTAGGTGATGCATGCTGGGGAAACATGGCGACAATGCCAGGAGATACAGGCTAATATCAATCAGAATTCAATAATGAAATCAAGAAAACAATGAAGATGAATAATAAATTTAAAAGCATGCACATGATATGGAGGGGAATGTGCTAGCAGGATTTTAAATTTTTTTGACACATCTTGATATCAATATTTACACAATATTATGTCAGTCAAAAAGAAATGTATTAAAACATGTATTTAATGTTTTTTTGGTTAGATTAAATGGGTCCATGCTGTTGATCTTTTCAGGCATTTTCAATCTAACATCGGGCTCACACTGCATCCAGTTCGTACTCCGGTCCTGCGTACTTGGGCTTTCAGTTTCTTGAAAAGTAATGAGAGGCTCTCAAATGGAGATCAGTCCGTTTCGGCGAGCTGCGCAGCTCTGCTCCGGTCGTCCAGATCGTTTCCGTTTCAAGGAACTTTTCCGGACAGCCGGAGCGCTCCAGAGCCCTTTTTTGATGAAGTTGTGAAAACAAGACACAAAAAACAGGAAACCAAGTGAACGCGGGTGAAGAGAATCCGGTGGTTTTCAAAATAAAAACATTAAGTTTCTTCTACGACAACAAATACGTCAAAATGCTCGACATATACACGACTTTTAAACACATAGAGTGTAAATAAACATCCCGTACTTATGTTGTGCGGTGAAAAATCAAACACAAAATGAAGTGATGTGAAATAAGCCCAAAACTCAGCACAAGTTTCTTTGTTTACATCTACATGTCAGTGATTGCGTAAATTCCCAAGTTGAGCGTGAACCTGCGTAATTCCCAAGAACTTGTGGTCTCGCAGGCCAGTGGAGTCTGTACATACGCATGCATATCCGGTCGCAGTGTGAGTGATCACCAGACCCAGACGGATCCGGATGTGGATCAGGATTGGAGGCAGTGATTGGATTGGAGGCAGTGTTCTCAGACAAATGTCAAATGTTTGGAAAATAATCGCAGTACAGAAATATTACATGTATACCCTTAGTTCCAAACATATTCACGCTGATGAAATTTCCTAAAATTTGATAAATTGTCCAGGTATAGCTTAAATAATAGTTTCTTTTGGTAACTTGCTGGTCCTAGTTCCCTGTTGTGATCCGTGAGTGGCAGTTTTGAGGAGCTTCTGTAGTGCTGCTGCTGTACCACTGAACGGATGAGTGCTCCAATAGAATGTGATTGATGCTGCGGCGAGCACTGACTCCTGAGCGCCATTTTCACTCAGAATGACACAGTAGTGAGTGACACTTATTCTCATGCTGGCCTGTCTAAGTAGAACCTGCGTGTCTCATCCACCAGCACTGCTAACAGCATTACTAGTTCCAGGAGGAGAGTTGTGAGGATAGTTGACTTTGTAGTGGCCTGTTTTTTTATGTTTGATAGAAGACTTTGGTAATCAGCTATTTTTGTAGAAATTGCACTTTTAAGAGGGTATCTGTCTCAGTGTGGCAGTCAAATTATGGAAAATTGGAAAACCTTTAAAGGGGGCCTATCCTGTAAAATCAATGATTCAATATTTTGAACCTTGTTCTAACTACATTCCCTCATCATTAGTTTACTCATAGTTGCATTTGAATTGATTCAGGTATGTTTGAGTAATCTTGTATTCTTCTACAGCTCTTGCTCGAGTGTTCAAACACTTCCTGTTCTTCACTCCACCCACTTGTCTTCATCCCGAACACTAGTCTGTTTACTTGTTATAAGTCAAAAATGAACACTCAAAACAAAGCATGTGTGGTTCAAAACTGTCCATAGTCACTTTCCAACAATAAAATAGTCATTTAAAATCTGTTGCTTGTTACAGTTAAATTTAAAGTGAAGAGGTTTAGTACTTCTGCAGTTTTAAACATGAAGTCCCTGGAACTGTTTCTATTTTAAGCCGTTTTCGATCATTTGGGGTTTATAGTGAACAAAATGTAAATTGCTGATCTACATTGTTCTAGTTTATTACTAAGAGTTGGGAAAAACATGATAGGGCACCTTTAAGATTTAAAGTGTTGCAACAATGAATTTGGAATTTATTATTATATTTTTTTTAGGTTTATTTGATAGAGACATGTCTGTTCCACAAGCGCATGTCAACTACATTTCAGCCAGGGCTAATATTCAATTATTTAAATACATTATAATTATTTCATGAAAGCAAACATGACTGCTTACAAAGAAATATGATTTAAATATATTGCAGGAGGCTGAAAAACATTGCTTTTTTTCTGCACATCAACGCAGAGTAGATAGAGTGATGACGCTTCGTAAAGTATTGCTGAAGAATAGTTCTGATTCCAGACAATTACAGTCTACACTTGCAACAAAAGGAAAATATGAATGAAAAAGGAAAAACAAATCAGATGAAAGCATGACACACAATAAAAAAACAAAATAGGACTAAATTCTAACGTACAATTGTGGGCCAAACAGAATAAAATGTAAAAGAAACCAAAGCAAAGGACAGAGCTTAGAAGAAAATGTAGATGAGCAGCAAATGTCAAAAATGTATGATGAGTACGTTCACACCTTTTTTACGTCAATATGTTACAAAAGGCCAAAATGTATTTGAGTTCTTGGGGTTTAACAGGTAAACTTAGGCTTCAAGATACTAAAATGGTAATTAGAAAAGACATTAGAACAAACTAATTTCAAGATTGTCAACAACTTGAGATCAAACGGAGGTCAACAAGCCATTGCTGTAAATGAATTTTAACAGTATCGCAATGTCACTACAAACTATATGTTTACATTTTTTTATTTTATTTTTAATTGGGCCTGAAGAACAAAGCTCAAACTTTTTCGTAAATGGATGAAAATGTGCAATGGTGCAATGTCAGTCCTGTTTGATGCAGCGAGGAAAACAACCAACCGTGTGATTACAACAACATGAATGTAAGTCGGTTTTCGCATGACCATCCACAGGAGTAGATCTCTTCTTCACGGTGCTTTTCCTCAAGGTTTTCATTTTCCTCCTTTTTTTTTGTCCAAGGACAGGAGATGCTCAGGGACAATTGTTGTGAATGCTGGATAATCTGCTTCTGCATTATTGACCAAGGACTTTTCATTCTTTTTGCTAACCTGTGTATTAGTTAAATCAACAATCTTGTGAAGCCTTCAGAGGAGACTGTAGGCCCTTTTCATGCAACTAGTTCCGGTCTTTAAATACTTGCGTTTTGTCCGTTCTTGTTCCATTCATTCTCTATAGAGAATGACCCAACAGCGCTGCATCATCGGTGTATGGACTTTAAAGTGACACTGTAGACATTTCAACGCTTCTCATGGATTGTGTAAAATACCTGTACACGTCATGACAAATTGCGTGTCATGACGATGCCCTCTGCCTGTTTTGGCGTGCAATTACACGCTCGCTATGAACACACGATGTAGTTGAGGACAAACACAGGTTTTTCAAGGATTAATGGCTAACTTTAGGTCTGTATTGCAAAAATGGGTAAGTTTGGAGTTGGTTAAGGTTAGGATTAGGATTGTGTTAGTATTCATGAATAATAACACGTCTTAACATTCACCATTGAAATGAACTAGGACAGAAACGCGTCAAGTACACACGCATAAAATAGAAGTTGGTTCATATGACACGCTGTTTACAATAGAGTGGTATTGACACGCTTATCCATGACAACAGGCTGGATATTTGAACTTATTTTGTAGCAAGCCGATTTCTTGTAATTTACAATAACAAATTCATTCCCAGACCCATCACTCCAGTGTACCGGTATAGACAGTTCTGTCGGTTGGCTAGTTCCACACGGGGAGCAGCGGTCAGGGCTTGTCCTGCTTGCACCATGTATGATGCTAGGCTATCCTGGTCGTGTAGAATGCAGTGTGCATTAAGAATGCACACAGAGCAGGACCAGAGTTTCAATCGGTTTGACTCTTGCATCTGCTGTGCGCTTTAAAGTCTGTACCAGTGCTGGTGTGCCAAAAGACTCCGTATTCACTGAGAGTGAACCCAAAGTGATCTCCATAGAGCAAGAAAGTGCCATTGTCAAGCTTATATAGGGTTTTTTTTTTTTCACAAATTTTGTAAACAAGAAAAAAAAACAAAAAAAAAACTTTTATGGCTTCAACTTTATTCTCACAAAATGTGAATTTTTTTCTTGAAATTTTACATTATTCTCAGAATTTTCTCTCTTTATTGTCAAATACAACTTTTTAAAACGTTATTCTCAAAAATTCCAAGAATAAAGCAAATGTTTCAAGTTTATTCTGGTAGCCCAAACTTTTTTTTTTTTTTTCATTTGCACCTTATAACTGAACTTTCTGCCAATGATTAGCTAAATGCTTTTTGCTTTGTGATTTTTAAATTGATTGATGATTGATTGATTGATTGATTGATTGATTGATTGATAATGTTTTGCGCATCTTGGCAAAGTCCCCTTAATGGAACGAGAGGGAAGTATCTGCAGGTTATAAGCAAATTGGAAGTAGCCGCAGCATGAAAAAAGGCGTGTTGTTTTAGACTTGATTTGATCATTTGATTTAATAGTTTGATTTGAATCTGATTTAATTTGTTAATTAGAATTTACAAAATATAATTTTCTTTGCATATTTCAAAAGACAACTCCATGGCCTGAACTCAAAAGTCAAAATGTTGTCACAACCAAACATCCAAACATCTATAGTTGTGGCTTGTTAAACTCCCAATTGTCTGCTAACGTTTAAAAACAAATAGTGCAATCTAAATGTTCTCCTATTTGCCCAGTGGGAATCTCTGCTCTGTTATTTTTTGTGGCAGTTTGGTTTTAACGTCAAAACACCAAACTGAAATGTCACTTCGATTTTCCAAGAGCACTTGTCAGGTCCGGAGAAACATTGTCCCCCAAGGCAAGATAAAGCTACACACTTCACCCAGTTTGGTGTCAAAAAGGCTAGCCTTGCTATGTCTTAACATTCGGATTCCATTTGTCAACTTCCTTTGATGCAATTCTACAGATATATCGGCAGGGAAACTGTGCTCTCTCTCTCTCTCCTGCCATGCCATGAAATAGTCAGCACTCACCATGCATTTTCAGAGGCTAGTGCACACTCACCAGGAGGAGAGCTAACCAATTTGAAGAGGCTTGACACCAGCAGCCACTGGCTCTTCTCACGGCACTCTACCTTCACCATTTCAACTTCCATGTTCACTTACTGTCTCACCTGTCAAGAGTCACAGCTCTCCTTCACTTCGAAATCCTCCAGGAGGTTTTAAAATAGCATGTGTTAAGCATGTTGGTTCAAGATGGAGTGACTTTTTTTCTTTTCTTTTTCTCATTTAAGAATTAAGCAAACAAGTCATGACCATTGCATCGTATGTTTCATCAGAATGCAAACATCCGATCTGGATTTGATTGTCTAATTTTCATTGAGGAAAAAACATTATACTACTTTAAAATATCTCTACTGGTGCTGATTTTTTAGTCACTGCAATGATGTCAGTATATTTGATTTAATACAATCATAAGTTGGAGTCATTCAAACTGAAAAGTAGAGAAATACAGAGCAACAAATTAGCCAAAAAATGTATTTAAAAAACAAATGTTTTTATAATGAATACAAATAAGAAGCTACTACTGTAATTGAGTATATCATTACGCATGAACACATAATAATGCATAACTAACAATCATTTATAATAAATCCAAGCCCCGTAACTAACAACACTACTTTACCAGCTGAATCCTTGATAGTCTCTCCACGACTTCAGGTGTGATCCAAGTACTGATTCTGGCAGCAAACATGTCATTCATGCTTTTCTTACAGCATAACTGACTGGTGCTTATTTCCAGTAATAAACTGCACTGTATTTGTTTTTATAAAGACCACTATCAGTACTGGAATTGGCCAGAATACTGTAGTTATATGTGCTTATATCCAACCCCTTCTCATAGATAATGTGGCAAAATTTTGTTGACTTTAAGAATTGGTGATTAGTAATTGTGAAAAATAAAGTGCCAGTTATTCGTAAAAGTGAACATGGTGCTTAAATGGTCACTTTTTGTATACTGTAAGCCACAAGAAGCAAACTTCCACTGTCATTCGTGCCCGGCCCAGTCTCCTTGGTGTTCCACTCAGCTCCATCTGTCCGGTAGACATGCGTGTGGCAGCCTGGGGTCAGATTTTATGAATTCATAAAATAAAGTTAAGACGATGTGATTCCAGCATATGCTCCGGGTCCCTGTGAGTGGCTCATCTTGCCACTGTGTGCCCTTAACGGTGCGCTCGGCCCCTGTCTCTGCCTGTGCGCCACATTGGAGCATATGGCAGGTTTATGACGGCTGTCCAGTCACTGCCACAAACCAATACAGGCCAGTTTAGAGATGAGGACGCACCATCTGCCAAAGGACTGGTCACTGCTGCACACTGCTGTGATTTAGTGCCATAAACGGCCACACACACCAACACCAGACAAAGCACTTAGTACAAGTACTGACATTAGCCCTTCAGCCACCTTGAAAAGCAAACTATGTTTTTTATTCTATGCAAGTTTATAACAAGGGGACATGATTTAATTAAAAAATTATCATGAATTTATGATATGTTGACATTAATGCGTGAATTCATGGTGAATGTGTGACAAATGCATGCATTAGTTCTCCATACGTCATCAAGAACAATCATGAATTCACCATGAATTATCATGAATTCAAGTGGTTTCATGAATGAATTCATTCATGAATTATACCATTAATTCTTCTAATGGAAACATTTCTGTTTCCATAAGCATATGGGGGGTGCTCGGGATCTCGGATCACATTATTTGCATTTGTATTGGCCAAGACAACTAAAAATGTCAATGCTATCAATGTATAAAGTTCAGAGTTAATGAACTAAGAATTTCAAGATACAGAAAGTGTAAGAATTTCACAGAAGAGAATCACATTAGATGACTCACCATTTGCATTGCTTTTGCAGTTCCAAAACGTGTTTACCACCATGATGCTTTTAGCACCAGTGGGCTCACAGTTATCTGTAGAATACGATGTAGTCACAGCATATTGGTCTGGCTGCACCATCCACAAAAGAATTACCTTCCATCTGTTGTGGTCTTTATAATTTGTGGTAAACGCTAAGAGGAGAAATTGAATCTCATTTGACAATGACAACAAACACAGCGTGACAGAAGCATTATACAATGGAAAAAACCAATCAGGCAGCTTGAATTTGGAAATATTTTAAACAGTGACAAAAAATATGAACAGAATGGAAAAAGGGTAACCCAAACACTGGACATGTTACACATGTATCAGTGTATCTTTCTCAAACAATGTCTTACTCCAAACAATGTTTTAAGGTCTGATATTACAAAGTCAAAGTAAATAAATACTTTTAAAAAGTAGTTTTAGTGCTAATAGTTGCTAAATGATTGATTGATTGATTTTGAGTACTGCATATTGCCAGCAGCACTCGTGAGAAGGGTTACAATATCATCCAACACTTCAAGGAGCTGGTAGGCCTTTTTCCTCTCTGTAATCCTGTTACGACAGTGTTCTGTTGTTATATAAAGTTGTCTTTTATTGTTTTTCATAAATGTTCATTGATTTCTCATCATAAACACAGAGGAAGTTCTTTTTGTTAAATACTTTCTGTTGTTTCTCCTCTGATCCCACATTTGTGAAACCATAGATACATCTCCGATGGACCACCAAAGCTGGTTCATTTCACTTTGTGGAAATGGTCTGACATTGCATTACTGGGATTTCGTTTCCCTCATAGGAGGCGGCTACATTTGAGTGTTGTCTAGGTTCAACGCAATACAAAAAACAAATGTGCCAAAGAGACTACAATACATTTCGTCAATTTAACAATGCATTTCGGCACAGTGTAAATTGTGTTTGCAGTTTGAAAATCAGCTACGACCTTTAAGATGACAAACTTCCTGAATGATAACTTAGACGAAAATCATTTTGTGATTGTCTTTTGTACAGGTATAATTCTCATATAATTGCCAAAGTCTTAGTATCAAAAAGACCCCAATCATTTTTTTGTGCTCCAGAGACTTCAGTTTGAATTGTAGATGATCTTAGATGGGCTCTTCTGTGAAAAAGGCTATGAGAACAATGCAAATAATACATCACATTTGTCCTATGTAGTGTAATTTTTGACAACTCTCATTCAAGCCCAAGTAATATGAAACTTCCTTTGTTCCACGTTGTCTTCTTACTCATTGTGGCTTTCTGCGACCCTTGTTTGCACACATTTACCTACACAGTCTTTCACCTGTGTGCCGGGGCAGGTAGTTGTCGCGCGTTGTGTGTAATGAGTCGTGTCTGAGGAGGAGTAATAACACATTGTCATTGTCAGGTGGAGGCTACGGTATCGCACCTCCACGGCTTCATTTAATCCTTGAATTCACCTCTCGCACCCTTACAGGCTCCCATGACAGCGCAGGGGGATAGTCCTTTCTCCCCTCATCAATCATATCGTCCCATGCACTGTCACCCCGCTGGCAGAGGTGCTGTTGTGAGCTATTGTTTTCTCTGCTGTTTTGTTTGGCGTATTAGATGCCGTCTATTTCGGGCCATTGAAGGTCTTCTGGGTTAGTGTCCTGATTATAAGGCTTCAGTGCGATGGAGATGAATGTTGACCTCCGGGGAGAAAAACATTGTTTCCAGACTTTTAGAGGTCAAGGATGTTGCAGTTGTCCTTCAAGAAGCGAGAACTTCACTTCAGTGGCTATGATTGAACACTACGTGTAAAAGCTATGAGACTTTTTACGATTCTGTTTTGTCACAATTCGATTCTGTCTCAATACATGGGTCAGATTATGATATATTTCAGTTTTGTTAAGCCTCATATGAAGAAACTCCTTTTTTTAAATGTGTCTTTTTTGATGAATACAATATTACAGATTTAATATAGTCTTTAGAAGGAGTTTATGATAATGTATAAAAAGTTCAATTTTATACTATTTTCAATGCTTTAAATTCGATTTTGATATGAATTGCATGACCTATGTCGTATGACAGTGTCCCGTTATCGTTTAATTCAAATACCCGTGAAAGGCAAACCCGGAAGTGTGATTTTTTTTTTACAATAATTCAGTTGATAACCTGCCTGGTTCTGTGGTTTAGTGTCTTGTAAGTAAGTAGTAGTAGTATCTTTTTTTTATGCGCATTTCACAGACAAGGTCACAAAGACACATGAGATAAACACTGCTCCTCTGACTTCATTGTTCCTAACATGCAGAATGTTAAGCACAGCCTTTTCCGGATGGAAATGAATACAGGCATGAAAAGCACCGGGTTGGCTTGGCTTTGATGTCGGCATGTACCTGAAAATGCACTAACAGCGTTGACCAATTCGCTGGCACAGTTGGTTTTTTGCACCTACGTCACCTGAGTTGAGTTTTTGCCACGAAAAGAGTGAGTCCCAAAAAAGGCTTGGAAGCAGTAGATAAATCAACTCAGAGCCCAAACCCACAGTTTGACAGTGAAATGTTGATTCTGTGTTTAGTTTCATTTAATGCATGACCAATATTAGCAGAGTGACACAATCCTCACTCTGCATATCAACTTTGTAAAAAAATACACCTCATCTTTATCTTCTAAAATTAATCTTTGTCCGTTGTAACTACACTTTTCAGAACATTGCATTTTTAACAGTTCTTTCACTTCTTTTTGGCCTGTTGTGAAATAGAAAAAGTGGAAAGGCATGCAAAATGTACCTGTTGAGCTTTTAACCATGTTGATCTCTCATTAAAACATACCAGCGGCAGCATTTTTCCTTCATTCACTTGTTTTAATAATCTGTTCAAGGTTGTTTCTCTGAGTGCTCAAAAGTCAGTTGTAATGTATTTTTGACAGCTACCGCTACAAAAGACCTCAAGTCATGTGGCATAAACATATAAACAAATCACACTAAAATGCACATTATCCAACAGTTTTCAATGCTTTCAGCTTGTTTTTATTACATTTAAAGTGCTCAGCCAGTTTCCAGTCTTTCTGCAGTCTCAGTGACAAACGTATAGAGAACTTGTGGAGAACTGTTCAGTAACACCCATGGGTCTCTGAGGTTTGTTCTTAGCAATATATGTGTCTCTTAGAAGCATCTTTTGTATGTTGGCAACGTTAAATCAACTCTGTATGTTCCAGTGTTGAGCATCATTTTTACCTTCTTTCACAAATCATTATATTGTCTTTCTTCCTCTGCTTTTAAAATGTAAATTTTGTTTAGCATTTGCTTTTATATTAAAATATTAAACTTATAACAAATCATCTTAGCAAAGTCAAGCACCTCTGCATCATTTAGGAAAAAGATAGTTTATCATCAACACAGAGAAGCAGTTTTAAATCCATGGGCTGCAATGAATGTGCCACAGGAGAACATTCTTTATGTAAGTACAACAAACCCAGGTTTATTTTGGCTTGAACCGAACATTTTCTTCTACATGCCAAATGTGTTCATGGGCATTGAGATGGTTTATGATCACTGACCTGGCCTAGATCAATTATATTATACACACAGTGGCTTCATGCATAGGAAGGCTGCGATGAGCTGGCTCCATTGGGAAATCAAAAGATTGGAGTCCTGGACACGCCTGGAAGAAGTCAGGGAGATGTTTCTCTTCCTGTTACAGTGAGCAGACCAAGCCCAGCGCTGCTCTTCTCTTGGCCTCACTAAGATTAATGGCCGACTCACAGGTTGGCTTCCCATTACGTAGTTTTTTTCCGTCGCCACCTCGTTACTGATACATCTTTCACTGTCAGGCAGCAGCAAAACAAAGCAGTCAAAAGTTTAGGGTCCAGCAAACTAAGCATTCATATCTGATATTGAGGGTCAAAAGAATGCATTTCAACACATGCTGTAATATTTTTCAAATGATGGCTCATGTTGCAATATTTTCATACGTAAGAGTTTTGGTCCAGACGTCATTACTGTCACTACATGCATGCTTTCGTCTGTTTCTAATGTCAAGGTTGTCCTCTGGTAAATAACCACCAGAGAATATCAGTTATATTATTGCAGCTGTCTTCACTACTGTCCGCAGCAGTCAGTGTTATTTGTACTGCTCCATTGCTATGCATTCAAATGTTGTTAAGAAAGTGACCACAAACAGACAAATGAACAAAACAGAAGAGAACCAATTATCAATCCATCCATATTCATTCATCTATACATGGTCAGGTCGTGGAGGCAGCAGCATGAGTAGGTAGGCCTTTCCACACAGTTCTTTAACTCTTCTAAGCTGTTCTGAGGCCAGTCGAGAGACATAGGATGCTTTCACACCTTATAAGCCTCTTAACTGGTTTGCTTGGGTGCTAAAAGATGAAACATTACTTCAGTGTCATTTGGAGCAGTTTGTGTTTTTAAAGAAACCAAACAATTTTACAGAAACAAACTGATTAAAAAAAACACAAATCCCTTCTCATCTGTGGTGGTGCTGTGCCTCAAACTGGTGAGAGAAAGTGCAGAAAATGAGTGTAGAAATAGTCTTTTGCAAATGGCGGAGTCTCCCCTGTGATGCTGAAGGTGTGAACCCATTAGTGTGTTCTGGGTACTACAGATGGAATGCCTGAACCCCCAGAGAGGCATTTGGAACAGTTTCCGAGATACCTGTGGAAGCAGCAGCTCTACTCTGAGTTCCTCCTCTTTGATTGAGCTCCTCATCTCTAAGGAAGCCCTCTGCTTGTTTCCAAAATCTTGTAATTACTCAGAGCTCTGATCATAGGTGAGATTGCAGTAAGTACTTAAATCAAGACTTTTGCCTTTCCTCTCAACTCCTTCTTCATCACATTAGTTTGATACAGACACCACATCACTGAAGATAAACGGGTCTTGCCCTCTCCTCCAGGTAGATTGGCCTGGAAGTCTTGTACAGTAAGGAAATATTTGTAGTCATCTATAATAAATATAAGTGTTTCCTGGAGATTACAGGCTCTACAGTCTTATTAAAAGATGCAACAAGAATAAAAATCCTTAGCCATTTCAACTAATCAGAAAAAAAAACACAAAAAACTCATAACTGACTGGTTACAACTATAAAAATTAGTGATAAGTGACTGATTTTAGTTTTTTCCACTCTGTCGGTAAAGTTTTTTTTTTTATTTTTTTAATACTGCAAAAAGTCTATTTTGTCTCCAACATTGCTGTAGTTGGTGGGCAATAAATAAGCCAACTTCAATGCAGCAGTCATCATGTGATAACTGGATGAGAAACTGTAACTAATAACCTCATGTCAGGCCCCAGAAAATATAGCCTCCCCGTACAGCTAAATAAATAGTACGGAGTGATTGATCCACCAGGTAGGTGCTGATTTATGGCTTTTTGTGTGAGCCTATGTGCCCACCTGCTTCATCTCGCTTTGCAGAGAAATAAATATCTTCAGCCAAAAACCCAAACCTTCTGTATCTCTTTCTCACACTCTTGATGAGTAGCACTATTAATAATGCATGCACTACCCTACATACCAACCGTAAGTTATTGTTATTCTGTGGATCTATTCATCATCATAGTGACTCATTGCCCTGGGTGTAATGGGAGTCGTGACATTACACTGGCCTAGCTTTTATTTCACATGGAAAAGCATAACGTCAGAGATAAAAAAAAAAAAAAAAGTAAACACTGCAAACTTTGAAGACACCAGATGGGTAAACTGCTATATAAGAAGACAACCTTCTCCAAAAAATCAGAACCCAGAGCAGGGCTATAAAACTAAAGGCCTGAGAACCAAATCAGGCCCTCCAATTGACTAGATCTGGTCCCTAATGAGCATTTCAAACAATAAAAGTTAGTTTCAGTTAATATACCAATTTTTCAGAAAAATTATAAGGACATATTGTGTAACCCCAAATTGTGTTAAAAGTCTCTCAGACATTGGCTAAAGTGTAAAAGCTTGCAAGGCAAGGTTACTTACTTGGTTATGTGGTTACTTGTTGGTTAAATAGGGGGTCACACCATTATTAGCAGTGTTCAGATGTCCACCAAAATTAAAAAGTGGTGTTCTCAAAATACCGATTGACTAAAAAATTCTAAAGACTGAACTTCAATTTAAAAGGCAAACTCAATTCATACAATGCCATTTTGCAAAGCAATCAAAGCTGAAGGCCAGGAAAAGTTCAAAAATTACTGCATACGCCATTTTTTTTATTTTTCTCAGTGAAGCTTTTGTTTTGCAGAAGTTCAATCAATGTTGCTTTTGTTGATCTATTTATGCAGACTTTACAGGCTTGTTTGCTAACAGTTGGACAAGTATACTAAGATGTTTCTCATCAAATGGACTCAAAACATGTTATTTAAGGATAGAAAAGTAAGGATTTCAAAGTTTGTCTTTTGTTTACACACTCACAAGAGGAAATGCCCTTTCTCACCTCCTTTACCACTCACTGCTAACTTTTAGACTGCTGTGAAGTCACTTGCATAAGCTCTATTCATACCGGATAACAAATTTCCCTCTAGGCTTGATTGAAACCATTCTTTACTCCCAAGCACTTATTTATCTCTATAAGCTACATGTAAGCTATTTAGGATGGGACTCGGGAGAATTATAGCATCTAAGTAGCTTCTCTCGCTAACCGTAATGTGCATCAGGGCCTTTGAACTAGCTGTTACAAGCCTCCTGTTGTGTTTGTTCATGCATATTTATGAGCTAATGAAGCTAATGTTTGCTAGCTCGTCAGTGTATTAATCTGGGATGCCTCTATCTGTCTCTTCTGGGAGATCTGTAGGACATATGTGATGGGCTGTCATGCCTTCGTAATCACTGCAGACGTGATTGGTCAAGGCTTTATGTCATGCTCAAAGAAGAAAGCTAACAGCCAAAGGATCTGCATGGTGAGCAATGAAGCGCCATATTGTTCTTATTACAAATTACACCGTCATGAAGCGCTTGTGTCATTGCATTAAACAAAACACAATCTGTAAAATGTCACTGATTATAGATTAAGGTTATAAAAAGAGGTGAATGTCAAAATTGTAAAACTGACATTTGAGTGAAGATGAAATGAAAGACAATTTTAGCGTCAACTTGTTAGGCTTTGGACTCACAACATGCAATGTTTTTTATTTAATGTTGCATAGTAGCAGGGTTTTGACCATTTTAAATTTCAATGTTCTTCTGTGTTGAATTTCACTGCAAGTTTAAGACTTGGCCTTCATTTTGTCATTGCAAGTGCATTAGCAACTCACTCTTTTCTTACTTGTTTCTTAATCAATCTCTTTTTAACTTAATTTTTGTCCAAACAACCTTAACTTCGGGTAGATCATTTTGTTTTGGTAGAGCAATTTAGTAGCAAGAACGACAACCTCACAATGCAGAACATGTATTTAATGAATGAATGATTTTATTTATACAGGACATTTACAAAGACTGATGTTTTCCAAAGTGCTTACACAGCAATCCCCCTCACTCAGTGACATGAAGCAGTCCTGGGGCGCTCAGCAGAGGCGATTTACCTTTACACCTGACGCTTCAACATGATCACCAGCAAGTATTCCCTTACGGAGGGAAACCGGAGTGCACAGAGGAAACCTCCCAGACACGAGGAGGAACATACAAACTCTACACAACAAGACTCGGACTGTGCAGGAGTCGAACCCACAACCTTGCTGCACATTGACTCCACTAAATGTAAAAAGCAAAGAAAATGTTTGAAAGGAAGGAGACAGAGCCTGATGACTAGAAAGGGTGTAAAGTGGTTCCCAAAGTGGGGGTCACCTGTGAATAGCGACATGATTTCAAGATAGTTTGAGTGAATTTTAGTCATATAAAACAATATAATACTAAAGTATACATTTTAACCCAGTTTTAATGGTTTTCAAGCATGAAATTATTACAAATGTCATTTTCATTTTGCTGTGGGGGTCGTGAAGTGGTTGTATTACTATTCTGTGGGTCCTGGTCTGAAAAGCTTAGGAACCCCTGAATTAGGCCTTTTCTTCTCAACACAAGTTAACAAACTTTTATTAATTTGTCGTTGAGAAATCCATATTTAAATTATTGAGTTTTACTCAGTTTTAGCCACATAGTAATTGGCTGATGAAATTGTCAATTATTTAGCACTTATTGAGTTTGAGAAAATTTGCGATTAACCATTTTTCAGTTTTTTGCACAGCCCTATGCAGGTATTTCTTGTGTCTTATCAGTAAAAAAAAGTGCTGCATAGACAAGATTTGATTAAGCCACACTCTGTTGGTGTGAGCCTGATCAGAATGCGTCGGGTGAAAGTGTCAGGGCAGGGAACACTGTCATTGGATGAGTCAGCATGTTGTTTACAAAGCAACAACAGAGACCAAGCCTCCAGTCCCAGCGAGCCTCATTAGCTGCTGCCATTTCAGCTTCTGTTCTGTGGTTAATCAGCCAGTCCATCAGCGCTGCCCATCTCTGCTGTTCAGTCATTAGCTGTGGGAGTGGACCTGTACACTTACATCCATGTCAAATACAAACCATTCACTCTGGTGCACCTTGGAGAGTTTTGGTCAAATGTAAACAGATCAAACTAAAAATGCCCAATAGACAGATTTTCTTGATAGATGTTATTAAGCTGAGAATGTGTATTTTTGCAGATAACAAAATATATACTCCTCTTATCTAATATTGATTAAATACCAGTGCTTTTTTTTCTTTAAGAAAGTATTAAACCAGTGCACTTTTTTTTTTTTCCATATTTTAAGCATTTTCACAACTTTTAAAGTTTACCATGTGGGTATGCTAAAGATAGTTAGCAACAATGCAAGCAGCAATAGAGGGATTTTTTGTTTATCAACATGGGCGATGTGAGCGCACCCCGCCTGTAGAAAGAGCCCGTCGTTTATCAACTCAGTTTATCACTTTGCGAAAACAAAAGTTATGCTGCTGAGTTAACATTTATGGATGAAATTTGATCCTACGACCCTTAGAAGTTACTTTCAGGTAAGTGAGAACAACAGCGAGAAAAACGCTGACTAAGCTTCAGGGGACAGACGTCTGTCAGACCGGTTCATACCTGATGAAAGCAGCTAGCTGTCATTTCGTTTCGTTGTTTAATTGGAACAAGTTTCCCAATGTAAACAAATGGAGAGGCGCGCTTTCTGCATGACGCAAGCGCAGTAGGGCAGAGAGTGACGTCGACCGCAAATCCCCAAGCAGACTTCCTGGGTTTTAGTGGGTGCGTAATAAAGTTTCCATGTTATTTCCCATTTGATGGCATCTACCAAAATAATGTCAATCATGCTAGTTGTTAGCTTGACTATATTTTTATTATTTAAGACTGCCAGAAACTACTAAAAATGTTATCCTTCAGTTGTAGCCTTAGATCATCATCAATAAAGTCGATATGAAAGTTTTTTTTATAAAGTCACGTGCAATCTCGTACTTTTCTTTGTCTGAAAAAACTTTATTTAACATTAATGTTAATGTTAAATTAACATTAACTTGAACATTAATTTAATTTTTAAGTCGGCTGTTTTACGTCATAAATCAGATATTACTTAGATTATTATTAATAATTTGCTTGACTTTCTTTATGTATTCTTATTTTCTCTTTCTATCCTCTCAAATGAAAATCAAACTGTACAGCAAATAAAAGAATTCAACTAAATCAAAACAAAAGCTTGTCACAGAACCGTTCATTCTCCATATCACACAAAACCCAGGGCTGCAAAATATATTTCATTTCTAACACTCATCACATTTTGTGATGTTTTCAGAAATGCATTTTTACATTTCAAGTATTCTTGTTTATTTGGAACCATTAAGGTTAAGTGAATGCCATTACAAGCGCACATTGTGTTAGTAATGATGCCTCACACAGACGTTCTGTGTTCAGTGATAGCAAATGTAATGAGCTCAGATCTGTTGCAAATGATTATGACCTTGTTGTCCTTTTACCCTTGTTTTGAGAAACAGAGCAGACATCTTTTATTCAAATAGAATTGTATCACATGTGCTCATACACTAGACTAAACTAAACTAATGCATTGGCTCAGAGTCATTAGATCTCTTGACAGCTTAATGTGCATTTTGAATTTATTTTTCACTCTCTGTATTGCTATTGTTGTACTGAACATTTCTGGGGGATAAAAACATGGCCAAGATATCTTAAATTGAATGTTTGAAATGGTGACTTACAACACTGATGAACCAAGAACAAAGTCAAAGTTTGGTGGTTTGATTATTTGGCATGACAACCTGCCTCAGCTGTGGTGTCTGTATGCACTGAACAGGGTGATTTGAGGAATTGAAAAAAAAAAAGTTACACTGACCAATATGTTTAAAATGAAATGAGAATAACATCTAACCATATGTCCATGTGCAACAGTTCAAGGTTTGTCCTGTCCTGCTCCTCATCCTTCAGCGTGTTTCTGACCTCAGGCCCAGGAGCCGGTAGACAGTGCCAGCTTTAGTTCAACACCTCAGACCCGCTGGTTCAAACAAAAGGCTTATTTTAGCATTTGTGTTTTCCTCCAGGTTAAAAATGATCAGCACACGTTAAGTCAAAGAGATCTACGCTAACTCTGATAAGGCGTTTTGTAGTATCCAAATCAAAACTTCTTTTACAGTCATTTCCACGAATTCAAAGACAAATACAATGCTTTCCAAAACAGTTCCAAACTACACTGCAATATTCAGTTGAGCTGTCAAAAGTAGGATTTACCAAAAGTTGTGATAATTCCAGCCCAGTCTTTTGAAGAAAGCAAACATGCAATGAAATGTCAACAATGTATAAGCACGTTTTTCACGCCTTTTTCATGTCAATATGTTATGAAAAGCCATTTACTGGGTTTAATCAGTAAATCTTAACTTACTCCAAGCCTCAGCCCTAAACTTACCCATTTTAGTAACTTGAAGCCCAAACTTACCCATTAAAAGAAAGAAAATGTCGCCCCGTGTCTTTAACCAAAAATCTTGCTTTTGTTTTACGTTTTGACTTCTTTGGTCTTCAGTGAGGACTTTTATTTCACACACGCATGTTTTTTGAACATGCTGTACGTGAGGTCCTCGCATCCCAGCAGAGCAAACTGGAGACGAGCCCATCGACAACTTTTGGAGGCGGACAGGAGCAGAGACACATAGTGGGATCAGCACATTTACAATAACTTCATAAATAAAAAGGGTGAGGTTATGGTTGGCTCAAATTACTGTGAATGGAGGAAGGAGGAAATATACTAGTCCTCAGCTCTCACAAACCAGTTGTGATTGAAACTAAATCTTAAATATTGCCACATGCTCAGCTCTGCAATAAAGCTGATAATAGCAGACTATACTGGCCACTCCCAATACTGTCTGCTGCTTACGTATTGTATTTGCGAATGATAAAATTTGTCATTCGAATAATATGTTGCCTTTCCAAGACTGTATTGTTGAGCAAACAAGCTGTATTCATTTGTTTGGGTAGTGCAAAATCTTTATTGCTGTTTTTTATTTAAAACAGTATGTCCCGATCATTGAATATGTGGAATTCTATATTTAATATTTCAGTCAAAGTTGCATTATCAAACTTCATGGTAATATTCTGGGAGTCTCAACCAAATTATTGCTTAGTGCGCCATTATTTTCTCTATTTATAATTACCATAGCAGAAGGCGGTAACGTTTTATAATAAGGGTACATGAATTCATTGATTATCATCATGAATTCATGAGGAATTAATGCATGAATTCATGAGGAATTCATGATGTATTCATGCATTAGTTCACCATGACTCAGCAAGAACTTTCATGAATTCTCCATGAATTATCATGAATTCCAGTGGTTTCATCAATGAATTCATTCATGAATTCCACCATGAATTCATCTAATGAACTAACATGGAAATCATGTTAGTTAACCATGACTTTTAAACCTACTATGAATACAAGGAATTCAGATGAACAAGAGATATTTAAACCAAAAACAGGAATTCATCATGACTTTTGAAAGTCATGCATGATCATCATGAGTCATCATGAATTTCTTTCACCAGAAAAAAAAAAAAAAAAAAAAAGGGGAATCTAGCTCTATAGGAAACTTTGTTGTCAAGACCTTTTAGTGAACTCATGATGAACTCATGATGAATTCACCATTATTTAGTACTTTGTGCTGCATTTGAGCTTGTTTTGTTTTTAACCCTCTGGTAACCTGCAAAAAAAGGGTACGTTCGTCACCTCGGGGACCATTAATGGTCCCCATTTTTAAACGGCCATAAAATCAACATAGATTAATATTTTTTTGTACTTTCAAAACTCAGATCTCTTCATCTACTTCTCCTCTGTCATACATGTGTAACTTTTATATGTGAGATGTGTATTTTTTATTTTACAAGGCTTTTTTGTCACAAAAGTGCACTCCAAGTGACCTATAAAAAATTAAAAAATGGCATATTTCCAAAATTAAAACAGTGAAGTGAAAAATTTGAACTATTTTTATTAGAGCCTTGTATATGTCAATAATTTATGGTGAAAAAATTTTTTGTGCATTTTTGTGTTTTGAATGGGAGAGGTTTTAGCCAAAAAGTTACGTTCGTCACCTCGGGGACCATTAATGGTCCCCATTTTTAAACAGCCATAAAATCCACATAGATTAATATTTTTTGTACTTTCAAAACTCAGATCTCTTCATCTACTTCTCCTCTGTTCATACATGTGTAACTTTTACATGTGTGATGTATATTTTTTATTTTACAAGGCTTTTTTGTCACAAAAGTGCACTTCAAATGAATCATAAAAAATAAAAAATGTCATATTTCCAAAATTAAAACAGTGAAGTGGAAAACTTGAGCTATTTTTATTAGAGCCTAGTACATGTCAATAATTTATGGTGAAAAAAAAATTGGTGCATTTTTGTATTTTGAATGGGAGAGGTTTTAGCCAAAAAGTTACGTTCGTCACCTCGGGGACCATTAATGGTCCCCATTTTTAAACGGCCATAAAATCCACATAGATTAATATTTTTTCATACTTTCAAAACTCAGATCTCTTCATCTACTTCTCCTCTCTCATACATGTGTAACTTTTACATGTGCTATGTATATTTTTTATTTTACAAGGCCTTTTTGTCACAAAATACACTCCAAGTAACTATAAAAAAAATTTAAATGGCATATTTCCAAAATTAAAATAGTGAAGTGGAAAACTTGAGCTATTTTTATCAGAGCCTAGTATATGTCAATAATTTATGGTGAAAAAAATGTAGCTGCATTTTTATGTTTTGAATGGGAGAGGTTCATGTACAAAAAAAAGCATATTCTCCATTGACTTCCATTATAAACGCATGTTTTGACTAAATTATTAGAAAAAGATGAATTTCAATCGAAAG